>CM050164.1:46352859-46930359 GCA_027410445.1 Discoglossus pictus
TTTCCATGTGAATGATGTTCTAATGATTTACGGTTTATATTTTTTATTCATGGTTGGGCAGAAGATACAGCAACAAGAGATGTTGCATCCTCTCAACTAATGGGGCATAGGATATGATATATTAATCTTGTCAAACATATATACCACTACACCATGAGCAACTTTGTCTTATAATGCACAACATAACCATTATTGTGACATGTTACTAGAACTAGGTTGCCTGTCCCTGCGTTGCATTTACAGATTATATTTTGCTTGAATAGCTTTCAGCTACTTTCTGGTCAGTATAACCTCTTGTCAAAGTATTATTTGTACTGTACACAGTGCTTATCATTTATGATCTATTGTCAAAATCTGGCTAGTGCTTCCAATTTACAGTATAACAAATGACATGTAGCTAGACTGTTCTATTCCTTACAGATTCAGTTTGTGATGAATTAATCAGAAAATAATTTGGCCTATTCTTTTAGATCCTGATGTTAATTACAATTTATGATACTTTAAAATCAAAATTTCAGTAAATTAGACTATTTTTTGCTTTGTCAGTGAAAAGTTTATTTTATGATGAAAATTGACTCTGCAAACATAACATTTTCCAACACAGTGAGCTACTTTACAAAAAAATTAGATAACTAGATAACTAGTGTAGAAATATGAAAAACATAATTAGTGTTTTCCTGAAACCAGGTTTTCTGTCACTGAAAGCTATGTGCTGCATGCATCTGTGCAGGGCCAGATTTACCTTTTTGGAGCCCCTAGGCAGTGAAATGGAGGACCCCCTTTGAGTGCTTGTGCAAGGTATGCATGGATCAATTTTTTGCTTTTTGTGTTTTTATATGACTCTGCTGCTATGTGAGAAAATTACAGATATTTCAGCATAACAGCCATTTTAACAACATAGCTATTCATACACACACCATGCAATTACTTGCTTATTAAATGCATTTAATGGTGGTCCATCTTGTTTATATTTTTCTATTGGGTAATTCTTGGAATAAAAATGTCCTTAGTCTTGATTTATTCCCTAACCTCCTCTCCCCATAAATCTCAAATCAAAATACTAAGATACTTTAAGGGCCAAGATTTGGGAAAACTAATAATTGGAGATTTCAATTTAGCCTTTAATAAAGACCTGGATAGATCCAGAAACGTAAATTAAAGCAAATAAACATATTACTTAAACATTTAGTTTAGTTGACGTCTGGAGGGGCCATCATCCTAGTAAGAAAGAATTCAAATATTATTATTATTATTATCTATAGACCTGAATCTGGGTCCCAATCTTAATTTACCCTAATCTTGTAAGCTAAATAAGCTACTCCTATTGAACCCCTTATTCGTAAATCAACTAGATGCCAAGCCAGGGTGGATTTGGGTGTCTCATAAAGCCTTAATTAGAGGCACTTGCATCAAATTGGCAACTACCCACAAAACAAAACTCAACAAAAAGAACAAGACCTAACTAAAGAATGGGATACTAGAGAAACAGAACCAGCAGAAGCTCTCAACCACTATTCGCCATTGAATAGAAAAAGTTAGACTTGACAGTATTTTTTCAGATAGGAAGGAAAAGGCACTCAGGTGAATAAAACATTTGTTTTACTCCAAGTCAAATAAGCCAGATACACTGTTAGCTAATAGACTCAAATCTAAATATTCACAGCCAAGGATTTTCCAAATAAAAACACCTTCAGGTTCTACTACAGTGAGCCAAAACAGAATTCAAAATACTAATAAGGACTTTTATTAGCATGTTTTTACCTCTGACACTAGCGCAAGCTTACTTAAATGCATATGCCCTTCCTTCCCTATCAGACCAAGACCTTGAAAATCTTAATAAGGACATTACATGAAATTCAAGACACCATTAAAAACCTTAAACCAGGCAAATCCCCAGGACCAGATGGATATACATATATGACATTCTCCCTCCATATCTCTGTACTTTATTGAATTAAATCCAAGAGGTGATTCAATGCCCCTGGAACGTAATCAGGCCAACCTAGTTCTGTTCCCCAAAGAAGGCAGGGACTCTGTGGAAGCTAAAAACTACCGCCCAATTACACTTATGAATGGAGATGTAAAGATCCTAGCAAAAATTATTGCCAAAAGAAATTCCAAATTTCTACCAGACCTTGGGCCTCATTCAATTGCTACGTTTTAGAGATATGGGCTTGCAAATGGAGGTTGCTAGCTACTTTGCTATTCAATTGCCTTCCGTTTGCATGCTCCTATTGGGTTACTTGCTACGAGCTGCGATCCATTGCGATTCCTCAAAGCCTTTGATATTTCACGGTCGCAACTGTTGCTGCCACTAAAATCACAAATCTCTATTCAATTGCTACGTTTTACTCATGTTAACCACTCTGTCAATCCCGTAAAAGGCAAAAATGGAATGACAGATTACTGTTACCAAGGAGGGTTTGCAAAGGTCTTACTTACAAATCGTAGCACTTGAAATGCCAATATAAATTAAATACAGCACTGTAAATGATGGGGAACACAATGGTCGACATTAGAATTAAAAGCACAACATTCTCAAGCTCTCATGTTTATTTTCCGTCCAAAATCCTACGGGCATCAACCCTCAAGCCCATAGGACATTGAAAAGAAATGGAGGTTACATTCCAAAGTCCTACTGGCTTGAATAACAAGTTACAGGCTTGGAGGTCATTCAAGCCTTTAGGACTTTGAACACAAATTAAACATGAAATTAAGTGTTATGTTTTGGCAATGTGAATGTTTTTTTTTAAATTTCTAATGTCACCCATTATGTTCCCAATCATTTACAGTGCTGTACTGAATTTATATTTGCATTTAAAGTGCTCCGATCTTACAGGCTTGAACCACGAGTTACGGGCTTGCGTCCGCAATCATGTTCAGGCCCGCAAAAGCTACTGACGATGGAAGGGTTTCCGATTCTCGCGACCAGCGCGTAACTTTCGGGAATGGCCAATTGAATAACAGAGTAGACGTAGAGCAACTGGAGGCCGCAACTCGATCACAGGAAATGGTTTATTTGCGATCGAGTTATGGCCCAGAATTGGATGAGGCCCCCTTTCCTTAAGTACCAGTCAGGTTTTATACCGCATAGACAGGCTGGTAACAATGTACATGAACCTTGAACATTTTGCACTTGGCCCAAAGCTCTAAGACCCAGATGTGCATTTTTGCACTTGATATTGAAAAAGCTTTCGATTTTTGCCAAGTTCGGGTTCAAGGGACATTTCATCAATCTACTAAAAACTTACTATATATCCCCTATTGCTAATTTGAAACTGCGTGTTTTTAACAAAGCTAACATTAATATCCAGAGGGGAACCAGACATGGCTGCCCCTTATCTCCACTCTTATTTGCTCTAGCTATTGAACCCCGGGCTCAGGCCATTCGGTCTAACACAGAAAAAGCAGATCTTAAAATAGGTCTTCAGCATTTTAACTGTTCATTATTCGCTGATGATCTCTTCTGCTCTCTCACAGACCCAGAGTCTTCCATAGCCCCTCTGATGTCCGTTATCAAAGAAATTAGTAACCTCTCAGGCCTCAAACTTAACATTGAAAAAACAGAAGCATTAAGTGTGGGATTAACTCTGCAAAAGTTGAAAGCTGCTTATAAGTTTGTATGACCTAAGGCACATATTAAATATCTGGGGGTCAACACTACTAGTAAAATATCTGAGCTCTATAGGGCAAATTATCCCCCTAGTATTCCCAAAATTAATTGTAGAAATAATTAACTGGTCCAAATGTAATATATCCTGGACTGGCCATATCACTTTAGTTAAAATGAATGTCCTCCTGAGAGTCCTTCACCGGTTTAGAACTTTTCCTATACAAAGCAATAATAAGGAACTAAATAGATTAAAAAAACAGATATTCTGATTCATCTGGCAAAATAGACCACCTAGACATAGAACTAGAGGAGGCCTCTCCTGCCCCAATTTAGGACTCTACTTTAGAGCTGCTTAACTAGTGTTTCTCCCAATTGCCCACTCAAGTAAACATCAGCTAATATGAATATTTATAGAAAATTTTCAAATGAAACCCGAAACCTGGGACACAATAATTTGGAAGCCACAAGCAGACTCATTTACCCCAAAACATTCTAATCCAATGATTACACTTACTTTAACTATTTGGAAACGGGCCAACTCCGGACATCAATTATTGTATACTATTTCATCCCTTTCCTCAGTTTTATCCTATCCTAGTATTTACAGAGACTGTACAGAAAATTCTAGACACTGGTGGACCTCTCACAAATTAGATCTTGGTTCAAAAATTACCAAATTATCCCTTATGAACAATTTAGGAATAACTTCAACATCCCTCTGAAGGATTTTTTTAATTATATAAATTGAAGACACAGTGATGACTTTGACTAGAACATATGGCCCCCCTAAACCATCCTGGTTCTCCTCAATATGTCAAAACCTCCTCCGAGCCCGAGACGAATCATAGGCTCCCTGAATGACATCTTCAATTCTCCCAATAAAGACCAAAAACTTCCCTTCATGGTTAAATGGGAGTCTGATTTAGATCAAGAATGGGGGGCCAATAAATGGATTGAATCTTGTACCAATATTTCAAAGGGCTCTATAAGCTATAATTTATTGGCAACCTCTATAAAAGTCCTACATAGAGCATACTTCACTCCATCAAGATGTCATAAGATTAAATCCCAAAGTAGTGGCAATTGTTTCAGAGCCTGCCAAATTGTGGGTGACTTCATCCACACTTGGTGGAAGTGCCCAATAAGTCAGGATATCTGGAAAAAAACAACTCAATTAACCTCTAAAATATTGAATATCCCAATCTTTCCTACAATTGAATCTTGCCTCCTAGGCATTCACATTGACAACGTAAATGCATCTCATAACAAATTATTTCAATTTATAGCTTTAACTGCTAAAAACAATATAGCTAAAAACTGTTTTTTTTAGTCAACTTTATAATGCTTAACGAAAGGATAACGCACATCTTGACGGAATCCTACCCCTTGTTCTTACAAAAATGGGAACCTTGGTAACATCCCCAAATTGCATATCTCTCCCCTAACTCCCTTCATGAAATCCCTGTATTGCCATCTTGTAAGGAGGGAGCTCCTTTGCTTTTCTCTTTTTTCTTTTTAAATTTTCCCTTTATTATTTAGTATTTGAATGTACACTGTGTAATTACTCAGGGATATAAAACCCCCTCATGTATTAATATAAAGGGTGGCCTAGGCCTGACTAAATTCATCAATTAAATAAAAACATACAATCTCTAATCTAAACTACCCATGCTTATACCAGGCAAATTTGGTATAGGCAGACTGTATAATTTAAAATTGAATTGAGAGTGGGGAAATGAAAGTTAAAAGGTTAATAAATGAATCAAGTTAATAGTTTTTTTTTTGTAATTTCAAATATGAGGATACTACAAAATAACTCAATAAAAAGGATGAACTTGATTGTTGGTGGTATAAAACAATTATCAGAAAAGAGGGAAAATGAATAAAGTATACCATCAGAACCAACAACCATATCAAGGATTAATTTTACATCTGATATAAGGTAGGTATATTATTTTTTTTAAAGTTAAAGTTTAATCGTGAATATTAAAAAGCAAAGTAATCATTAAAAAGATCAAAAACAATTTCTTGATGTTTAATTCCACCTATAGGTTATGTGTATCTGAAATATGTATTCTACACCTTCAGTGGACACAGAGCCAGGAAGATTGATTATATAGTGAGATATGACTATCTTCACTTTGTGCACTTTTGGCAGAGAGGTTACATTTAAAGGGAGAAAAAATCCTATTGATATCAATTCTGTAAATTATTAACAGATATAGTTACAGTAAAGTATAATCAAACCCTTTATACCGCAATGTAGGACTGATTTTATTAATAATGTGCATTCCTTATAGATAGAGTATATACAGTGTTAATATATACCACAATGTGAGATTGAAAAAATGAGCATTCTTCATATAACCAAACAAGATAAATTGCATAGAAAATTGTCAATATAGATATTTATCACAATGTTACTTAAAACAAGGTAATCTGTGTAATAACCCAAAAGCGTTTTGATTATGATATAGGGAGATAATGTTGATTTTTTTTGTTCTGTTTATTATGTCTCTAAATAGAAGAGACCAGTGGTTAGTATCTGGTATATTTGGATAGCAGACGCTATATCTCAGCGTCTCTAATAATATATTTAGAGTCACAATATTAATAATCTGTATGAGGGACAATATGTCATAATATCCTTTTAGTATATTCGGAATCACAAAATAATTAGTTGTATGAGTGACCTTTTGTCCAGGTATTTCTTATGATAGATTCTCAATCATAGTGGTAAATCTCATGCTCTCCCTGTACTCGGTTATAACAGTTTGTAAGGATCTGTTATTTCTCCTCTAATAATGTAAAAAGTTTAGCTGCTCTATCGTGTCCCTGCCTATAGTAAAAAATCTGTGGTACAAGGGCTTGTGGCAGATGTACTGCTCCCTGTCCTCGTTTTGCTGACTTTCTGGTTTGTGATGTCCTAGAACTGAGCCCGACGTGCGCTTTGATGTCAAATGTTTATGTACATCAATAGGCCATGCATCAGGTTGCCAGGCAGTAAAATATTTTTTTAAGCATGGAATCCTTGGAAGAACAGAACTAAAATAAAAATGACTTTACAGTCAATTTATTGAAATTTGTGCTAGAACAAAATTATTTTGTATTTGAAGACAGGTATTACCTGCAAAGGAGGGGAACGGCAATGGGCCCTTACTATGCTCCCACCTATGCCAATATATATCTAGGCTGGTGGGAGCTGAAAGTAGTATTTTCTTAAGAAAACACCAAATTTACTGACAAAGTGGACATGTGGATTCTCTACATTGATGACGTGTTCATTCTATGGAATGGCACTCAGGAGGATTTTAGCGAATTCATAATCACATTAAATCAGAACACCTTGAACCTTAGACTAACTTATACAGTTGATAAATATTCAATTGACTTTTTGGTTTTATCTATTTCTAAGGATGATAAATGGAACTTACACACAAATCTCTTTAGAAAGTCAACAGCTGCCAAAAACACCTTACACTTCTCAAGTTCTCATCACCCTGCAACAAAAAAAGCAATAGCCATAGGAGAATTCCTACATTTACACAGAAACTGCTCAGAGATAGAAGTCTTTAAACAAAGACCTGGGGAATTGAGGAAAAGACTCAAATTAAGATGCTATAGTGGCAACATCCTTAAAAAACCTACCCAAACAGAGAGAAAGCCTTTTACTCCCCCAAAAACAAAGCAAAAATACTAACACAATGCGGTTTGTGGGTCCCTATAATGAACATTGGCAGAAAGTACAAAATATCCTTAACAAACATGCAGAAATTTTAAGAATTGATGAACAACTTGCAGAAGAGATTGGTGATAGAATACAAATTATCTGGAGAAGATCATCAACAATCAAAGATAAAGTAGTCAATAGCCACCACTGTAGCCAAAAAAATGAGAGACAATCCATTACTCGCATTACAGTGGCACGACACTATTGGATTCATCATAATTCTAAACCTGACATCAAATGTTGGGTATTACAAAAAATATCCCTAGGCATAAGAGGTGGGGACATGGAAACAGAACTATTGAAAGCAGAAATAAAGTGAATAGTACTATTAGACACCATAATACCCAAAGGTCTTAACGAGTATATAAATTATACAGCATTCCTTTGAAAATATTGATGGCATGAGCTATAATTACAATGGTTAAGTACTTATCTATTTAACCACCATATGAGGAAACATATTGAATTGATACAATGGTTATTATGATTTAACACATTTTTGACAATCTCTTCTTTCTTCTTTACTCCAACGAGTAATACAGTATTTTAGATGTAAATATATATTTATTGATATCATACTATTAACCAATACAACTTAAATATTATATGATATTGAGGACATAATCCCATTAGCTTTTAATTTTTTTCCACTAATAAACACTGAATATTAGGTTAGTTCTTTTATGACAAATGCCTTCACTCTTTATTTTAAGATGGAATCTTTATTCCATCACACTAATCACAATATGCACTTAGAAACTAGATCAAGTTTATTTAATTTCATTGTTTATCACTCATTTACTCACATATCTACAAATATAGCAATGTAATACCCATTTCATCAATAACGGTAATGCTTCACTTATCATCAAGTAGTTATCACTTACAGCAATTATTTTTAATTCCCTCATATATTACCTGGACTAAACATAAACATAAATACAACATATTTGATAAGGATTAGCCCAGAGTGTATATATGTAAAATTTACATACATTTTTATATTATATTTTTTATAATTTCACTCATTTTGATCAAGTTTAATGCATTTAACCATATTAAGTTTTACATTTAATTAATCACAATTTTTATCAACGTTGATTATGCTAATATATTTATTTGTTTATAATACTGTATATACTATTAATCTTGAGATTTAATTTATTATACCTGATGTTGTTTTTTAACCTATTCCTTCAATCATGATTGTCAAACTTCATTATTGGTTAAAATATTATCTCTGATCCTTTTCATAATAATATGTAACATCAATACCTTTATGTATAAAGTTATTAGAACATTTATAATATAACAAATATTTACATAGTTTGATATCTTCATTATATGATATAACATTAAGAATTATGGTTGTGGTGCAAAGTAGGTACAACATACCCAGCTATTTCAGCTATAGAATACCCCCATTTAATCCATGACCACTTACAATTCCTCAATGGTACATGAAGAGTTAAAGTGGAAATACACCCCCTTGCATACTACTTAAACCATCACTGTAGAGCCTTTCCCTTCCAGGCTTCCATAGAAGAGGACGCAAAATGTGCTCGTCGGTCTCAGTTCTATGACATCACAGACCAGGAAGTCAGCAAAATGAGGACAGAGAGCGGTATGTCTGCCACAAGCCTTTTACCATAGATTTGTTACTATAGGCAGGGACACGATAGAGCAGTTAAACTCTTTACATTATTAGAGGAGAAATAACGGATCCCAACAAACCATTATAACAGAGTACAGGGAGAGCATGAGATTTACCACTATGATTGAGAATCTATCATAAGATATACCTGGACAAAAAAGTCCCTCATACAACCAATTATTTTGTGATTCTGAATATACTAAAAGGGATATTATGACATAATGTCCATCATATAGATGATTAGTATCGTGACTTTACTAACTACTGGTCTCTTCTATTTACAGACATAATAAACAGAACAAAATAATTAAACATTATCTCCCTATATCATAAAACGCTTTTGGTTTATTACACAGATTACCTGTTGTGGTGTACTGCCCCTGATGGATGGTGCAAGTCCCACAGTATTAAGGTAATCCGCTCCAGGTAACTTGGTGTTAATTCCCTGGAGCTGTGCTAGTTGAAGCTGCAGGTGTGATATGCCTTTTAAAACACACACAGGGAAATGAAGGAGAATTAGGCTCTGGCCTAAGTTGTGTGAGCTGAGTGTGGAAGCTGAGGTCAGAGGCTCTTAAACCTAGCCTAGTACACAAGCTGTGAGGAGCCTGGAAGTTACATCTAACTAAGAGAGCTGTCAGCTGTTTGGACTGCTGTAAGAGAATACTGTATTCAAGTTTGCTCACACAGATACCCCAAGGTGAACTGTTTTGGAGAAGCTGTGTTTGGAGTGCTGTACTCCTGTTTCCTGGAGCTGCAAGTGACAGCTCCTGCTTGATACCAGAAAGCCTGAGAGAGAGACTGAACACAATAAGTCTTATGACTGAAGAGGACCCCATTCCTAGTAAAATTGCTGTTTAAGCCAAACAAGCTCTGCTGAGGGCTGAGAGGAAATCTCTGTTTCAAGTACCTGTTGGATACTGCTGTGTTACTAAACTTGAGAGAGCTGTGCTGCATATTGAAGCTACCAGAGAGACAAACCCTCTGGACCTTACCTTAAAGTCAGAAGACTGTTACCTTTAAATTACCCCAGGGAAAAGACTGTGATACTGTATATAAGAGTGACTTTTCTAATTTGAGTATCTGTGTACTCTTTAAAGGGTCCCTGGGAAATGTACACTCAGAGAGCAGGGAGGGGCGGTGTATCTATCTATCTATCTATCTATCTATCCCCTAGTACAGTAATATATATGCACTAGGAAATTGCCCGTCAAAATGCTGTTTGCCATGCAATGCAATGTTCTGCCCCTTCTGAGCACCTTCAGAGTTCATCGCGAGCCCCGCGCTGAGCGCCTTCCTCCTATCTACTTCACCGCTTATTGCAGACCTCAGCAACCCGCAACTTTTGTGCTTGGGAATGCCATGTGTCTCTTTCCACTATATCCCCTCTCCCTTCCATTTGTTTTTCTCCTCTGTGTTTCTGCTGAATCTTTGCGTGGTGCATGCTGACTGACTTTAGTTTTATTTTCAAAGTCCCACATGCCTGGCGTTGTTGGTGTAAGTGTTACTGTCTTTGCCGCTGTGTTTTTTCTAAGTTCCACGTGCCTGGCGTTGTTTGTCTGTGTAACTGTCTTTTGTGTCGTGTATTTTCTAAGTTCTTCATGCCTGGTATTGCTGAGCCTCATTTTCATCATGTTTCAGAATTTTTACGTTTTCTCGGACATCATTGTATATCCCGCTTTTCGATCATTAAAAAAGACAAAATATGCCTCAAATTAACTTGCAATCTCACTCACAGGCTTCCTGGCTCTCCCCCTGTGCTGTGCGTGAGTGTGTAAATGTATTTAAGGCATATTTGTTTTTTTGCAAGCCCTGCATTCCATCATACAGGCCGTAATTTTACGTCCATCGCAAATTCCAGGGGCCACACGATGAGGCCTCATTGCAGTCATTCCTTCAATGAGCGCCATTGGCGCTCATTCCAGCCTAAGTCCCTTCAACGTTCACTGCAGCCTATGTCCCGCGAGGCTCGCAGTGCAATGGGCACCTTTGGTGCTCATTGCAACCTAAGTCCCATGTGCCTCAACGGCTCGCCTCGCTTTGCGAGGCTCGTAGTCGATGGCTCACCTCACTTTGCATGGATCGTAAAGCGCGATGACAACTAGCAGTACGACAAGTATATTTGATATATATATTTCAGATTTTTAAGCTAGAAAATATTTTTATGTTTTTTGATGTAAAAGATGAGGCACCATTCACAGGCAGCTGCCTATTTAGTCAAATGGGTAATCCAGCCATGCATCTGTGATGTCTGACTGTACTTTGCTACAACCACAGTGATTGGCAGTGGCATTTTTACCAGTACTGTGTACAGAACTTATCTCGTATTATCTGCCATTAAAACATTTAAATAATTGTAAACTACACTGTGGTAGTTGTTTTAAGACATTATTTTTTCTTGTGGTTTAAAATCCATTTATAGCACAGATAAAAAAAAACAGTAATTCAATAATTCAGGGTCCATGTTTCCTCTTT
Organism: Discoglossus pictus; assembly: GCA_027410445.1. Lineage (NCBI taxonomy): Eukaryota > Metazoa > Chordata > Amphibia > Anura > Alytidae > Discoglossus > Discoglossus pictus. The sequence goes on from CM050164.1 coordinate 46,364,329, forward strand.
TACACATACAAATATGGAACTTTTGTGACAACTTACCTAAAGATATGACAATAAATTAGAAGTGTTCAATAAACGATAAGCTCAAAACTGTTCCCTCAAACCTGTAACAGCTAAATTTCCAATTTAGCTATTAAATTGCTTAGAATACCCAAGGACGCACTGGCTTCCACACCAGCAACTGGCAAATGTGTGCCAGAATATAGTGGGTTCAAAATAAGACCCGCAAAGGCTTTAAAAGCCTTTATGTAAGATACAGGAACAGTAAAAAAAAGACCCCCCTCCGGCCCCTAAACCTCCCCCCTGCTCCCAAAAGAAGTCCGCATGCTGCAGGGTTCCTGATCAAGACCTCTGCAGGCTCCCAACATTACCCCTTGCTGCGGGGGACCCAATCTGGACCCCCGCGGCATTTAAATAGTTAACGCAGCGGTTCTTAAAGTATCCCCACAGAACCTAAAATAAACCTCCCTCTGCTGGGGGTCCCATGTAGTCTTTTATTATTCTATGTGTAAGTCTTTTTTTTTTTCTGTATTCCTTTTCAATATTTTTGTAATTAGCATTTTTTTTTTAATGTAGTATGGGATAGGGTAGTGTAGGGGTTATTAGGGGGTTAATAGGATAGGATAGGGGTTAATAGGGTACGGAAGTGTTGGATTTTTGGGGGATTGATAGGATAGTGTAGGGGTTATGAGGGTTAGTAGGATAGGGGTTATTAGGGGGTTGATAGGATAGAATAGGGGTTAATATGGTAGGGGTTAGTAGGATATGAGTTAATTAGGTACAGTTATGGTTAATTGTGTACAATTATGGGTAAATAGGACTAGATATGGATAACTGGGTATAGATAGGGTTAGTTAGTTAGTTAGTGATAGAGTTAATTAGTTATGGTAAGGGTTAAATAGGGTTAATTACTTAGAGGGGGTTAATTAGTTAATCATAGGGTTAATTATTGTTAACTAGTTAAAGGGGGTTAATAGAATGGTATAGGGTAGGAAAGGATTTATAGTGTAGTGCTTAGACTTTATGTCATGAGGGTCCTTGTGCTGGTGGAGAAGACATAACCAAGGTTCAAATTATACTGTCTACTGGCAGCCAGGCAGGGCAAGACAAGTTTTCCTGTTGAGTAATAGCTGTGAGAGATGAAGCAAGTTGCAAGATGGTATAAATGTGTTAGAAGTCAGTAGCATATTTATGGCAGCATAGCTAGACCACAGTACAAGTGTCAGACTAAGGAAAGGTGTCCTTAGTGGGGGAGCAGCTGCAAAGCAGGATAGCCAGGCCATAACTCAGGTATCAGACAATGGACAGGTATAAGCAGCAGGTGAAAGCACGAAGATGTGCAGGAAAACCGTGGGAATTAGTGTAGTTATGCAAAAAAACATGATCATCAGGAGAACCAAACAGATAGCTTGTCATGTACAAGTGAACTAAACAGAAACAAAATTGTAAGGCCGGGACCAAGTAGCTCAACAGCAAAACCAAGAAGTGTAGAAAACAGCAGGTGCACAAAGGAATGCACAACCCCCATTAAATCCGAGGATTTCTGGGGAAACCTTGTCACTTTGTTTACCAAACCATTACATCAGTACTCGATACCTTAATAAACAATACATGCCAGCTGAATGCACATCTGGGTACTCAACCCAACCAACTGGAGAAAGAAAAGTGGCATTCCTTAAAAATTCTTCATCCAGGTTCCACTTGAACCTTCCACTGCTTTCCTCAATGTTGCTTTTATGCACTATAACCCAAAAGACAGGACAACCTTTTCATATAAGAAACTAGAAAGACACAAAAGCAGTGAGTTCAAATAATTGCCAATAGTGAAAATCCGATAAAAGAATATGATTTATTGACACACTGAAAATTATTCTTATGAGATAAAAGTGTTCACACATATCACTTACTTACTACAAAAAGTAGCAGTAAGTGGAGATTGCAAGTTACTTCCCTATTCAATTGCATCCTACTTGCGGGCTCCATTCAGGTTAGTTACTGAGCGATACAATCCCTTACTTACTCATGATTGCAAGTTACTTCCATCAAAGCCTTTGATCTTTAATGGCAGCAAGAGTTGAAATCACTATTCAACTGCTAATATTGACCTTTCCGTCAAGCCTGTAAATGGCTAAACACCAACAACAAGTTACTTGTACCAAAGAGGTCCCACAAAGGTCTTACTTACAAATAGTAGCACTAATTAAGCAAATAAAAAAGTAATTCTGTACTTTTATTAGAAGTTAAAGTGATGTTTGGTCTTAGAATTAATAGCACATCATTCTGAAGTTTTATTTAATATTCAGTTGGAATCAACCTCCATTTTCTCCATTTCTCCATTTTCTACGGGCTTGAATAAGGAATTACAGTCTTGGAGGGAGGTCATTAAACATGAAATAAAGTATTTGATTTTGGTGATGTGCAAGCTTGAGAATATTGTGCTTTTAACTTTAATGTCACCCATTGTGTACCCCATCATTTACAGAGCTTTACAGTGCTGGATTTAATTTATTTTGGATTTACAGTGCTCCGGTCTTGCAGGCTTGAAATACGAGTTACAGGCTTGCGGCTGCGATCACGCACGCAAATGCTCACTGTCGACAGAATGGATTGCGATCAGTTCTAACTTGCGCTCCCGGCCAATTGAAAAGGTAAGTAAAAGTAGAGCTACTGGAGCAAGTAAGCCAAAAGTAGCAAATCGCAAAGTTACTTGCAAGTAGCAGTCCGGAATTGAATGAGGCCCTAAGAGTCTACAGGGAATATAGAAGTCCCGCTGATATTTTATTTTTTCATCCATAAGGGGAATGTTGAGGTAAATTAAATTGTAGCTTGAGCCTAAATCTGTCTTACTACGTTCTTTAAGATTCACTATTTCTACACATGTAAACTTTTTTTTTATCTTAAGTATTTTAAGCATGTAATAAAACATCTATGTTTACAGTATTTCACTTTGAACTCTTCCCCTTTCCTCATCCATTTAGTTGATATGTTGCAAATAATTCAATAAGTAATATTATTATTAATATAATTACCTATCATTTTGTTTTAAATACATATATTTATACTGTATATGTGACTTACAAAACAATAGAAATAGGCCAATGTGAAAAAAATCTTGCTTGCAAATATATATTTTTAAACTTTTCATTATGTCACAATATTTTAATAGATGTATGCCTAGTTGAATACTGTTGGCAAAGGTAAGTTAATATCAATGTAATTTAGGCAAATATTTGCATTATCTGAGCTCACACATAAGAGAGATTATAGCATTCTCAGAATATACATGTTCTAAACTGAAAAAATTAAAAAGGACAAAAAAGTATTTTGGAATACTCTACTAATAATTTGTACTTTTATTGAAGTAAATTCTGCTAGAGTCATTTAAAATATAATTAATCTAATGATATTAAAATATATGAGTTTCAAAGTTCCTCTGTGGTTTATACTCAATTTACAAAAGAAACTACAATGACTACAAAAATGTGATTTTCACTCAAGTGTGTCTAATATATTTCTAGAGATGTTTATGAAACTAATTAATGGTTAAATCATTCATACGATGCATTATGGCAGCTTAGACATTATGGCTACATTTTATTTCATAGGGTGGTAAAGAGAAACTTTCTTTGTGTTGAATTTAGAGCTGTAGAGATTTTGTTCTTTATTTAGCCCATGAAAGCAATAAAAAAGAGTTTGAAGGACATTTTGTATTTGTCAAAACATGCCTGGTGATGAAGTTGAAAATGGCAGAAAGTACACACTCATAGTTCATAATACAATATCCTCACAATAATGTTATAAAATTGAGCATTGGAAGGAGAATAAAAGTAAAGTATTTTATCATGAATTGAAAAGCTTTTTCAGCCATTCTCCTTTAAAGCTGAAGAATATCAGTGAAAGGTACAATTGTTCCTGTCAATCACACCTTTGTCTCAATGTGACTAGAACATTCCACCTGTATTAGAAAGCCATTAGCAATCCGTCTTTAATGACAGCTCTGCCAATCACATTGACTAAGTTTCCATTTTTGTGTCATTAAATTCTATTTTGTGTACTATTTTATAACAGACTACTGACCACCTATGAATGCTGCACAATTCCAGAAAGTGAAATGCAAAGATCAAATCTTTTAATATTAAGACTGTTTTAAATAATTAAAATATAAAAATAAATAATAAAAAAATAAAGAATGTAATCTGCTCTAAAATTTATTTTACACTGTGGCTTAATTATTTTTACGTCAGCTAAAGTGTTAAAGTGTAAAAATGGATCCTTAATTAACTGGTATTTATTAATATATCGATGTGTATCTATTCTGCTGTAGCGATGGGAAAATATGTACTTTAAATGGCTGTTAAAGAACCACAGTGGTTATATATTTAAAATGTACTCTTTTGAAGGACTTTCTTTGAAAACAGGCAACATTCTTTTCAGAATATGAAAAAATAATTGTTGTTACTTAGTCGTTCAGTTGTGCTTGACCCTCCATGATTCTATGGACCGTAGCACACCAGGCACATCTCTCACTCACTGCCCCTCTGAGCTCCATCAAGTTCATGTTCATTGCTTCAGTGACTTCATCTATCTATCTCTGCCTCTGTTGTCCCCTTCTTCTTGTGCCTTCAGCATCAAAGTCTTTTCTAGGGAATCATGCCGTCTCATGATATGGCCAAAATATTTAGCCTCATGATCATACCTTCAAGTGAACAGTTCATCTTAATTTCCTGAAGCATTGATTTATTGGATCTTCTTGCAGTCCAAGGGACTCTAAGCAGTCTTCTCCAACACCACAATTCAAAGGCTTAGCTATATCTGTGTTCAGATTTTGACAGCCCGTAGGGATTTTCAGCCTGTAACCCACAGATTGTTTGCGGGTAGCTAAAAGAGAGACCAATTTAACCAGTAACTTTTGCAAGCTCCTTCACAGACTTCTGGAACTACAATTCAGCAAGGATATTATAATGGCCACAATGATGTTTCTAAGAAAGGACTATATAACTTTTTTAATCGTATATGACAAAAATGTGATTGTTACCCTATTTATATTTTCAAATGTTTCCTCAAGCCCCTGGTTTTTGCATGGATTTGAACTTGCTGTAAGAGATTAAAAGGACTCCATAGACTTCTACGGATATGATTAAGCCATCAAGTATAGTTAACTAGGTTGTCAGACAACAATTGAAACACTGTGTTACAAAATACAAGGGTTACATACCCTATATCCTTCCCAAACATCGGGCACAAGGCCTGCATGACCAGGGAACTATGCTCCTCTAGGTTCCCTAATTAGAGATTCTCTCCCAGTACTAAGCCTACCTTGGATCCATGGTTGCCCACTCAAGTTAGACCCTGACCCATGACCCAGACACTTTGTCTCCATCGTTCACAATACCCTGTCATCACCTTGCTGTGCCTAGACACTGACCAGAGGTATCTGATAGTTGGGCCTATAGACTCCTCTGCAACTAAGCAGATAAACACGTTCCCGCGGTGCCCCTGGTGGAAAACACTAGTCGTTTTTATAATGGAAAATAGCACATTGTTAAATTGGTTAAAAATATTAACTACGCAATAAAATCTATGTTCTGTTTGGTACGCATATACATGGTGTTTCATTTAGTGGGAAATCTTTTATTGTTTTTTACATTTATGAATAATTTCTGCAACTTGTCCTGGAATCTTGTCCTGAGAATCTGCAACCTAGACTTTGGCTAAGCTGTCCTGTGTGCTTGGATCCTGTGTGCTTAGAAAACCGAGACCAGGTCTAGCAACCTCTTCCATCCTAATGAAGAGAAAATTATGACAACCACATAAGATCCTCTTGTCTAGTCTTAGAAATGGCCCATTTAAAAAGAAAAATAATAAAAATTCAAAGCAAATTAATACAGTGTCTTTTGTTTATACGCATTTTTAAAATACTAAGCAAATAATCAGTTCACAGGTGCCTCTCAACAGATTTTTGGATGTTTTTTTGTGAAGTACAGCTATACCTCGTCTAACGATGTAGATAGGTTCCAGACAATAGGGTTGCTAAGCGAAACAGCTCTAAACGGGGCAGTTTAACATGGGGAACATAGGCATAGGTGAACTCATGAGAAAAACACCAATTTCAATTTAAATTTAAACATTTTTGGTTTTATATGAACTTAACACTAACACAAAATGAACATTAGCAGAAATATAAACTTTAAATTATTGTTCTGGTTCATCCTGGATTCTGTTTTTTTATAGTGAATCAGAGCGTTCAAAGGGGTCCGGCAGGCAAAACCAGCGTTATAGTAGGGCAATGCTATAGAAAATCAGAGCGTTAAAAGGGATCTGGCAGGCAAAAACAGTGCTATAGCAGGGTTTAGCATTAAGAGGGGTCTGGCAGGAAAAACAGCTCTATAGCAAATCAGCTCTAAACGAGGTAGCTTTAAGCGTGGTATACCTGTACTCTGAAACATAAAAGCTATACAATGTCTAAAGTTTGAATGCAACTGAACTGATGGCTCTAGGAACTAGCACAATGGTGACGAAGTGATAGTAAGCTGGCACATTGGCAAATAGTGCAGAGACTGTTTAAAAACTGGCACACTGGTAATCAAGTAATAACAAGCAAGCACATTGGTGGAGAGATCAGATAACTGTAGCAAACTGACACAATGGTGAACATGAACTGATGACTGTAGCAACTGACACACTGATGGCCAGTAAGCTGGTACACTAGTGGAGAATAGTAAATTGGCACAGTGGTGAACAGGAATTGATAACTACAACAAACTGGCACCTGCTCGATTGATCTACACAAGGACACACATATTAGGTACAGGGGAGATGCAGGCCAGTGTATTCTGAACCTTTACAGCTGCAGGAACTTGCTAGGACCCTGTAATGGTGCAGGAAGAAGCAGATGGCATCTTGGCAAGGTAAGTTTGGTCTGTTTGCTGAGGACTCTGATAATCTTGTATTTCATGAAGACATCTTCAGTAAATAGGCACAAACATTGCTTTTAGATAGAAGGGATAACATACAGCTTACTGGAAAAATATATATTATTACTGTAACCAAAAGTAATTATTATTTTATTCTTTAGATATGTATCTAAAACGTCATAAAATTGTTTAATTTTAAACATTATACTGTTTTAATACATAGGACCCCTTCTATAAAATGAGTATTTGATCCTTTCCAGAGCAACGGGTTCCAAAGGGAAATGCTTTGGAAACATAGTACCATATTCTTCTAAAAAAACGCAAATGTTTAGAACCAATCCCCAAGGAGCAAGTTGAACATTTGCAACTGCTTTCATAATTAATATATTTTGCATTCTTGCAATCTGTTATTACTTTATTTTAAAAAAAAATGTGTATAGGTGTACAATTAATTAAACAGAATTAAACAGAAGTACTTACAAGAAAATAGAACACTCCAACCAAATTTTGTTAGAATTATTCTCATGGTACTTATACATGCACAGTCATTAACTTGAATTAATATAAAATACTTCAGAATCCACGTTCTTCATATGCTATATTTGTATCATATAATACATATTTACATATTTGTTACATATATACATATTTGTTATAATACATATAATACATATTTGTTACCTACTGTAGGTGGTTATCCACAAGCACTCCCAAATCCCTTTCAATATCTGATACCCCAAGATTTACTCCATTAAGATTACAAATTGCATGGCTATTTTTCCTTCCTAAATGCACAACTTTACATTTATTTAAAATCTTATCTGCCATTTAGTTGTCCATTTCTCTAATTTATGCAAATCCCATTTGGAGGAAAAGTACATCCTTTTCTGATTTAATTACCTTGCACAACTTAGTGTCATCATTAAAAATGGAGACAAAACTTTCCAGTCCAACTTGATGACTAAGTCATTAATAAATATGTTAAAAAGGAAAGGACTTAATACTGAACACGGAGGAACCCCACTTACCAGTCCAATCTGATTTTGTTCCATTTACAACAAACATTTGCTTTCTGTCTTTTAGACAGCTCTCAATCCATGAACAGATATGTACTGCAATTCCTGCATCTCTTAGTTTACACAATAGTCTTCCATGTGGCACTGTATCAAGATCCAAAAAGACTACATTTACTGAGTTGCCTTAATCCGAGTTCCTACCAACCTCTTCATAGAAACTACTTTGTTTGGCATGACCTATGCCTCATAGGCCCCTTTTCAATTGCAAACCCGCAGTTTACTTTATACCGGCCGTAATTCTTGAAATTTGCAACCGTTACAGAGCATTTCAATTGACCAAGCCCGCAACTACCTCTCCTTCCCATATGCACCTTTTGCCATTTACTGGTGTGAAACCATTTGCGGGTTTCGTGAAACTGATCCATTTCCCCAAGTCCGAAATGCTCCACCGGGCTTGAAACAAAATTAAGTCTTTATGGCCGCCATTTTTTTCCTCGCATAGCCGTTCTGAGACCTCCCAAAAATGCCAATTAAATAGCAAATTAGCTTACAACCTCAATTACAGGCTCCCTGCTTCTCTCCCTGTGTTGTGTGTGAGGTTGTAAGTAGAGATGTCGCTGACAGTTCGCCCGCGGACTATTCGCAGCAATTTTGGCTCGTTCGCGCTTGCATCAGACGCCGGACACATGCGCTTTTCGGTCCGCCCCCTATTCTTTATCATTGAGGAAACTTTGACCCTGCACCTCACAGTCAGCAGACACATTCCAGCCAATCAGCAGCATACACTCCCTTCCAGAGCATTCCATCTGAAGGACCGCATACATTTTAGAAACATTCTGAAGCTGCATTCGTTGTGAGAGGACAGATAGTGTAGCTGCTGGAGATTTAATAGGAAAATAGATAGCCAGGCTGTGTATTTAGCTTCCACTACAGACCTGAAGGACTCATCTGATATCTGCTGCAAGGACAGCAACCCTAAAAGCCCTTTTTAGGGCTAGAACATCATTTATTTTATTTTATAAATTTTTTCTGTGTAATCTAATTGCATATGCCTGCCAGCATGTGTGTGTGACAGGCTAACACCTAACAGCTTATATTGTGCTTATTTTCACTACTCATACCTGGTGGTGTACCATACATTGAAAATAACCATTTTTTTCCTGTAATCTAATTTCAGTGTCCTGCCTGTGTCAGGCTCACAGCTAATATTCTGCTCTGTTTCACCAGTCATAGTTGGTGTACCAACATTGAAAAAAAACAACCCTTTTTTCCTTTAATCTAATTTCAGTTGCCTGCCTGTGTCAGGCTCACAGCTTATATTGTGCTCAGTGAAATAAAACAACACTTTTTGACTGTAATAGATTGAATAGTAATTGCCTGCCTACAGGCGTGTGTGTGAAGCCTATTGCATCTACTCTGCCAACTTTTGCCAGTGCACAGTGATACGTCATATCTGGTGCAACAGTAGTGTAAAGTGACATAAAACAACACTTTTTTTACTGTAATCGATTGAATATCAGTTGCCTGCCTACAGGCGTGTGTGTAAGGCCTACAGCGCCTACTCTGCCAACTTTTGCCAGTGCACAGTGACACTCATATCTGGTGGCACCTTAGATTGCAAGCGCAGTGCCCCAAATTTGAAGTGGGAGGACCGACAAAGCATCTTTTTCCATCTCCCGCTTCCAAAAATCCATGCCATATACACGTCCCCTGATAGGTGACGTAATAGGTATCAAACTGATAGGAATAAATAGTACAACTTAATACACCACTCCTATCTGGTGGCACATTACATTGCATGTGCAGTTCCCCAAATTCGAAGTAGGAGGTCCGACCAAGCATCTTTTTCCATCTCCCTGTTCCAAAAATCTATGCCATATACACGTCCCCTAATAGTGGACGTAACAGGGATTAAACCGATAGGAATAGTACTACTTAACAGTACAAACCTTATAATAACGCAGACAGAGGCAACGCAGAGAGAGGAGTCTGAAGAAGAGGAGTCAGAGGAGGAAGGTGGTTTTGAGGAGGTGGAAGACCAAACACAGCAGGCGTCCCAGGGGGCTTGTTGTCACCTTTCGGGGACCCTTGGTGGCTGGGTGGAGGAAGAGACCTTCAATGACATCAGTGAGGACAAGGAATGGGACATGGCTAGCTTGGTATCCAACCTTGTGCAAATGGGGAGTTTGCGGTTGTGCAAAGGGACTGTTTGCGGTTGTTTGCGGTGTATTAAACGGGGAGATTGGTCTGTTACTGTGAAGCGGGTGTAACCCTTACACTACCTGATCGATACAACATCATACCTGATGTTTTAAAGCAAGTTATTCCAAACAATTTAGGAATGTTAGTTGATTTATGCCCTTTATGGCTTAAAACCAGACTCTGCATCATCTATGTAATTTTCCGTGGGAGTTTTGCCATGGATCCCCCTCCGGCATGCAACAGTCTAGGTGTTAGTCCCCTTGAAACAACTTTCCCATCACTATTGTGGCCAGAAAGAGTCCCTGTGGGTTTTGAAATTTGCCTGCCCATTGAAGTCTATGGCGGTTCGCCGGGTTCGCCCGTTCGCGAACATTTGATGATATTCGCATCCACGGTTCACAAACCGAAAATTTTATGTTCGCAAAATCACTAGTTGTAAGTTAATTTTCAAATTAATTGGTGTCTTTTGGCGGCCCCGAATGGCTTTCGAGTTATGGGCTTAAAAAAAAAGGCGGCTTTTTTTTTCAAGTTGTAAATCTGAAGCGGAGAGGAGCCTCTCTTGCAAGCCTCTCACCCCCGGTAAATTGCTCCTTCGCCACTCATTGCGGGCCTCGCAATGAGCACCTTTGGCGCTCATTGCATCCTCTCTACCTAACGGGCCTTAGCTCCTGTCAAACCAGTAACTTTCGGGCCTCGCGATGAGAGCCTTCAGCCCTCATTTTGCATGCACAAGCCTGTAACTTTTAACATTGTGTGCCGATAATTACCACAAATATTATGTGATGAGGTGGTTGTGTCCTTGTACTCTAAGGGTTTTTTTCTATAGTCCTGTTAAGATTACAGGCCAATCTTACTGCCATGTACCCATTATGTATACTTCTGTAAAACTTCCTGTACATCAGAGTCATCTCCTACATCAGGAAGTGATCTACTTAAAGCAATATGACAGCATAAATGCATACTAAGTCATCACTGTGCAGTTAATTTGCCTGCACCTGTATTAACCCAAATTTAAGCCAGCTCTTGGATTTGAGTGGTGCAGCTGACTAGATCGTATTCGATTTGTTGCAAATCGGAGACCAAGACGAAGACAGAGACTGAAATAGCAGCTTATGACCACCAGCAGTAGTAAAACACCTGAAAGTCAGGGGAATAAATAATCCAGTGAATATATGGACTTTTGAAATGTTTTGATTTTTCTCCACCCAAGGTTAGCTGAGTAGTAGAAGCTGTTTATCGAAGCTGTTCCTTTATCAAAGTGCCTAAAACCTGTGCATGGGTGACTGTTGATTTGTCACCACATATAACAGGTAATAAATTAGAGGCTGTGTTTTTTTTTTATGTTCTAAAAACTTGTTGTATAGATTCAAGTGTAATTCGTCAATACAGTAAATTAAAAAAAAAATGACCACAGTGGTCTGTTAATATGGAAATCTACCAGATAATGGAAAATATTTTTATAATTTGCTCCGAATAGGCACTTCTATTGGCTCTTGCTGTGTAATGTATAAATAAACTGTAATATCAGCCCTGCTGGTAGCATAATTTAAATATAAGGTAGGGTGTGAAGATAAATATAACATTTTAAGAGTGTTCTACATACTGTATAACTGCAATGTTCACTGCTGATTAAGCGCTAAATTATTCATTTTTTTTATTATTTTTTATCAGTTTTTGTCAGTAGTACTGCATGTAAAGAACCATTTATCCTGTTCATGCTACTAATAACACATTGCTGTCATAATTATGTGAGTGGAGTATAAACAATATATTTCTCTTGCAGCCATAAAAAAGCAATTTACGTAAAATTAATTTGGACTTTACATGTGTGCATGGAGCTCAGATTAGCATTACTTGATTACTTTGTCTTGAATAAATCATTGATTTGCAGTATTATCTTATTAATAGCTTCTGCCACACTTACAGCTAAGCCTGATTCTTTCACTGTTCTCAACAGAAAATGTAATTAAATGTAAGATCCCTGTCTTGTTCACCTGGAAATCCATGAACAATCTATTAATAAACTATTTATGAATATTTTCTAAATGTATCTTTTTTACACAAGTGCAAATAATATATTTCTACCGTATTTGACAATTGTCACGATAACATTTAACAAAATAACTATACAATATTTTCAACAAGGAAATTCATTATCTGTATTATATAATACTATACATAATTACAGGAGCTTTTTTCACATATATTTTTATTTAAACATAAAGGCAATGATACAATATGTTAACTTTGGTTTTACAACTTTTTTTATTTGAATGTATTTAAAAGATAATAAACAAACATTAGAATTATTGCAGATTATAATGATTTATATTTAGAAATTAAACACATAGGGCCTCATTCTATTATCGGCCGCAGCCGCTGCGGGGCCGCAAGGACCGGCCGCAAGCTATTCGGCTATTCTATTCCCCTCTGGCCGGGGATTCCGGCAGGCTTGCGGCCCGGTGCCTTGCTATCTCTAGCGGCCGCTCGCGCCGGAGGAAAGCCTTTGATCTAAAACGGCCGCAAGGAAATCGGCCGTAAGAAATTCCTATTTGCAATTCAATTGCTCCGGGAACCCTCTCTGCAAGGCTAAAAGCGAGCCGCAGCTTACTTGCAGGAAAGAGGTCCCGCTAGCACCAATTAAGCACAAAAAATAGCCCAAATAAAGCCATCCTGCACTTTGCGGAGTCTATAAAGTGATATTCGGTGTTAGCAAAAATAGCACATAATTACCCTATACTCAAATCCGTAAAATATTTTTTTTTTAATATACGTAAAATATACATGCAAAAAGTCCAGAGTGCTTGGAGCACCTCAGACACGCCCACGCCGCAGTCGGAAAATAAACAGTTAATTTGAACTCGGGTTTGGGCTGATGTGCAAGCTTGAGAGTGGGTTACTTTTAATCGTCATGTACCCTAATATGATCCCTAGCATTTACAGAGCTGTACAGTGCAGGCTTGAATTTATTTTTGCGTTTTTAGATTTCAGAGCTTACGGACGGTTTCAAGATATGCGGCCGGCCGTAAGAGGAGATCCTTGCGGGGCCGTATAATTGAATTGCGAGTTAACAGAACCCCCTCAAGGAATCGCAGCCTTACGGCCGATTTACAGCCGATAATAGAATGAGGCCCAAAGTAAACAAATAAATATATACAGCCTTATTAAATTGCGATTCGGCCAATTGAAAAGGGCTCTTTACAAGCACAAAGTTTTTAGTTAGTGAACTTCTATCCAAAAGCAAGGTCTTCACTAACTAAAAAAAATATGCTTTGTGCTTATATAGAGCCCTTTGCAATTGGCTGATTCGCAATTTAATAAGGCTGATAATTGCATAAAATAAATATTCTTTTCCATTTCATTTTTCTAATATTAAAACAGTTTACAATATTTAAATCTGCTATAAGTCTTATATTAAACATGCTAGTTTTAGAATGTTATTACTGTAAACATTTTATATACATTTGTCATTTATGTGATCCAGTTTAAATATATTGTACCACTCTGATATTCAATCTGCTCTTAAGATGTTTTATCTCTGAAATATTTATTTAATTAATAACTGCATATAGCACATTCAAAACATGTACCTGTACTCATGGGTGTAGGAACTCGGGGGGTGCAGGGGACAAATTCCTCCCATATTTTTCTATGTTTGTATGTACTGTATGTATAAATAAGCTATTTTATGGCCTGTGTATACAATAAGCTGTATCCCCCCAGAATTATTCTGGTTTCTACACACCTGGTACTGATAATAATTTTAAGCTCACCAATTTTTACTGTATTGTCGCAAAATGATCTTGCTCCACAACTGATAGCATTGTATATTTTTGTATTTTAATAGTCAAGATGTTAAGTATAATTTTCTACTATATTCTCTAGACAGAGTAAATAATCCCAGATTAGGACTCTATAACTAATGATAGATCCAGTGATGTAAGTATATATGTTATGCATTTTTTTAAACAAGTTAGCAAAATTACTAACATATGTCATGGAAATTCATTATAATGTATGTAAACCTAATATATGGGACAAATTCACGAGGCCATAAAGGTTTTACACCATATAAAATAATTATGCAGCCCCTACAAAACTTGCTGAATTAAGGAGTATTTTGGGTGACAGTGTAATTCCCTTGCATTGTTTGTTTACACTTTAATAATGATTTTATTTTTCTACATAATTTTATGAACAAAATAAGCCATATAGAACTACTAGTTGGGCCAAAACATGAGTTTTGTTATCATTTATTAAATGTCTGGCTTATGTTTAATTGACAATTAAAACTGTAATCATTTTATAGAAATATAACAGTACTTGTATATAATTATAACAACCACTATATGCACTTTATTTGTGCTTTTGTATATACAACAGTGTTTAACACTCAACAAAGTGATGTTAGGAGTCTATAAAGTTTAGATTTTTAGCTTCAGACTTTCTAATTTAACTTTCGCATTTACTTCTTTTCCTCCTTTAAACTTCATTTGACATCCTGTGCGTTGGGACTGTTTCAAATGGTGTATAGTTCAAAAAGGTATTGATTCAATGAACTTCCTTTTTATTTAGTTTGGTGGCCTTGTCATCTTAAGTGCATTTTTTCACATGTTCAAGAACATTAATCATTGAAGCTGACTGACAGTGATTCTATTCAATAAGGTGTCAAGCTAAGGTGAAAAGGAACTATTTTATTTTATTTTTTTGCAGACCAATTTTCATAGCAAAATCTACTTTTCAGGACTTGAGAGGTGTCATCGTTTTCACAGTTACTAGATAGGAGCCTTAAAGATCAGATGACTTGGGACCAATTTAAATAGAACGTTGACAGAAATAAAGGTATTTTAGTGAGCACAGAATTAATCTCATTAAATTGTGTCTGGGTACATTACATCAGTTTTGGTAGGTGACTAAAAATAGTAATGTATAAAAAAAAACAACTATATTTTCTTCCAATCAGAATTCAGGTGTATATATATATATGTATATATATATATATATATATATATATATATATATATATATATATATAAACATTTACATTTGAGAAAATCCAGCTTATGGTGGTCCCCTTATATGCATATGAACACTAGGAGCCAAATTAAATTCCAAGCCCGCAACTCGATCACAGACGGCCAAATGTCTGCAGGCATGTTGCTGGCTCCCGTTCGTCTACAATTGCGATGCTATTCATTTGCTCAAGCCCGTAAGTGATGGTCCCAAAGCCGAAACCGTAAACCAGGCACTGGCTCATAGCAGTTCAGGCCGGGAACGTGATCAATTAAGCAAGCTTGTAACCTCCCATTTCGAATTCGCTATTTGGAAACATGGAGGTTACATGTCAATCAATTAGTTTTGGCGATCCAATATGTGATCAGACTCGCAAACCCACAAAATAAAGAATTATAAAATGAATGCCAATACTGTTCTAGTCCATATGGGTGGCCTGTTATGTATTAACGTATTGATACCCGAGATCAATTTAACCCCGAAATAAAACATAAAAATTAATTTAATTTACTTCCGATTTGCAAGCTTGAGCCTGTTGCGCAATTCATTCTAATGTCTTTTTATCGATTTCCCCATTATTTACAGTACAGTATTGCTTTTTTATTTGCATTTACAGTGCTACAAATAGGTGTTTAACCCCCTTGCCTTAATTTGCCATTTACAGGTGTGAAAACATTTGCAAGCTTGGGGAAATTAAGCAATTGAATAGCAATTTGCGATTTTAGGCTTGCGAAAGTGAAGGACCAATGGCTTCTGGAGGCTGTAAGTTGCGGGTTTAACCATCGCAATATTTTCAAGGCCGTAACTCATAAACTGTTTGGAGCCCACAAAAAGATGCTAATTAAATAGCAAATTAACTTGCAACCTCACTTACGTGCTACTGGATCGCCTGAAAGCTCAACTGACTATGGCCCTAGGATTCTAAATATTTTCCATGTGATCACTTGTATTTTTGTATTTTATGGGGGAGCATGCACATTTTTATAGTTCTGTTTTTCTGATGGAATTTTACCAGTAAAAGTATTTCATTATCATTGAAATATACACCTTGACCCCTATTTAATTGCAGATTCAAGCATGTGTGTTCTGCAGATTCAAACAAGTGTGTTTAGTATATTGCTGAAGGTGTCTCGGCCCAGAACTGTGAAATCTTTATAACATTTCATATAGAAACAATGGCTCAGGAGGATATACTATTATTATTATTGTTTATTTGTACCACGCCAACATATTCAGTCACGCTGTCCATGGGTTGCGATAAAGGCAAAAACAAAAGCAGTATTAACACGTTGCAAAGGATGGGGTGGGGGGGGGCTGTCTTGGAACTTAGAATCCATTGTCCAAAGTACTTAACCCAAAACAGCATGCAAGATTCAAAACTTGCAGACTTACGGTCTAAAGGGTTTGGGTGAGGTACAGGAGAGTGCAATATAAGTTGTGCAAGTTAAAGTGGAAGATGGTAGGCTTCCTTAAAAAGGTAAGTTTTTAGTGAGAATTTGAATGTTTTGAGGCAGGGAGATGGGCTAGTGGAGCGAGCCAGAGAGTTTCAGAGAATAGGGACAGAGAGAGAAAAGTCCTGAAGGCGGGAAAGAGTGGAGGTGATAATATATAACCTTTCATATGCAGTGTCTGTGCCACTTATCTCTTCCTCGCCAACACATTTGCTTTTCCTGTTCTTTCAGGTGCCGTTACAAATGCCCAGCAAATTTCCACCTGCTGTCAACCATGGCCACTCCATCACTTGCCTCAAACCTTTTACTCTGCCTTTCTCCTGTACCCTCTGGTATGCATGGTCTATCTGCAATAAACTTCCCTTCACTCATGACCTATTTATTTCCAACTCCCTCAGTATACTGGCGCTCACTGAAATCTGGCCCTCCTCATCAGACACTACCTCCCCTGCAGCACTCTCTCATGGTGGCTTAACTAATTGAGAACACACAGCCTTCTCCCTTCCCCAATCCCACAACCCATGTGCACTCCTTTGTTGTTGTAACCGAGGATAAAGTCTTCAGCCTACTATCAACCTCTTGCCTGACTACCTGTCCTCTGGATCCTATTCCATCTAAGCTTATCCTTCCTCTCTCTGCCACACTAATCCAAGCTCTCACACATCTCTTAAACATTTCCCTAAATACTGGCACATTTCCATTACCTCTAAAACATGCCTTAATCACACTCATTCTTAAGAAACCTTCATCTAAATTTGGTTCTGCATCTATCACCCTATCTCTCTACTTCCCCTGGTTTTGAGTTGCTTGTCTACAATCACCTTACCCAATTTATTTCCTCCAACTCCTTTCTTGACACTTTCCAATCCGGCTTCTGGCCCCAACACTCCAATGAGACAGATCTCACAAAAGTCACTAATGACTTTCTCACCTCCAAGTCAAAGGGTCACTTTTTTTATTCTACTTCTTTTTGATCTCTCTGCTGCCTTTTTACAAAGTTGACCACACTCTTCTAATCCAAATCCTTTGCTCTATTGGCATCCGAGACACTGCTATCTGGTGGTTCAAATCATACCTCCAAGATTGAACATTAAACGTCTCTCCCTCGACCGGCTCCTATTCTTCTCCTCTCCCTCTGACCATTGGTGTACCCCAGGGTTCAATCCTAGGCTCCATCTATACACCCTCACTTGGTACCCTAATAAACTATTTTGGATTTCAGTATCATTTATATGCTGATGACACCCAAATCTACCTTTCAGCACCAAATCTATCAGCCTCTCTTCTAACACGTTTCCAACTGCTCCTTAAGTATATCGCCCACCACCTCAAACTCAACATGTCCAAAACCGAACTCCTAAACTTCCCACCCTATACTTCAGCTTCAATCCCTCACATCTCTCTCACTGTCGACAATGCCACCATCACTCTCACCTCCCAAGCCCATTGTCTTTGGGTTCTGCTGGACCCTGTCCCCTCTTTTATTCATCACATACAGAATCCTACCTTCTTCATCTATAAAACCTTTCCAAAATATGTCACTACCTCACACAAGACACAACAAAGATTGTTATACACTCTGTCATTATATCTGATCTTGACTATTGCAAAGTCGCCATTTGCTGGCCTCCCCACCTCCCGTCTGTCACCTCTTCAATCCATAATGAATATATGACTGGCGACAGAGGCAGTATGCTGTGACGATCGGCCATGAGAGATGTATGGAATAAAAAACTCATAGCTCTTAATGTGATAAAGGAAATCTATGTAATCACTGCTATGAAGGTGGAATTTTTTTTTGCTAAGGCCAAACCTTCACACTGCAAGAATTGTAGTATTTGGAGGTGACTTCAATTTAATTTTATTATGCTCAAGACAGGGGTAGACAAAGGGATCTTATTCAGTATGATGCACATATCTTAAATACTATGGGCACATTCAATTGAGCAATTGTAAGTTATGGGCACCTGTAATGGAGCCCATAAGATAAGTTGCTATTTAATTGCCGTTTTTTGAGAGCAGCAAATGGGCTACCGGTTACGGGCTTGAAATCCTAGCGGTACCTCTGAAACAGTGTTTGTAAGGACTTAGAGAGACAAGATATTGTACTAAGCCTTTGATCTTTCATGGCCTGCAAGAGTTACGATAGCTAAAATTGCAAATCGAAATGTTTTCACACCCGTAAACGGCAAATGTAAAATAATATCCCAGGAGTATAGAGTGGACCCGCAAAGGGGTTAAAGACATTTCCGTAGCACTGTAAAAATAAATAAAAAATCAATACTGCACTGTAAATGACAGGCAAAGCGATGATAGACATTAGAATGAATTGACCAACAGTCTCAAGCTTGCAAATCGGCAATCAAAAATATATATTTTTTATGTTTCAATTTGTTTTGTTTTTTCACATGGACTAGAACAGTATCGGCATTCACTTTTATTATTTAGTATTTTTTGCAGTTTTGCAGTTTTTGCGAGTCCGACCTCTAAACGCTAATTGATTGACATGTAACCTCCATCTTAGACTGACATAATGATGATGGTCTCAATTTTTATTGGCTGTTTCTAAATGGGTACTTACGGCCTTGCTTATTTGCTCATGTTTCAGCCCTGAAATGCTGCGTATGAGTGCATGGTTAACTGTTTTGGTTTTCGCCCATAACTTGCAGGCTTGTTCAATTGAATAGCACCGGAATTGTAGCAGACTGCAGCCCACAACAAGCCCGCAGATGTACGGCCTGTATACCACAAGATGCGGGCATCAAATTAAGTGAGGCTCTATGTACACTAAAGCTGATTTAGTAGATGTGTTTAAATCCCAAAAACCTGATATACCTGGTTACACCTATAAAAGGTGATGCTAAAAAGTCCAGTAGACAAAATCTATGTGAAAAAAAAGCTAAATTTTGTGATGTTTTGGTAAGACCTGTAACATTTTGAGATTATTGTAGGTGTCTTCCTAAACATTGGGGGGTCTGTCTAATTTGTACCAGTATACGGGAAATGTAATTGTAATATTTTCAAATGTGATATAATGGTCTCCATGTTTAAAAGCCTGTTACAGTCATGGTGGGAAGAAACAAAACAAAAAATAAAGGATTTATTTAGAAAAGAGGCAGGTAGATCTCAGTGATAAATAAAAAAAATGTATATCTGTAATGTAGGGTCTGGCTGCGCCAGGCTTTTTCTTCACTTCAGAGAGGTCAGGAGGTAAAATCAGAATATATAACTCAATAAGGTGAATGTGGGGTATTAAAAACATTTTCACCTAATATTTTTGAGTAATGTAAGGAAAGGAAACAGGAGAGATTTATGTCAGATTTATGGGAAGAAAGCCAACCAACTATTACAAACCCTATAAAAAATCTCTGATTTAGTAAACTCTTTTTACAAGGAATTGTTTAATGGGAAAATCATTAATAAAAGTAATATGCAGAGGATGTTGAACCAGAGAGGGACCCCTAAACAGATACAGGTCTTAGCATTGCCATGGGGGACCAAATCACAGTATCTGAGGTACAGACAGCTATTAATTCTCTAGGGAAGATGAAAGCTCCAGGTTCTGATGGGTTAATATCAGAATTTTACCAGTGTTTTGAGTAATGTAAGGAAAGGAAGCAGGAGAGATTTATGACAGATTTATGGGAAGAAAGCCAACCAACTATTACAAACCCTATAAAAAAATCTCTGATTTAGTAAACTCTTTTTACAAGGAATAGTTTAATGGGAAAATCATTAATAAAAGTCATATGCAAAGGATGTTGAACCAGAGAGGGACCCCTAAACAGATACAGGTCTTAGCATTGCCATGGGGGACCAAATCACAGTATCTGAGGTACAGACAGCTATTAATTCTCTAGGGAAGATGAAAGCTCCAGGTTCTGATGGGTTAATATCAGAATTTTACCAGTGTTTTCTGAGTTGTTGAGCCCAATCCTGTGTGAAGCATATATGTTATGCTGAATGTAATATGATTGTTATCTTCTCAGTCTCAGTCATAACTGGTATTAATATACAATTTAAAAAGTGCTAATGATCCCAGCAATATTTGGCACAGTACCTGAAACAATTCTACTTAATAATATTCCAGTACAATCAGGTGCTGAGAGAAAGGTAACACAGTTTGTAGTAAAATTAAACACCAGAAAAATAACTTTTTAAACTTATACCTTACTAATTACTCATTGTATTGTAAGTATTCATGCTGTTCACCAATCAAGATATATGACATACATTCCTAAAATGTAACTTTTATTGACACACATTAAAAAACATAACAATCCAAAATATGACGCATTAAAACACACTTAAAAGAAACAAGGTCTGTCACCAACCACCTACAGTGAGGGGAAAAAGTATTTGATCCCCTGCTGATTTTGAACATTTGTCCACTGACAAAGAAATGATCAGTCTATTTTAATGGTAGGTGTATTTTAACAGTGAGAGACAGAATAAAATAAAAACAAACAAGAAAAACGCATGTCAAAAAAGTTATAAATTGATTTGCTGGTCAATGAGTAAAATAAGTATTTGACCCCTTCATCTTAGTACTTGGTGGCAAACCCCTTGTCAGACATTTCTTGTAGATGGCCACCAACTTTGCACACATCTCAGGAGGGATTTTGTCCCACTCCTCTTTGTAGATCTTCTCCAAATCATTAAGGTTCTCAAGGCTGATGTTTGGCAACTCGAACCTTCAGCTTGCTCGACAGATTTTCTATGGGATTAAGGTCTGGAGACTGGCTGGGCCAATCTAGGACCTTAATGTGCACTTTCTTGAGCCACTCCTTTGTTGCCTTGCCTGTGTGTTTTGTGTCATTGACATGCTGGAGTACCCATCCACGACCCATTTTCAATGCCCTAACTGAGAGAAGGAGGTTCTCACTCATGATTTGATGGTACATGGCCCCGTACATCGTCCCTTTGATGCAGACCAGTTGTCCTGTTCCCTTAGCAGAAAAACACCCCCAAAGCATAATGTTTCCACCTCCATGTTTGATGGTGTGGTGGTGTTCTTGGGGTCATAGGCATCATACCTCCTCCTCCAAACACGGCGAGTTGAGTTGATGCCAAAGAGCTTGATTTTGGTCACATCTGACCACAGAACTTTCACCCAGTTCTCCTCTGAATCATTCAGATGTTCATTGGTAAACTTCAGTCGGGCCTGTACATGTGCTTTTTTTTAGCAGGGGGCCTTGCGGGCGCTGCAGGATTTCAGTCCTTCACGGCATAGTGTGCTACCAATTGTTTTCTTGGTTACTATGGTCCCAGCTGCGTGAGATCATTAACAAGATCCTCCCGTGTAGTTCTGGGCTGATTCCTCATATTCTCATGATCACTGAAACTCCACAAGGTGAGATCTTGCATGGAGCACCAGACTGATGGGGACTGACAGTTATTTTGTGTTTCTTCCATTTGCGAATAATAGCACCAACTGTTGTCACCTTCTCACCAAGCTGCTTGGTCTTGTAGCCCATTCCACCCTTCTGTAGGTATACAATCTTGTCCCTGACATCCTAGACAGCTCTTTGGTTTTGGCCATGGTGGAGAGTTTGGAATCTGATTGATTGCTTCTTTTATACAGGTAATGGTCTGAGATTAGGAGCACTCCCTTTAAGAGAGTGCTCCTAATCTCAGCTTGAAATCTTGCTGATTGATAGGGGATCAAATACTTATTTCACTCATTGACCTGCAAATCAATTTATAACTTTGTTGACATGCATTTTTCTTGTGGGGGGGGGGGGGATTGTTATGTCCACTCACAGTGTCTCTCACTGTTAAAATACACCTACCATTAAAATTATAAACTGATCTTTTCTTTGTTAGTGGGCAAATGTTCAAAATCAGCAGGAGATCGAATACTTTTTTTACCTCACTGTATGTATGTATTAACAAATGAATAATGTGTAATCAACAATAATACAATCAATTATACATTGATAATACATCCAATTATTTGTATGTATGTATATATGTGATTGTGCTATTATATATATTTAAGGCACTGAGTCAGGAGTAATAGGGATGACTTATATTGATAAAAATAAGGGTATAAATACAACTGAACAGGGGTTATATCAATAGTAGATAATATTGCACTTTAAGTATCTATTTAGGGGAGTCAAATAGCACTCTTTGAGGCTACTTATGTACGACCTTCACTCAAATATAGCAACGAATTGAGGGAATTTATTAATATCATCAGTAGGTGTTTGTATAACATCCACTCTTCTACTTTGCAACTTTGAATATTAGTTAAAGGAAGTTATATTCTCAGGTCTGGCGGTGATGGGCCACGCCCCGTAAGGTGCTAGCAGGAGTAGCTAGCAGGGCAATGGCGCCTGCACTCATGGCGTGCTCGCAGTGACCGAGCAACGGGTTATGCCCGAATAGTGATGAGCCCGGCGGGACGGATCTCCCGGAGTGTTGAAGCAAAGTGGGCCGGATACAGGAGGCGCAACAGGTGCTCGGGTGGACCCGTGAGGCTGCACACTGGAGCTGGCGGCACACCAGAGGTGGCGGTAGGCAGGTGTATCGGAGCCCGACCAGGGAGGGGTAGTCTGAGGGAGGAAGCCATGCTTTTCCAGTGAAGAGGGAGGAGAGGGTGAAGAGGTAGTGGGCATGTAAGGAAGCAGTGTGCTCTTTATTATCTGCTAATTGTTAACCACAAAAGCCACTACAATAAGTCCCTCTAAGACCCCTGATAGTTGAATGCATGGGTACCCCCTGACAACCCCCAGTACAACACGTCAGCAGCCTTGGAGACTGTAAAGACTGAGGTCAGCTAAGGAAGCTGGCCCTGGAGCTTAATGAATACCCGCCCTGGTTGCTTTTGAATCCCCTCCTTGTGCCCTAAAACCATGAAGTTAACATAGGCTGTGTATAGCTACATCTTGACTCTAAACAAATCCGTTTTTGGCTGCAGTAATTTGCTGAGAAATTTTTCTGGACTCTCGTGTCTAATTGGCATAATTGCTACACAGTCTATCGGACTTTATGGAATATAACCCCGCTTTCCCCAAGATTGGTGGTGAAGTCTGACTAACTTCAGAAGAGTCTGGTCCCTTTCTTCTTTTTTGTTGTTTCTCGAGCCTTCTGGGAACTGTGTTATATTGACTTAAATCGGTTAAAAACAGTAATTGGTTATATCCACCCAGACAAAGCTGTCAGCAAAGCTGTCAGCAACCGGGACAATTGTCTACTCTCCCTTTTCTGAATGAACTTTTTGTATTGTACAATTACTTACATTTGTCTAACTACATGGTTAAGCATTATAGCAACAGTATGTAATACGGTTTCAAAGATTATTAGTTCATATAGCCATTGTCAAAGGCTAAGGAAAGAAAGAAAAGGAAAGGAATAAAAGGGTCACTTATATAGGGTTCAGCTGAGTAGGGTGAAAGGGTGACCAATTAACATATCCGTCTAAACTAGGGGGAAGAAAGTGGGGAAAGGAAAGAGCTTAAAGTAGGTCAAAAGAAGAAAAAAGAAAAAAAAAGAAAAAAAAAGAAGAGAAACATGAATAAGAAACAAGGCCGAGTTCTAAAAAATAAGTCAAAAGGGGATAAACTCCAACAAAATCCCATAACATCTAGCTCATTCTTTTCACCACCTAATAAAGGGAAATCTGCAGAGTCAATACATCCTGATATTAATTCTGAAGCCAATTTTTTAAGTATGGCTCAATCCTCCCCCAACGAGACACTTAGATCAGAAGCTTCCAGCAAAGTGTCAGAACCAGAAGATAGTGGTGTAACATTGCCTGTTCTTAAAGGGCTTTTCCTCGAATTTAAAAATTCCATTATTTCTGAATTAACAGGAAAAATCGCGGCAAATGCAAAAATAATAAGCATTGTTCAAATTAAGACTGATAATTTAGGAAAAGATCTTAAATTGATTCGAGAGGAAATGCAAAATTTAAAATATAATTATCAACAACTTGAAACAGAAATAGGCCTCCTTAAAATTCGCAATACTAAATTAGATGACTACTCTAGAAGGAATAACATCAAAATTAGGGGGATTGGAGAAGAAGTTGGAAGCAAGGATCTAAAGTACTATGTAGGTACATTCTTGTCTACTATAGTCAAACCTAACTTTGATGTATCTATTCTGATTGATAGAATACATCGTCTTCCACTCCCCAAATCTGCTCCTAAAGATTGCCCTAGAGATGTAATCCTTAAAATCCACTTTGCTGCTTATAAAGATTCAATTATGAGATACTCTTTTGAAAAAAGATCATTTCTGTCGCCCTATGAAAATTTGCAGATTTTTCAGGATTTCTCAAGGGAAACCATTATGAAGCGAATGGAACTGAGGTATAGCTAAAAGTTTAAGATCAAAAAATATTCAGTACAAATGGGGTTTCCCTACGAAACTAATAGTTCTATTGGATAATAAATCAGTAATAATAAACAACCAACATGAAGGTGAAGTAATCCTGAAAGATCTGTAATCAGGTCGACTATCTCTCTTTTCTATCCATCCTGCTTCCTGTAGTACTCCAAAATTTTCTTTCCCTTCTTTCAAGTATAGTTTTATATTTTTTTCAATTAATGAAATAAGAAATTGCATAAAATTGTCACTAGTTTTTAATACTAAAGGTTGATTACACAGTGCACTATAAGATAACAGCTTGTAGAAGCTGCTTTAATTTTACAATCACCTTTTTGATATATGTTATCACTGAGAAATAATATTCTGGAAAGTAAATAAGGAATGTTTAGATCCCAAAGAGGCAAGAGTTCTATTTTTCACTTTAAAAAGAACCATTAGTTCTTATTATTTCGCAAATAATGGTACACAAATAAATTGAACACAAGAAACACTAAATTTCATCACTGCGAATACCAACCTATTTTTGTAACACAAGGGTTGTGAACACATTGTTTTCTTTTTCTCTGCTTTTATGGAATAGTGATGTTTTAGGATAAATTTGAAAAAGAACTTACAAATCACTAAATGGGTTCTAGGTTTTTACTTGGTATCTACTGAGTGTTTGACGAGCTGAAGATTAATAGAAGGGTTAAGATTTGTTGCTATATCGGATGTGGGGAAGTGGTCCATTAAAATGGAGCTAGCCTCTCTTTTCTTGGGTATTTAAGGGAAAGCTAATGAATGTTTCTCATAATTGTGGAATTTGGATGCAAGAGCAGAGAATAAAATGAGTCTCTTAAAGGAGAAATATGAATCATGTAAAAATTGGTTTGTAAGGGCTTTCCATCTTGTTCTGGTCACTGCGGGTAGCCATGGGCGCAATTTAGCCAGTGGATTTCCAATTTTTGAACTTATTGAAGTTCAACTTTTTCCTAACCCACGGTAAACCAATTTCTTTTTCTTTTTTGGGGTTTGTCCGGTGAGGTGATGGAGAATGTTTCACCGTTAATGATTGTATGGGTAACAAATGTGAATTGTGTGTGTGTTGTAGTAGGTAGATGGGTTACGGAGGGGGTGGGGGGGAGAGTCGGGGGAGAGCATAGAGCCTTTGGGTAAAGGGTCCTAAGTTATGATGATCAATACAGATAAGGATAAAGGAAGTAGTCTGAGAATTTGTAGTCAGAATGTCCAGGGTTTAAACCTAGGGGTAAAAAGACAAATGGTTTATAGGTCGTTCGGATCCGGGTCAGCCGACATAGTATGCCTTCAGGAGACCCACTGGAAGACAGGTAAGATCCCTTACTTTAAAATGAAAAACATAGGCTTGACTCTTAACTCTACTTATAAAAAAAAAGCCCGGGGAGTTACAATATTGTTTAACCATAAACTAAATATGAAGGAAGAAATTTCTATAATAGACCCTAATGGTCGCTATATAATATGGGGAGGCCTAATCAATAGTGAGAAATTTACGATAGTTAACATATATGCTCCAAATCAAAGGCAAATTAGCTTTCTTAACCGAATATTCAATTTAATAAGGCGATACAGCTCTGGGGCTCTTATTATATGTGGTGACTTTAATTTATGTCTGAATGCTGATTTAGACAGAAACTCCCATAATGGAATAGTTTTAGATACTCATGCTAAACAAAAAATTAATCTTTTCCATAACATCTTAATGAAACATCAGGTATATGATTCATGGCGAACTTTTCATCCCGGGGAAAGGGATTATTCGTTTTATTCCCACCGACATGATACGCATGTGAGATTGGACTATATATTTGTTAATAGTGTAACCTTAAAAAGAGTGATCAAAACTGAAATTGGACCAATATTGTGGTCAGACCACGGGATGGTCGTCATAAACATATCAATGAGCCAGATTGAAACAGTTAGACCACCGTGGAAAATAAACATTTCCCTTCTCCAGGACCCACATATAAAAGATCTGTTAAAAAAAGAATTAAATAATTTCTTCAAGGTAAACAATTTATCTGTTGCATCTAAAATTACAATTTGGACCCCCCATAAAGCTGCCATTAGGGGTCAGCTTATTAGCTGGCAAGCTATAAAGAAAAAACTCAGAGGTCGACCTTTACGTGACTTATATATCGATCTGACAAATTTAGATAGGGCTAATAAAATCGGCTCAAATGACAAGATTGTAAAAAGTATGGAAGTAATAAGATCTCAGATTAAAAAAATAGAACAAGAATTGGTAGATAAATCCCTATGGTCATTACAGCAACGACTGTATCATATGGGAAACAGTTCAGGGCGACTCCTAGCTAATAAATTAAAGAGCAAAACATCTAGTAAAAGAATAGACAGTATAAAGTATAAAAACAAGACCCTGACAAAGCCCAGTGATATAGGGAATGCCTTTGGTCTTTTCTATCAAGATCTTTACAATTTGAAGGATGATAAAGACTTTATCAAACCATCTAAAGAAGATATAGTTAAATTTTTGGATAAAATTGATCTTCCGAGAGTTTCGGATGCTGATCTGGATATTTTAAATAAAGAAATAACTGACAAAGAAATTTCTGAAGCTATAGATGGTTTGAAAAACTTTTCCTCCCCTGGCCCAGACGGGTATAGAAACTGTTACTATAAACTCTGCAAGTCAGAAATTTTAATCCCTCTCAAGAATGCTTTAAATGAAATTAAGATTACGGGTAGGGCACCGAAAGAAATGCTGGAGGCCTCGGTTATAACAATTCCCAAGGAAGAGCTTAAAGAACCATCATGCAAGGATTTTCGTCCAATCTCCCTATTAAATACTGATATAAAAATGTATGCAAAAATTCTAGCTATTAGGCTAAATACAATTTTGGGAGAACTTATTTCCTCAGACCAAAAAGGTTTCATCCAAGGGAGGCAAGGATCTGATAATGTCAAGAGAATCATTAATTTAATCTCTTATGCCAAGCGAAAGGGTGCTCCCACCGTGCTCTTATCATTAGACGCAGAAAAGGCTTTTGATAGAGTTCCTGGAATCTCTGTTTGAAAGATATGGGCTTGGGGACTTTGGTTCGAAAGCCATCCGGGCACTATATATCGCCCCCACTGCAAAAGTAGTGGGCCCGGGATACAGTTCATTTAGCTTTGATATTTCGAACGGTACACGTCAAGGTTGCCCTCTTTCTCCTGCGATCTTCGCCTTGTTTATTGAACCTTTAATAATATCGATTAGAAAGAAAAATGAGGTGCAAAGGATAAAGGTTGGTTCTTTGGAACATAAATTATCAGCCTTTGCGGATGACATACTTGTAGCACTGGAAGACCCGTTAGTCTCTCTCGAATTATTGTTCCAATTGATAGAAGAGTATAGCAAAATATCAAATTTTAAGCTAAATATTAGCAAATCAGTAGCCATGTCCATTAACATATCTAATGAAATACTACTTAAATTAAAGCTCCGTTTTCCTCTCGTATGGCAAAACTCTTTGAAACATTTGGGAATAATACTGGAAACAAACTTGAAGCAGACAATAACAATTAACTATAAAAAAGTGTATAAAAATGTTATAGCAAAAATCAATGCCTGGTCAGGGTTGAACATATCCTGGTCGGGCAGACTTATCAACATAAAAATGGTAATCTTACCAAAAATTACTTACATTTTACGCAATATTCCCTGCCGAATCCCTACATACTTGTTAAACCAACTACAAAACAAAATTGATAATTTCATTCATAAGGGGAAAAAAATAAGAATGAAAAAATCAAGAATGGGAGGGAAATTTAGACATGGTGGCATGGCCTACCCACTACTTAAGGAATATCAGGAAGCTATTTTAGTGGCAAATATGCTGGAATGGTTAGAACCCACAAATGTTAAGAATTGGGTCCAAATCGAACAAGAGCTAACGGGCTTAAATAATATAAAAATGCTTCTATTTCAAAAAAAGATTAATCTTAATTCTATGGAGCGGGGTGAAGCTATGGTTAGAGGAAATGTAAATATATGGAACAAATTGAATGTTAAATATGAATTGATTCTGTTCCCTTCGCCTATTACCCCATTACTAGACCTAGCTACATATATTGATTCTCCCATTTTAGGGAGGATAGCTAAAGCAGGGGTTAACCTGTTGTCCGACTTGTTTCCTGGAAACATATTCTCATTGGAGAACATAAAAGTAAAAGCCCCCCAAATAAAGATTTCATGGTTAGAATTTCTTACGCTGGGAAAGGTTCTGAAGAAGTCAGAGTTCTATTTGACATCATTAAGAGACTTAACTCAATTTGAGAAATTGATTATGGTAGAACCTAAAACGCACCTCATTTCAAAATGTTACGATATTATTAAAAGGCCACAAATGGAGTTAAAGTCCAAGTGTATGCAGGATTGGGAGGGTGACTTGGAGCATAGTTGGATGATAAAAGAGTGGTATAGATCATTTGCAATTACGGACAGATTTGTTAAAAATCCTGCTTATAGAGAACTTCACTTTAAAATCTGCAATAGGTGGCATTATACGCCGGTTAAGATAGCAAAGTTCAGTGGGTTAAACCATGAGAAATATTGTTGGCGTAACTGTAGTCATATAGGGTCTTCACTACATATTTGGTGGCAATGCCCATATATTCAAAAATTTTGGGTGGAGGTTTTCTCTCAGCTGACAAAAATATGTGAAGCAGAATTAAGTCCACACCCAGAAATAATTTTACTTCACATCTTTCCTCCACTGTCCTTAAAAGTTAAAGCCCTTATGTTGCAGGTTTTGATGGTAGCAAAATCACTGATAGCCTCCAAGTGGAAGCAAAAATATGTCCCATCCTGGAATGAGGGTAAAATGAAAGTGGATAAAAATTGTATGTTAGAAACAAACTTTACTGATTTGGGGGTTATAAAAAAAAGTAACCTTGTCTGGTCATTATTAGATAAACATGGCCCCAAATAAGTAACTATTTAACCCTTTGATCTGCCCTTGGACACTCTGAACATGTTTCTTGGGCCCACCCACTTGCTCTTCTATCCCCTCCCCTCACTCGGAACCCAGAACTATGAATGTAAGGAGTGCGAATGGAAGTGTGTTTAGTCTTCTTTTAACTTTAGAATAGTAGTTGGCAATCTCAGTATGACGCTCTTGGGAAATTATTGCAGATCAAAAAATTTTTTTAAATGGAGCAACGGATCAAAAGGAGATGGAAGCCCTTATCTATCTCTCTTCTTCGTTGGGGTAATGGGTAATTCTCCCAAGGGTTGCGTAGACGAAAGGCTTGAATATGAAGCGTATGCAAAACTATACTTTTCCCCCTTTTTTTTTAAAGGTGGAAATATCATGCATTACACATCTTAATACAGGGCAGTTGGTAACAATTGCCTGTTTAAAGGTATGATATGGTCAACGCTGATTTTTATATTCTATCACACGTGTGTAGTATGAAATGCTTTGACAGCTATGTGAGTGCTTTTGTTTGTATTTATGTATTTTGTACATTGAAAATTCTACATGTAAAAAACAATAAACTATTAAAAAAAAAAAAAAAAAAATTAGTTAAAGGAGCTGAGGGAAGATCAGATTGGTATATTGGGGGCAGGGGGGGGGGGGGCGTAGGTGGCCACAGCCTTTACACCAGTGTTCCTGCAATGCAATCAGTATAGTTATCTATTGATGTAATAGTTAGGAGGTGAGAGTAGATATTATACGACTGTTTTCTAAGGAACAAGTAGGGGGTTCCCAGTACAGCTAAAACAGTGTTTGTAAGGACTTAGAGAGATAAGATATTACACTTATTGTATAATAATAATATTTTGTGCACTTAAATATATATAATATTTACTTGTGGAATCAATTTCAACTAGAAGGATCAATATCTTATATGGGAATTATTGTTTATGTATGTCTATATTTGTTATTCAGTATTGCACTAAGCACTTTATTTGATCTAATTACACATGTGTTTTAATTTCGGTTACAAATGTTTTATAATGATAGTGTGCACATATGTGATATTAAAACTATCTAGTTTTGGCATAAATTTCAACTAAAATGATCAATATCTTATTTTGGAATAATTTTTTATGTTGGTCTGTATTTGTTATTTAGTAAATTGTTTTATATTTCACTGTTTTGCATATTATATAAACTTTGAGGATAATATCTGTACATTTTTACCTACACCATAAGGTCTATAGTTGACCAAATTACTGGTATTAATGTTTAAAAAGGATGATAAAAGAAATATAAAAAAATAACACCCAATCGCTTTATTAACACAGTTTATAAAATCCTTGTGTGTTCGGGGTTCATAAGTCTTGACCAGTCCTGTGGTTTGTGGAGGAGACAGATTGCAAACTCTTTTATAACAGTGTGAGAGATGTTTGAGGAAGCAAAAAGAGGAGCTGTATGTTGATAGATGGTGAGTTTAGAAATATATAGAATATCAGGGAAATTTGTGTCCTGGCTGAAAGTTCTCTATAGGAATACTGAGGGGAGCTTAATTATAAATGGATGGATTGGAAAATGTTTTCCCATACAATCATTGATATGTCTTATTTTATGTTTTTTCTGTGGATCCTTTTCTGAGGATCAGGTTAATTAAGATCAATAAAAATATGCAACATACTTCAATTATCCATGTA
Organism: Discoglossus pictus; assembly: GCA_027410445.1. Lineage (NCBI taxonomy): Eukaryota > Metazoa > Chordata > Amphibia > Anura > Alytidae > Discoglossus > Discoglossus pictus. Next base: position 46,395,902 of record CM050164.1, read on the forward strand.
AACTGATGATGATTCATTAACTTTTGTGAATTCCTGAAATTCATATAATAATCAACTTCTGGAGAATAAAAAATATTCCCATAGGAATTACAGCGAAACTGCTGTTTTTGGATTGAAGAACCAGAAAAAAAAGTGAAAACAGTGAAAATGCTAGTATTCTGGGAGTTAAATGTAATAACTCAGAATCAAGGGAGCTGTATTGGGAAGAAAATGTTTATATACCGTATGTAAAATAAACGTCATGAAATGGAAGCATGCAATGGAAATGGCCATCTTTGTTTACCTGAGCTGTGTAGTTTTACCACCTGAAAAAGCTGTGATAAGCTTAAGTAATCTTTTCTTGCAGAAGGGAAACAGGTTAAATCTGGTAAGAAACGGTAAATTATAGGTTAGCCAAAAAAGAAAGGTGATTTAAATATGATAAATCCAGAGATTGATTTTTCAATTTTAAATTTTGTGATTCAGTTTTCAAGTGGTGTTTTTACAATAGGCTGGTTGCCAATATTTGAGCAATGGTTTTATGGTGTAGGTTTTAAAAGAATCACTAAAAAAATAGGATATTTACCATCATATGTGATGCAGTTAAAATTGTCATGACATTTTAAATCACAAAAAGGGAAATTGAACAATTATCAAGAAAACAATTTCATAACTTAGTATTGGTTAGAACATCATCCAAACTGGACCTGAAATACTGTATTGTGTCTAGCTATAGTGTAGTCTTACAGCAGTTAAATTATCCTAGATTACCCCCAAAGATAAAGGATATACTGTGGTTATTGTTCCATAGAAAATGTATGTAAGACAGAACCTGAAATATAGATATAGATCACAGAAGTTGTCTGAGAGACATGTAATAATATAGAGCATTTATTATTAGATTGTCTGAATTCTGTAGCTGTTCAGAACAGGATTGCAGATCTTTTAAACATTTCAGTTTTTAAAAATGCTATCATCAAAGAGCTTATGAGTTGTTTCCAGAGGATGCAAAAGCTTTTCATTAAAGAACTACTATGTGATTACCATTTATGGAATGAAAGATGTATTCATTAGAAGACATGTAATGCCTATAAATGTAATAACTGAAAATATTATAGAGGACATTCACAAAAGAGAAACTGATCGAATAATGAGGAAGAGATTTAAGTCTGTCTGGAAATGTTTATTTTGGTAAATAAGAATGTATCTAATTATATAATGTTTTTGTTGTAAAAATGTGTAAATAATTGTAAATAGTATTTTATATTTATATATATATATATATATATATATATATATATATATATACCTACATCTAAGGCAGATACCTTTACCCACATAAAAGACCTAAGTCTGTTTTCTAGGAAACTAGCTCTACACAAATTTTACAAAATAAAACAAGAGAGAGAGATCTTGAACCTGGGTGTACCCCAAGAGGATATTAAGATAGTACAAGGCCTTATAGAACTACTGGAAGAGAATTGCACTCCAACAATTGAACCTAAGAGATGGAAAAATAAATTACATTTACACCCCAATTGAAAGACTATGCCAATATTTGAGTATGTTTACAACAAGTCTCAAATGACATAGAGAACATTGATTATAAGAGTTATAAGAAAATGTACAATCTTAGGAAATCTGAATATACAGCTCTTAAAGAACTTAGAGATGATACATCTATTTATATTAAACCAGCCGACAAGGGTGGTAATATAGTTCTAATGAACAACATGGAATATAAGGATATGTGTGATAGGATCTTAAAGGATAAAATGACCTATAAAACCATTCATAAGGATCCTACTTTTGAATTCAAACTAAAACTTAAGAGTATCTTGGATGATGTAAAAAACTTAGGAATAATTGATGATCAGACGTATCAATTCTTGTTTCCCAAATTCCCTACGGCCTCAGTCTTTTACTCTCTTCCCAAAGTGCATAAAAAAACTCGGCCTATCCCTGGAAGACCAATAGTCACTGGCACTGACAATCTTTCACACAATTGTAGTGTATTTTTGGATTATTATATCAGAGAATTTGTGATGGGGCTACCATCATATGTAAAGGATGCTCCAGATATTCTTAGGCAATTAGAAGATCTCACTATACCTACTGAATCTTGGTTTGTATTGGCTAGTTTCTATTGACATCGAAGCTCTATATAGCAGCATCCCTCATCAATTTGGGATTGATGCAGTGAAATATTTTTTACAAATGAATGGCTCAACTTTTGAGGAATTGAATTAACTGTTGATATCATTGCTTGAATATGTCCTGAAACACAATTTTTTTCTTTTTAACCAACAATGGTACCATCAACAACAAGGAACTGCCATGGGAACACCATGCGCTCCCAGCTATGCTAATCTTTTTCTTGGCTGGTGGGAGGACAAATACATATATGATGATAATGCACACTCTTTTGGAGATAATATACTTATCTGGAGAAGATACATAGATGATGTTATCCTTGTCTGGATGGGTAACAGACAAGATTTAACAGCCTTCATACTATATCTAAACAGTAACGAGTTAGGCCTGAAATTTACTTTCGAGGCGAGCCAAAGTGAAGTTTCTTTCCTAGACTTAAAAATAAAAAAAGATATAGAAGGAAAAATCTGTACCTCTACCTTTAGAAAGGAAACAGCCTCTACCACTCTATTAAAATGGGAAAGCCAGCACTTTGGGCCCCAAAAAAGAGGAATACCTAAAGGCCAATATTTAAGAATTCGGAGGAACTGCAGTTCAGAACAAGAATTTAAATTAAGAGAATGTTTTAGATCAAGAGGTTATCCTAACAGAAGTCTAAAACTGGCTTACAAGCATGCTCTGACCTGCAACAGGACTGACCTGTTAAATGCACATGTCAAAAAACAACATGGAAATAGTACTACCATAAAAAATGATACATCAAACCAAAACTATACCAGATGCATTATGACATTTGGTCATGACTCTGAAATTATAAAAAACATCCTTGGCAAACATTGGCACCTCCTCACCAGTGATAAAGATCTGAAAGATGTACTAACTCCAAAGGCAAGCATAACATATAGGAGAGGCATCAATATAAAAGACATGCTTGTACATAGTATGTATAAAGACAACAAAATTGAAGTCAAAACATGGCTAAAACCACTGAAAGGAATGTACAAATGTGGCAGATGCAAAATCTGTACATTTGTTAAACCTTGTAAAAGTTCCATACACCCTGTCAGTGGGTCCAACTTTGATATCAACAGTTTTTTCAACTGCAAATCATCAGGAGTGGTATATATAGCCACATGCCTGTGTAATAAGATTTATGTAGGTAAAACCTGCGGAGAGCTTAGCCGCAGAGTGGGGGAACATATATATTCTATTCTTAATGAATATCATACTCCCATAGCAAGACATGTTAAATACTGCCATAACAACAATCCTAATGTACTTAAATTTTGCATTATAGATTCAGTAACTCCAGGACCTAGGAGGGGCAATTTCCAAAGGAAATTATTACAATGTGAATCTAAATGGATTTACAAACTTAAAGCACAAATACCTAATGGTCTAAACGAAGGGTTTTCTTACACACCCTTCATCTAAGCAGAATATACATTATATTCCATAGATTTTCTATTTAACTTTTGGAAATAGGTCTTTTTCTCTGATTCCTTTAGCCTGTTCTTCTCTTTATAGTCAATGCTTGTTGATCTCTATATGAATAATCTATAAGAACAGTAAAATTAATCATAGATATCAGTCTAGATTAAATATATTGAATACTGTATTTATGGCACTTGATTTAGTGACCAGATTTGGACCCACAGGTCACCCAATATAGGACCTTCACATTTTATATCATTACTATGGCTATCACTTTACCACCAGTATATATATATCTTTCTTCACATATCCTCTATGTATTTAAATATTAGACTTGGGCCTACGGGTCCTTTAATGTAGGACTTTCATGTCCCTTATTCACATATTGAGCACTGTATTTATTGCACTTTATTTAGTGACCAGATATTACTATCATCACTCTTATGGTATTCATTTTAACATATATATTCTTTTGTTTTTTCTTCACATATATTATAGGCAATGTTTTTCTACTATTTTGGTGCAATATATTACACCTTTTATAATAAGACGTTTTACACATAGAAACATGTCAGGAAGCAGGCAAGTGTAGAGTGACGGCATCACGCACGCTGTAACCAGGAAGCGCGAACCTCCGAGTTAATGGAGGCGCTAAAATACTAAATAGGAAATTTCAGAGGCATTCTGAGGGCTTATACGAATTTTATACTACTACTGTCTATATTACTAGCAGCTAAGGACCTATGGGGACTGAGTTAAGAGGGGGTAGAGATATATACTAATAGTTAAGAGCGCCAGACTTGTGTATATATACACATATAGAAAGGCAGTTTTACTACATATACTGACTCTATATCTGACCTTAAAAAAGCCTCCCCTTCTGAGATTGACTGTGAGACTCAACCACCTCCAATACCCCTCGTCCCGGACCACCTACATAATACAGCTAACAGGTGGTCTATATGACTTGTTATGAATGTAACAGCATTGTATACAGTACATTTTGGACTTTACTTTACAGCTCAGAAGTGATTGAGCAAGTGCCCTTATCATACTCTGAAAAACTATTTGCTAGCCATCGAAGGAACTATTGTTCATAGTGTTTTTAATCTTTCCTTTTAAACTCTTTTAATCAACGTTGTTTTTTCATTAAAAATTTCTACTATTATGTGTATGTGATTAACCCACTGTTGCCCCTATATTCAAATTTATAGTGTTAAGCACTAATGGGTTTATTTCCCTAAGACATTATTTTTTCCTATATTTAAATACATGTTAAAGATTCCATAGAGCAGTAAAGTTCTAAACAGGATTTTATACTTTGAGACCATTATTTGATAAAAGAAAACACACTGTGACACATTATCAAACAACCTCTTCCTGATGAGACAAAGAAAAACAAATACTTCCATTTGAGTTCCTTAGTGTTCACTGGACCCCCATCCCATTTATTAGTGGTTGGAAGTTCCCAAAAAAGGGGTTTATGGATCTTAGAGACCTATTTTCTTTTCCCTGCCTCTACCGAGTGATGGGGAGCTAAATAAAAAAGTATATATCAAAGGTGACTACCTTCCATCCTCAGTCCACTTTAGCCTACTAGTTTGTGTGGGCAAGGGTGGGAAACACCCCCATCCCTCCAAGCTGAGCCTCCCTACCTCCTGTAGGCGCTACCAGCCCAGTGGTGTCTTTAAGAACCTCAGCTCCCTGGTGTTGGGACTAGTAGCCTAAGTGGTAACTTATGCGCCTCTCTACCCCCAGTCCTATAGCCTCTAAACTACTAAGGGGCTTGGGGCTGTTTTAACTAATACATATAAAACACCTGCAGAAAAAAAATATTATGGGTCCCATTTTCAGAGTAGTCATGTGATGCCCTTGTATCCTTGAGATGGTTGCTATTATTGCTTAATATTTAGCCTACAGGCTACAGTATACTGATTATACTGCATCTTTTCACATACAAAATTATAAATGATCATATATTGTGCCTGCATGACATTAATAAGGAAATTACAACCTTCTACTAACAGGGTTTACTAACTTATTTACTATAAGTATTAAATAGAGAACAAATTAGAGTGAACATTATACAATGTGGCATCACTAATAATATTTATCACTTCAATAAAACCCTCAATTTGTAACTATCATTACAGGAGCACTGTGATGATCCAGCATTCGTAACTCTTAAAACAACAGGACAGAGCTTCCAGATATGGCATATTTAACAACTATAATTTACAATTTTATTCAAAATATATTTCCTTATAATATATTTCCTTTGAATTTACAATTTGCCAATAACTGAGAATTACCCATTTCATTGTATTGTTTTCAGTCTAAAGCCATATGACATTGAGAAGAATGACAACAACAAGTATTACACATCTGGCAGCCACTGCAAAACCATTTTATTGTTTCAAATACGTCATCTATCCATCTACTCCTCTGTTGTCTCCTTCTTTGTGTGTCTTCAATCTTACCCAGTTTCATAGTCATCTCTATGGAATCCCGTCTTGTCATGATATGGCCAAAGTATCTGAGCTTTAGCCTCATGATGAAACCTTCCAGTGAACAGTTTGGTTTGATTTCCTGTAGTACTGATTTATAGGTTCTTACTGCAGTCGAACACCCCAATTCAAAGGTATCAATTCATCAGGGCTCGGTATTCTTTATGGTCCAACTCTTGCATCCATAGATTACTACTGGGAATACCATAGTTCAAAATATACAGACTTTTGTTGTGTAAAATCTTTATTTTTCAATAGAATTGATATAGTTTTCTGCCTCAGAAGCAAACCTCTTTCAAATTCATGGCTGCAGAGATCATGGAGCTCAGGAAAATAAAATCTGACACTGATTCCACTACTTCCACTTCTTCCCCATCTATTTGCCAGGGACTGAGATTGCTGTTTGCCGTGATCTTCGTCTTTTTCAAATTGAGGAACTGAGCATCTTTTGCACTCTTTTCTTTTACCCTATCTCTTTAAATTGCTCATTATAGAAATTATCCTTGTCTCTTCTTGTAATCCTCTGTTATTCTGCATTTAGTTGGACAAATATTTTCCTATCTCAAGTGAGAATGGAAATACTTAGAAGATCCTAAATAGTTTATTCAATTGAGTTTTGGTATAGAGGGAACACGTGCTGCAAAGTGCTGGAAAGAGGTCTAACGAGAGACGTGATTTGTAAGGAGCATTGGTGCATTTCTAGACAACAGATGCTAAGCCTGAACCAGAGCATCCTGATTGGATGGAAAGATGGGGCCTGTGGGAAAGGCCAGAAGACAGCAGAGGAAATGGAGGAAGATGCAGCAAAAACATACAATACTGAAATCCCCTTAAATAACATCATAATGTTTTGCAGACTACTACTTTACCAGGCACACACAAATATTCAAAAATTTATTTTTTGTTTGGGCTGCTGTTAAATATTGAAAACTAAAGTACAAGAAATATTTGTATTTCTCTAACTTGCATCCATCTAAAAACTGCTTGAAGCAAATGTCAGCCATTTGAACAAGGTCAAAATACATGTGCGTTTAAAGTCAAGCACTGTGATCACTATTCAATTCACTATATAATAAAACTAAACAAATAAAACTATCATAATACACACTTTATTAAAGAAGAAACACTAGATATACAATTGACATTTAACAAGGACATAAAGAGTTACATTGTGTCCTGAATGTCCGGTATGAACAAGAGCAACCTTATTTCCCTAATGAAACGGTTTCCATGTTGACATTTAGGCAGTGTATATTTTACCATTCCTTGTCAAGTAGATACAAAATGTATTATTTGCAGTATCTCATGTATAATAGAATTTAGTTTAAAATTATAAGCTTCCACTGATAAATACCAATGGTTATTAGGACTCCAATAATCAATATGAGCTATAAAAAAAGGACAAAGAAAATATAGGAGAATGTTCTTGCTTTCCCTTTTGACTCCTGTTGCTATTTTTCTAAAACATCTGCAGTCACTGATAAGGACGAAAAGTTGACATTGATCTTTAAAGTAATGAAGCACTGTGTACTTTCTATAGTGCTCTGCTTTACTAACAACTAAATGTACTAAATATGCAATTACTGTCAACACCTGTGGCTGCATATCTGATAAATCTATATCTAGAAGAGATAAAACTGCTTGAAAACACTTGTCACTTTTGTACTCAAATGGGATTAAATACCTGTAATTTGTTTTAGTGAAAGGGCATATTATCTTTAAAGCATTTTGATCTGCACTTTGCAAAGCATGGTGAATGCTGAATGATGCTGAATGTTGAATAGGGACAAATAGATAAGAAAAATGTTCTAATCATGTGGCCTACAGAGCATATTAAATCACAATGCTCAATATCCATCTTCCATCTTGTTTTTTTATGTATGAATATTGGCTTTGGCTTTTAATTAAGGGCTTGTCATTGTGCCCTTGGTATTGTAGTATATAATTATAATATTATCCTTTATGTGCTAGTATTATCCTTTATTTTTAATGGATCATAAACTAGTAAGTAGGTGGTGGGGAGGGACTAGATATAAGTAATGGGGTAGAAAGTGTAGAGGGTATAAGGCATGAATTAACAACTCAATAAGAGGTATTACTAAGTAACTCAAGTTTAGTGGTAGGCACCTTAAATCTACAAACTCATAACATAAGATGTATGCTTAGTAATGTCGGAAGCTTGCCAGGAAAAATGGGAGAGTTAGAATTATTAGCAATTAATGAAAAATGGAATTTAATAGGCATTACCGAAATGTGCTGGGATGAATCTCATGACTGGACTGTTAATCTGGATGGTTAAAAACCTATTTAGGAAAGATAGGGGCCAGCCTATAGTCAGAGAAGATATTTATGGTGGAACTAGCGATAATGTTGAATGTTTGTGGGTAGAGTTAAATAGCGTAGCAGCAAATTCCAAAAGAATATTTGTAGGAGTATGCTATAAACCCTCAAATATAGCTTAAAGTGAGGAAATACAATTGTTATTACAGATTGTAAATACAGCTAAGCATAGGCAAATTCTAATAATCGGGAATTTTAACTACCCTGAAATAAACTGGATGAATGAGGCCAACAGTACGGGTAAAGGGAGCCGTTTCTTGAAACCTACTAGAAATGAAGCTTTCTTAGATTTAGTCATCACAAATAATATTGGTATAGTATTAAATGTTTAAATAGGGCAACATTTGGGAAATAGTGATCACAACACTCATTTGACATTGAATTAAAAAAACTAAATTTTGAGGTGCCAACGAAAACTATTACTTTAAAAAGGGCAGCTTTTAACGGTCTAAGGGCAGCAATACAAAGTATAGACTGGGACAAAGAACTGATAGGTAAAAATATTGAACATAAATGGACAACATTTAAATCCTTACTAAATATACATAATTATCACCATATACCAAGTGGGAAGAAAAGTAAAAGGGGTAAATCCCATCCAATGTGGCTTAACAACGATTTAAAGATCAATATACAGAGTAAAAAACAGGCATTTAAATTATACAAACAAGAGGGGACAGAGACTGCTTTATGGGAGTACAAGAAAATCAACAAGGCTTGCAAAAAGGGCTATTAGGCTGGCTAAATTAGAAAGTGAAAAATGAATTGCAAAAGAGAGTAAGACTAACTCTAAAATATTTTTTAAGTATATTAATGGGAAGAAGGTAAGGAAGGAAGCTATAGCAACATTACAATGTGACACAGGCCGTCTGAAAATTAGTGACCAGGAAAAGGCAGATGAGCTAGTTAGGTTCTTTTCTTCGATATATACAAGGGAGGTACCAGTGGTTGGGACACTGCAACATAATGGGCTTACACTACCTTTGCCAAATAATTGGTTAACACAGGAAGTAATATAAAAGAAGTTGGAAAAAAAAATGTTAATAAAGCCCCGGGTCCTGATGGAATACATCCACGGGTACTGAGGGAACTGAGTTCTGTAATAGCCATACCATCATATTTAATTTTTCAAGATTCACTCAACACAGGGTCTCTACCAGATGAATGGAGAAAAGCAGATGTGATACCTATATTTAAAAAGGGAACATGAGCAAATCCGGGGAATTACAGACCAGTAAGCCTGTAGTGGGGAAGCTTTTAGAAGGGTTAATAAGGGATCATATACAAGAATATGTCTATTTTAACAGGATTATAAGTAGGAGTCAACATAGGTTTATGGGGGATATGTCATGTCACAAATCTAATCAATTTCTATGAGAAGGTTAGTAGGAACCTGGATCAAGGCAACTCAGTGAATCTAGTCTTTTTGGATTTTGCAAAGGCTTTTGATACAGTGCCACGTGGGAGACAATTGTGCAAACTAAGGGATACAGGAATTGCAGTAAATATCTGCTCATGGATTGAAAGCTGGTTAAAAGACAGGAAGCAAAGGGTTGTTGTAAATGGAACATACTCTGATTGGACTAATGTGGTAAGTGGGGTTCCTCAGGGTTCAGTATTAGGTCCTCTCCTTTTTAACATATTTATTAATGACTTAGAAGTTGGAATGTAGTGTCTCCATTTACGCTGATGACACAAGGTTGTGCAAGGTAAATAAATCAGATAATGATGTACTTTCCCTCCAAATGGATTTACATAAAATTGAGGAATGGGCATCTAAATGGCAGATGAGATAAAATATGAATAAATGTAAAGTTTTGCATCTGGGAAGGAAAAATAGCCATGCAATTATCTAATCTTAATGGAGGAAATATAGGGGTATATGATATTGAAAGGAACGTGGGAGTGCTTGTGGACAACCACCTAGGTAACAGTGCTCAAAGCCAAGCAGCAACTGTAAAGGCACATGAAATATTAGCATGTATTAAGAAGGATATAGGAGCAAGGGAAGCAAATATAATGTTGCTTCTATACAAATCTCTATCATGCCCTAATTTGGTATATAGAGTACAATTTTGGGCACCACTTCATAAAAGGACATTTTAGAGCTGGAAAAGGTACAAAGAAGGGCAACAAAACTAATAAAGGGAATGGAGGGGCTAAGGTATGAATAAAGACTAATCAAATTAAGCTTATTTTCTCTAGAAAAAAGGTGTCTAAGAGGAGATATGATTACCTTATGTAAATGCATCCAGGGTCAGTATAAATATTTGTCAAGTGAGCTTTTTGTGCCAAGAGGTTTTCATCCGACAGAGGACATCCCTTGAGGTTAGAAGCAAAAAGATTCCACCTTTAAGAAAGAAAATGGTTCTTCACACTAAGGGTGGTTAATCTGTGGAATTCTCTACCAGAGGAGGTTGTGACAGCGGATTCAATAGATAACCTTAAAAGGGGTCTCAATTTATTCTAATTAAAAAGGAAATTCAGGGTTATCCTGGATAATTAGAGAGAGAGAGTATTTATGCAGGGAGAAATCCTATCACCAGTATCTGGGGTCAGGAATTAATTTTTTTTTTTTTTTCACGTTGAGATGATTGGCTTAGTTTTACTTGGGTTTTTTTTCTGTTTGCCATCCTTTGGCTCAATTAATTATTAAATAAGATAAAAAAAATCAATTGTTGATTAATATTTAATTAACAATTAATTAGCAACTAATTAATTATAATAATTTAATATATAATCTGCTTATTGCAGATCAGAGGATATCTTTCAACCTCAATTACTATGTAACTATGTAACATATTGTATAGTGTTATACAGTGGTTTAAAACCAAGTGTTTAAGTTTAAAATATTATGTACATACTTCTTTTCCCAAAAACATCTTACAAGTTTGAAAACTCACAAATTTACAGTAAATGCTATGAGAGAGGCAGAAACCTGCAGCCCTATCAAATTCCCTCAACGTGCAAAACCGTAGCCCGCAAGACTAACAGCTATCAAATTGTCACTGTAAAGGAACCCGCCAACAACTTAAGGCTTAAGGGCAAAAGAACCCTACGGGCTGTCGAAATTCTTTGTTCTGTCAAGCCTGTTACTGCTACATTCGAAATGGAGCCAAAAAGCCAACGGGTACTGGAGAGGCCCCGCAAGGGGATAAAGTCCTATCCTTAACACTGTAAATGCAAATATACACACACTACTGTACTCATAATTAAAGGGAAAGTGATATTAGGTATTACAATTAATAGCACAACATTCTCAAGCTCACAAATCTGCAATATACAATACTTTATTTTCTGTTTAATTTCCATTTTATATCGATCCTGGCAATCAATACATAAAATGGAACGCTCATGGACTAGAATATCATTTTTACTAATTTATCAATATTGCATTATTTCTGGAATTGAAACTCGTAACTGAAACCCGGATTTGAAATTGAACCACCGTTTTCAGTGATGAAATGATGACAATCTCTTTTGCCATTGGCTCCGTCCTAACCGTAACTACAGGTTTGACTAATTGATCATGTTCACGGCTGCACATGCAACGTGCACAAGAATAGTTTACGGGCTTGCGTCTATGGCCCGTAACTTGCGGCATGGTTGAATTTAATAGCTATGTAACACAGCCAAATTTCAAGCCTTCAGCTTTTGCGGGTGTGCGGATGCCGCTACAGGCTTCAAATGTAATAAGGCTGCTGGTCAGTAGCAACAGATACGGATTTGGATAGGCCAGGAAGAAAGTAAAAATTGAGAGTGATAGAGGATGAAATAGAAGAGGACAATTCTATTGCTAAAGACAGGTGTAAAGTTTACCTTTGTAGAAAATGTGAATGGTATTATGCAGGAGTTAAACAGGGATTGAATATGGATTGAGCACACTTAACTTCTGACAAGAGCAATCCAGGCAAGGGAACTTAAATTGGCTCCCATAGTCTATCATTTTTTCTTCACACTTTCCTCTTATTCACAACCTCCTGCACCTCACATGCCTCTAATAGCATAACACTCTCTGTTCTTTATACCCACAAGCTTCTCTCCTACATCTCTCATCATAGTCTTTATTAATCTGTTGGCTATTTCAACAACTTGGCTCTTTCCATTAAATATTTCCTCTCCTGCAGCACTATCATAAGGTGGCCTACACTTCAGTCAGCCCCATAGGGTTAGGAACAATCAGGGTTGTGGTGTAGTCATTTTGTCTTCCAGTTGCAAATTTTGCTGCATTACCTTAGTTTGTTCCATCCAATCCTTATAACGCTCAAACCATCTGCCTCTTCTCAACTATCTCTCTACAAGTTGCTGTGATCTATACTTCCATAGACCACCCACATTTAATCTCTTCTATTGTACCTACACATTCTTAGTGTCTTCATCATTGCCACTGACACACCTACTTCCGTTATTTTCTCTACATCCAAATTCTCCTCTTCCTACCTTCACCATCTACTTCTTCCTTTCTCACATCAGAAGACATTGACAGAAATAAAATTGATAACATCTATAATGAATGCACCTCTGAAGGTGGCTCAAACACGCTCTCCTCTCAACAAACCCATAACACCCAGTCTTTGCCCCTCCCCAGTCTGACATTCACAATAGGCTCCTTTGATCTCTGGTCTTCTATCAACCTCTCACCTTACAGCTTGCTCACTTGTTCCTATTTTGTCACAGCTAATCCCTTCCCTCTCTACCACACCTATCCCAAATCTCACACATGTCAAAAGACCCCCACGGTATACAATATTAACCCCAACTGCAGTGCCATGCAAAAGTATTCACCCCCCTCCCCCTTGGCATTTTTCGTGTTTTGTTGCCTCACAACCTGGAATTAACATGGATAGTTTGAGGATTTGCATCATTTAGTTTACAGAACATGCCCACAACTTTGAAGATGTTTTTATTTTTTTATTGTGAAGCAAACAACAAATAGGAGAAAATAACAGAAAAAGTAAATGTGCATAACTTCCTCCCATAAAGTCAATACTTTGTAGAGCCACTTTTGCGGCAATCACAGCTCCAAGTTGCTTAGGATAAGTCTCTATGAGCTTGCCACATCTTACAACTGGGATTTTCCCCTTTCCTCCAGCTCCTTCAAGTTCGATGGTTTGCGCTTGTGAACAGCAAAGTCTGACCACAGATTTTCTATTGGATTGAGGTCTTGGCTTTGGCTAGGCCATTCCAACACATTTACGTGTTTTCCCTGAAACCACTCAAGTGTTGCTTTAGCAGTGTGTTTGAGGTCATTGTCCTGTTGCAAGGTGAACCCCCGTCCTAGCCTCAAATCACGCACAGAGTGGTAAAGGTTTTGAACAAGAATATGTCTGTATTTAGCACCATCCATCTTTCCCTCAACTCTGACCAGTTTCCCAGACATAGCGTTTTCTTTAATGGCTGAAAAGTTCAATTTTAGTGTCATCAGACCAGAGCACCTTCCTCCATACAATTTGGGAGTCTCCGATAGGCCTTTTTGCAAACTCAAAATGTGCCATTTTGTTTTTTGCAGAAAGTAATGGTTTTCTTCTGGCCACTCTGTCATAAAGCCCAACTATATGGAGCGCACAGCTTATTATTGTCCTATGTACAGTTACTCTAGACTCTGATGTGGAACTCTGCAGCTCCTCCGGGGTTACCTTAGGTCTCTGTGCTACCTCTCTGATTAATGCCCTCCTTGCCCAGTCTGTGAGTTTTGGTGGGCAGCTGTCTCTTGGCAGGTTTGCTGTTGTGCCATGTTCTTTCTATTTGGTTATGATAGATTTTATGGTGCTCCTGGAGATCATCAAGGATTTGAATACTTTTTATAACCTAACACTGACTTGTAGTTCTCAACAACATTGTCCCTTACTTGTTTGAATAGTTTCTTGGTCTTCATGCCAGTGTTTGGTTAGTGGTGCCTCTTGCTTAGGTGTTGCAGCCTCTGGGGCCTTTCAAAAAAGGTGTGTATATGTAATGACAGATCAAGTGACACTTAGATTGCCCGCAGGTGGACCTTGTTTCCCTAATTATGTGACTTCTGAAGGTAATTGGTTGCGCTAAAACTTTTTATGGGCTTCATAACAAAGGGGGTGAATACATATGCAAATGCCAGTTTTCTGTTTTCTTTAAAAAAAAAAAAAAAATTATGTATATTTTTTTCTAATTTCACTTTACCAATTTAGACTATTGTGTTCTGGTCCATCGCGAAAAATTCAGATTAACCAAACATTGAACTTAAGGCTGTAATGTAACAAAATAGGTAAAAAGTCAATGGGGTTAATACTTTTGCAAGGCACTGTACCATGGGAATCTATATAAACCCCCATGATATTTCTAATTTACTCCTTGGTCTGATGTGAGTCCTTAAAGAACCCCCATGGTAAAATAACTTAAGCCCCTATGTGCCATGTGGGTCCTCAATGGCCCCATGGCACACTAAGGGCCTCATTCTATTAGCGGCCGCAGCCGTTGCGGGGCCGCAAGGACCGGCCGCAAGCTATTCTGCTATTCTATTCCCTTACGGCCGGAGGCTCCGGCAGGCTTGCGGCCGGTGCCTTGCTATCTCTTGCGGCCGCTCGCGCCGGAGGAAAGCCTTTGATCTAAAACGGCCGCAAGAGATTTGCAATTCAATTGCTCCGGGAAACCTCTCTGCAAGGCTAAAAGCGAGCCGCAGCTTACTTACAGGAAAGAGGTCTCGCTAGCACCAATTAAGCACATAAAATAGCTCAAATAAAGCCATCCTGCACTTTGAGAAGACTATAAAGGGATTTTAGGTGTTAGAAAAAATAGCACATAATTATCCTGTACTCAAATCCGTAAAATATTTTATTTTTAATATCCGTAAAATATCCTTGTAAAAAGTCCAGAGTGCTTGGAGCACCTCAGACACACCCACGCCGCAGCCGGAAAATAAACAGTTAATTTGAACTCGGATTTGGGCTGATGTGCAAGCTTGAGAGTGGGTTCCTTTTAATCCTCATGTCCCCCAATATGATCCCTAGCATTTACAGAGCTGTACAGTGCAGGCTTGAATTTATTTTTGAGTTTTTATATTTCTGAGATTACGGCCGGTTCCAAGATATGCGGCCGGACGTAAGGGGAGATCCTTGCGGGGCCGTATAATAGAATCGCGAGTTAACTGAACCCCCGCAAGGAATCGCAGCCTTACGGCCGATTTACGGCCGATAATAGAATGAGGCCCTAAGTAAATAGATAAATAAAAAAATAAACACATTACAAAAACACACAAAAAAGTAGTTACATAAAATAAAAAAAACTATACTAAAATAAAGTGAAAAAACACAAAATAAATTAAAAAAGTATTGCATTAAAATGATAAAAGGTTTCCAGTAAATAAAAAATAGACATTAAATAAAGTAAAAAATATAACCCTGTAAAAGAAAATAAATGTACTTACCTACCCAAATGCTCATCCAGCAATGATCCACAATGCCCTGGTCCTTACTGTTCAAACTGAGAAGTCTGGTTGGCTCATTCCGATGCTTAAATGGCCATTTTCCTCACTACTACACTACTCTGCTGCAGTTGGCAGAGCAACTTTATTTATAACCTAAAAATGCTGGTTTTGTTTGGCAATTTTATTTGTATGATGGAAAAAATGTTTACAATGTTTTTGTTTATTTACCTAATTGATTCCTCCCACAAAGTCCCACCTACTTCTTTGCAAAAAACCGTGTGCGATTTAGCCTATCAATGCGTCGCACTGTGCAGTGTTGCTATAGTGCTATGGGGAAAATCTTCCCTATTGGCTGGGAAATAAATTAAATGTCTGCCAGGAACAGAGCTCGGTTTAGAGATACTGCAGGGGGAGTCTGTGGGTGTGAGTGAGCATGTTTACGTGATAGTGTGTGTGTGTTACATACGTTTGTTTCTGTGTTTGAAGAGGAGAAAAAAGAAGTTGGGGAATTAATAGAAAGAAAATCATTAGGCATACATACATTATAGCCCTAAATAGAAATGTTACACAGCAGCAGAGCCAGGTAAGGTGTGTGCATGGTCGGGATAGATAGGACTCTCTCTGTGTATAAGGATCTGCATATTACTCCTTGTGACTTGTATAGCTCTATGTGTGCTTTATATAGAGGACTCTGTGTATAAGGATCTGCATATTATTGCTTGTGGCTGTATTTTTTTTATCAATATGACATTTTATAATTTTACTGGAATATATACAATGCATTATTATGCTAAGGTTATATTACCAATGTACTACCCTGAACCACTGTAATAAAAATAAACTAGAACAAAACAAATCCTAAATGATAAAATAGATAAAAAAAGTGACAGCATGTTAGGAAGCTAAGAACATTCAAATAACTAATATGTGCTTCAAATTCCATTAAACTGCGTTGTTGTTCTCTGTGTTGTTTCAATTACTGGATTTCCTCACCATTTCAATAGTTTGTTAATTATACTGTATGCTTCATTATATGATTAGATGAACTGTTCATATGTCTTGCTATATTTGCTTTTATTGGTATTATGTTATGTTTTGAAAAATCTTATAAACAACAATAGAGCGTTATTCATTGACCTGCTCTCAGGGTGTGACTACTCATAGAGCCTGATTCAATTGCAAGCACGCATCTCGCAGGATCCTGGCCGTATGCTTCTGCACGTTGCCTTTGCACATGATCAATTAGTCAAACATGTGGTTATGGGTTTAGACGGAGCGTTTAGTAAAAGAGATCGTCATCATTACGTCACTAAAATAATGGAGGTTAGATTTCAAACACTAAAGTTTTGAAGTCCAAGTTGCTATCGGACGTAGTAATAATGCAATATTAAATAATCAATAAATATTATATTCTAGTCCATACAAGTTCTATTACATGTATTGACACACTGATTGCTGGGATCGATATAACAGGGCAATTAAACATATAAAAAAAAAAATGATTGCAAATTTGCAAGCTTGAGAATGTTATGCTAGTAATATTCATTGCTTACTCCACTTTCCCTTTAATTTAAGATACAGAAGTATGTTTATATTTGCATTTACAGTGCTAGGGACAGGACTTTAACCCCTTGCGGGTCCTCTCTAGTACCTGTAGGATTTTTTGCTTTATTTGCCGTTTACGGGTTTGAACGTCCTTGGGTATTCGTAGCAATTTAATAACGATATTTGATTGTAACATTTACGGGCTTGACAGATCAAAGGCTTAGCTGGGACAGAGTTCAGATTTTGACAGCCAGTAGGGATTTTCCGCCTGTAACCCGCAAATCATTTGCGGGTTGCTGAAAGAGGCCAATTAAATAGCCCTAACTCTTGCGGGCTCCTTTCTGCCACTTGTTTGTACCAGCCATATGCACAGAAATACTATTCGTATTATGAAACCTACACAAAGTTTTTCAGCGGCTCTGCTATCTTGGGTCCGGTTTGCACAAGTTTAAAGCTAATTATATACCTCATTTTATACCCACAAACCCAATATGGTGTGAATGTTTCATAGTTTCGAGACTAACACATTTTCAAACATCTTGGCAAACAAATTCATATAAATAATACTATGTCATGATTTTGTGGTGTTAAAACCAATAGCTTTTGGTGTAATTCACAAAAACATTAAAAACAAAATAAAAAGAAATGAGAAACAGAGAATAAATTACATCAGAAATATGTTTATTTCTCTTTATGATATGGAATATTTTAAATTATTTATCCGTTATTATATCCAGGCTAAGAAAACATATAGATATAATAAATATTTAAGTACTGCAGGAAAATATTGCAGTAAAAATTCAGACTTAATATCAGCAGTCCTGCAGCAGTATCAGCATGATTCCATTTGATTGCTTTTACAGATTACTACCGAAAGATGTTCTAAGTATTACAATTCTTTAAGTTATATCTTAAAGAAACGCTTACAGTCTTTGTAGTTAAAGAAAGCATATTTTTTTAAGTGTTTATGTGCTTTCATGTTCTTATTTTTACGTTATTCAATGCTCAATACCATACAACAATCTATTGGTATTTCAGAGTCACCAGGCCAACTAGTAGGTGTATGATGTTATAAGAGTTTGGGAACGTTGGGACTTCCCTTAACTATAACTTTGAGTTAACTAAGACATTGTAGCCCATCATTTTATTGGTGTTACCTAACAGTTTGAATGGGAAATGACTTAAAGGACCCCTGTAGTGCATTTACAAGTAAGCTTTATATGTCTTTTTTGCTGGTCATATGTTTTTCAGTAAAACAAATACAAGGTTTTTGTACAAAGTAATTAGTGGTTTGAACATGCCAACTGAACTACGAGCTAATTGTTGTCATTTGTGCTCTTCTGTGGTTCAAATTTCAAAAAGGTATTGACAAATGACTACACCGGGGTCTACAAAGGCAAGTGAAGGTAAAATATGCCAACACTCAATAAAAACCATGCAACACAGAAAAGCAAGGTATGGTACAATAAAATTAACCACATCAACATAATGAAAACAAAAAACCTAACCTATCTATATGTTCAGTATTGCCTATGACTTGGAAAATGGAGTTGCACCTCTTTAAAGTTCATCACTTTTAACTGAATACTTGTAAAATAAAAAAGTTATTACTGTTTAGTGTGATATTTCTTTGTACATGTTGCCCTTTACATTTATGACTACTCCAATCTTTCGATTACAGAAATTATAAACTAGATATTTTTGCTAGTCTATATAATGGTAGTATATATTATACAGATATATACAGTAGTAGTAGATATACCAGTGAACCATCAACTAAATGTCTTTGTGACTGTCACACATTTTATATCTAAATTATTCCTGTTGTGAGCAGTCATTATATTTATAGTCCTTTTTAGGATTGCTATGGAATCAAATATATCTCTATTCATTTGAACACAATTGAGAAAAAACTCTCTATACAAGGATCACTTGAGATGGTATTTTAGCTTTACTGATGATGCTTTCCAAATCTGGATATAAGTAGATGAAAAATCATTTGATCATTTTGTGACTTGAAGAAACCTGAATTAATACTACAGATTTTCCACTACTACTGTATCCATATTAGGATTTTGTCGAAGGTCAGAGTAGGTTAATATAATCAAAACATGTTTCAGTCTGTGACTATAAGTTTTGGCTGTCTGTTCGCTGTGTCAGTTTTAAAAATTTCAAATTATTTTCACTATAGCTGGGTGCACAACATGTTTTCTGACTTGTTACTTATGACCATGCCATTAGAAATAATTGTGTTAATTGTGTTATTCCTATTTATTGTTGTCTCTCTCTCTCTTGCAATGTTTCAGTTATCTGCCCCTCTTCTTGCCCGTTTGACCACTTCTTAACTGAAAAGACAGTAAATGACAAAATAAGCATAGATTTCATTATGTATTTAGAAGTGTTGAAAGGAAGGATATCAGATTTGATAAAGGTTTTGGGCCTCATTTAATTGCAAGACCGTAACTCACGGTATACAGGCCGCATGTCAGCGGTCTTGCTTCGGGCTTGAACAATGCTACAATTATGAAGCATTTCAATTGTACAAGTTATGGGCCGAAAGTCAAAACAGTAAACTATGCAATTGTATGTAGCATTTGATCATGATCAGTTAAGCAAGGCCCTAACTACCCATTTAGAAACAGCCAATAGAAATTGAGACCGTCGTCATTAGATTAGTAAAACATGGAGGTTACATGTCAATCAATTAGCTTTTAGAAGTCCGAAATGCAATCCTGCAATGTACAAAATAATAAAAATGAATTAAGGAAATGTTCTAGTCCTTGTGGGTGGCCTGCTATGTATGAACTCATTGATTCCCGACATTTATATAACACAGAAATTACACATACAAAAAAAAAAATTTTGATTGCAGATTTGCGAGCTTGTTATGCAATTAATTCTAATGTCTTTCATCGCTTTATCTGTCTTTTACAGTGTGTCTTTTTTTATTGCATTTACAGGGCTATGAACAGGAGTTAAACCCCCTTGGGTGTTCTATCTGGTACCGGTAGGATTTTCTTCTACATTTGACATTTACGGGTATGAAAATATTTGCGGGCTTGATGAGTTGTAGCAATTGAATAGCGATTTGTGATTGTAACTTTTACTGTCTTGAAAGATCAAAGTCTTAGATGGGTTGTAAGTTACGGTTGTAACAACCGCAGGGATTGTCAGCCCATAACCTGTAGATGGTTTGCGGCTCACAAAAAGACGCCAATTGAATTGCTAATTAGTTTACAGGCTCCCGTAAGGTACAGTTACTCAATTGAATGAGGCCCCTTGGATGTCTCTTCTTCTATCCCTCTCTCTCCCTCTCTATCCATCTCTCCTTCGACCTCCTCTCCCCTCCCTCTCTACCTCCCCACCCCTCTATCCCCATAACTCTCTATCCCTCCCTCTCTCTATCTATCCCTCTGAGCCTAGGTCAGGTATTTTATGACTGAGCCAATAATGATACAAGAAGATACTATGATAGCAGCAAATATACTGAAAAAGAGTAAAACAGCATATATAAATACTTTGTTAAGTGAGCAAATAGATTAATTAAACAAACAGAGACTAAACAACACATGGGAGGAACATACTGCACCTACAGAAGGACAGGGTGATTATTCACAAACAGACCAGAACAAGAAAGTTGCACCCCAAGTTGGTTCTGCATGATTCAGTGTTGCTTTGTTTCTCCCTCCATTTTAAAAATAATTTAAATAGCATGTGAAAGAAGCATTTCAAAACTCCCACATGATATTTAGATTATATTTAAAAAAAAATACATTTGAATAAATCTATGTGTTTTTGTCAAAATACTTATTCTGTTTATAGGCTAGACATAATTAATATTAAGTTGCAAAATACATAACTGAGTGGTTAATAAAGCATATATTTCTAATTCTGCTCCTTCACACACACACACATATATATACACACGCACATTATATATATATAGGTTAGAGCACAAGTCGGGAAAAGCATTTTGACTGTTTTTTTTTTATTCTCACATGTACCATGATCTGTAGTACTGGACAAGTCACGAGCATGGGGCTAGATGTGATAAGTCAGTGTGTTTAACTGCAGCACAAAAGGTTTTGGAATTTAAAGTGACAGCAGCAGCTATTAAAAAAATAGAATATTGAACATGATAAAATATGTTTTATTTTGTTATTATATAAATTATACAATTAAGTAAGTGATGGGGGATTAAGTCAGTGCATTAATATTTTGCCCAATTGCCCCCATGCACAAGCCTGTAACACTTTACTGAATTGTTAGGAAATAGTATATATATCTTTTTAGCAGCCATAGACATTCTGCTGATGTCGTATTTTATTATGTGTTTATCCACATAATGTACTGAATATTTATTTTCTGAAGAAGATAGTTTTTTTACCTCTCTTCATCCAGGAAGATTAGTAGTAACATATCATTACATAATTTGGTGTAGTTGAACCACATTGTAATATGTAGTTAAGTTTGGGACCAATAATATGTGTGTCAGAATCTGTTGTGTGTGTACATCCTTGTTGTATTGGATCTAGACTGTTTATGCTGCCAAATAAATTTAAAACATCCTGCTTGTATTTCAACATCTATTCAAAGAACAGTTTAAGTATCCACAAAAGGAATGGTTTAATATAGCTACAATAAAAAAACTATAGATCACACACTGAAAATAAATGATAATTTATCGATTAAAACGCCATTTAAAAAATGCAGTATATATAAATCTAATGGTAAAAAAAAATCTCTATTATTATTATATCAATTATTTGATCGACCAAAATACAGTTACTAAATTACCATATAAAACATCTTGATGAAAAGGAACTCCTAATAAATCAAATAATTTTTAGCTACTAGAATTATCATAACCAACAACTGAAAATCAGCTAAACTCAAGATAGAAGAGAACAAAGAATTAAATATATACACAGAATCAGCTGTGATAGACAAAAATTTAAAACATGGATATCCTGTTG
Organism: Discoglossus pictus; assembly: GCA_027410445.1. Taxonomy (NCBI): domain Eukaryota; kingdom Metazoa; phylum Chordata; class Amphibia; order Anura; family Alytidae; genus Discoglossus; species Discoglossus pictus. Next base: position 46,418,233 of record CM050164.1, read on the forward strand.
GAACATTTGGACAGATAAAAAAACAGATAAAAATAAATTAATTAATAACATAAGAACCTAAATAATTGTGAAGAAAGAGAAATCATTTCTTTTAATTGCCCCACTGTTACCCTTTTTCCACCAATTATTTTTTTTTTTTTGGGGGGTTGGGGGTGGTTATCAGCGTTAATGTTAGGAAAAGTTATATAAAATAACAAAGACATTTTTGTGTATATATATATATATATAAATATATATATATAACATAATTGTTAATTATTTATATTTCATTTTTATTACAATGAAACCTATTTGAAAAATAATAGTTTAATATAATCATTTGTAATATATTTATAATGTACATCCAAATGTACTGTTTTGTAGTAATGTTAATGAATCTTTTCTTTCTCTGTTATATTATTTAATGTATAGCTATATATGTTAATTAATTTTTCACTGAGAATTGTAACGTAAACCTGTGCCATCTTAAAAAGCCTATAAACTAGCATAATTGTAAAGTTCATGCAATTCATAAACATTCATAAATTACATTTACCATAACCTAAAAAATAGCTTTCTATCAAGCAGTGAAATAAAATTAAGAAATCTACCTACCTATGCATTGCTTTGCCTCTGGTGTTTTCTATAATAAAGTTGTTCAATCTAACTTGCAAACTTAGGGCCCTATTAAATTCCAGCCTCGTAAATAAGAGGCTTCTACTTAAGCCCTACGTACTGCAAAGTTTCTCTAAGTTCCAATGCTATTAAATTAGCCCTGCTGCGAGCAACGTATGAGCTACGCAGCAGGGCCGTACGTATCTACACTGCGTAAATGTACATGAGGAGTGACAGCCTGCGAGATGATATCGCAGGCTCCCACTCCTCATCAATTGCTGCGGGGGTCCTAAAAGGGACCTCTTCGGCAGTCCCCCACATAAGCCCTGCCGTGGGGGTACTCCGAATACCCCCCCCCGGCACCTAAAATTAACCCCAACTCAATGCGGGGGTCCCCGTCGGGACCCCCGAAGTGTCCTCACATGAACACCTTGCTGCAGGGGTCCATAGGAACCCCCGCAGCCCCCACACATTAACCCCTTGCAGCGGGGGTCCCCGATCTGCATAGATCAGGCCCTCCGCTGCATTTAAAACTTTTAAATTCCCCGCCGCGGCTCCTTAAAGGGACCGCGGCACACTATTACCCAATCCCGGCCGCGGCACTTAAAATTAACCCCCCTCTATGCTGGGGGTCCCCATCGGGACCCCCGAAGTGTCCCCATATAAACCCCCTGCAGCGGGGGGCCCCGATCGGCACCGATCGTGACCCTGCTGCAATTCAATTTTAAATTTCCCGCCTCGCGGGTCCTCAAAGGACCGTAAAGGTCCTGAAAGGACTCGCACTAAAAATATTAACCCCAGGCAACTATAATTACCCCATTAACTCATGATGGTCAATCCAGACCACCATAAGGCCTAAATTAACCCATTAACTCATGATGGTCAATCCAGACCACCATAAGGCCTAAATTAACCCATTAACTCATGATGGTCAATCCAGACCACCATAAGGCTCTAATTAACCCATTAACTCATGGTGGTCAATCCAGACCACCATAAGGCTCTAATTAACCCATTAACTCATGGTGGTCAATACAGACCACCATAAGGCTCTAATTAACCCATTAACTCATGGTGGTCAATCCAGACCACCATAAGGCTCTAATTAACCCATTAACTCATGGTGGTCAATACAGACCACCATAAGGCTCTAATTAACCCATTAACTCATGGTGGTCAATCCAGACCACCATAAAGCCTAAATTAACCCATTAACTCATGATGGTCAATCCAGACCACCATAAGGCTCTAATTAACCCATTAACTCATGGTGGTCAATACAGACCACCATAAGGCTCTATTTAACCCCATCAGTCCCATAAGGGTATATTATTACCATTATGGGCCTGTTACAACCCAACATTAACCACATAAGTGCCATAATGGTCCTCAAGGACCATCATGACACTAACTACAAACACTACACTATAACCCCCAATAAACCATTTAATCTAAACTAACCCCCCTCTACACTAATCTATTAACACTTACACTACCCACCTACACTACCTACCCCTAATAAACCTCCCCAACACTCTAATTACAAAAAACAAAAAACCTACAGCACAAAAAACAAAAAAACCTACAGTACAAAAAACAAAAAAAAATACAGTACAGAAAAAAAAAACAATTACAACCCCACCCCACACTACAGAAAATAAAAAAAATTACACACCTGAAAAGGAAAGACAGATAAACACAATACAATACATACATATAATACATTACATACATTACATACAATACATGACATTACATACATTACATATAATATATTACATATAATATATTACATATAATACATTACATACAATACATGACATTACATACATTACATATAATATATTACATATAATATATTACATATAGTCCTAATCAAATACCCCCTATCTATCTAACATACAATCTATTTAATTTAAAATAAATCCTAACTATATCAAATACATCCCCCTATCTATCTTATATACAAAAAATCCTAACTACATACACAGACCCTTATTCTAAAATAAAATAAAATAATTACAGTCCTAACTACATACACAGACCCTAATTCTAAGCTAAAATCAATAAATTAAGACCACTTACCTTTAAGATGTTGCTTCAGATCACTAACCTATGGGTCAAACAAAAAATAAAAATTAGTACAAAACATTAACATCCAATAAATAAACATTCTATACATTCTAAATATTCAACTCACCTTTACAGCATGTCCAGTCACTGTTTAGCTCTTCCGGCGCGGCCCTGTTAAAAAAAAAACACAATACATGAATACATGATTACAATATATAAACAATAAATAAAATACACAAATAAACATCTAAATATACATTTAACTTACCTCCCCGCGATGTCCCCGGCCTTCTCTCCTTCAGCCCCGGCTGGGCCGCGGAACCATCCCCGCTCTAAAAAAAAAAAAGAAAAAAAACTAACGGAGGTCTGCACTGGCAGACCTCCCCGACGCTACTGAACCTCCCGGAGTCGTTTCCGGGAGGAAATTGGCATTGGCGGCTTGTGATTGGCTGAAAAAGCTGTCAGCCAATCAAAAGTCGTCAATGTAGGAGCCAATCAGGATGCGCAGATGTCTTCTTCCAATCACTCCGTGGGGGTGTATCCCATAGTGATTGGCTGAAGGCATCTGAGCGTTGTGATTGGTTCCCAGAAAGATAGACAAGTGTTTAAGCCAATCAGGGTGGGATATTGGGGTGTATCCCATCCTGATTGGCTCACACATTGACGACTTTTGATTGGCTGAAATTGATAGACAGCTTTTTCAGCCAATCACAAGCCGCCAATGCCAATTTCCTCCCGGAAACGACTCCGGGAGGTTCAGTAGCGTCGGGGAGGTCTGCCAGTGCAGACCTCCGTTAGTTTTTTTTCTTTTTTTTTTTTAGAGCGCGGATGGTTCCGCGGCCCAGCCGGGGCTGAAGGAGAGAAGGCCGGGGACATCGCGGGGAGGTAAGTTAAATGTATATTTAGATGTTTATTTGTGTATTTTATTTATTGTTTATATATTGTAATCATGTATTCATGTATTGTGTTTTTTTTTTAACAGGGCCGCGCCGGAAGAGCTAAACAGTGACTGGACATGCTGTAAAGGTGAGTTGAATATTTAGAATGTATAGAATGTTTATTTATTGGATGTTAATGTTTTGTACTAATTTTTATTTTTTGTTTGACCCATAGGTTAGTGATCTGAAGCAACATCTTAAAGGTAAGTGGTCTTAATTTATTGATTTTAGCTTAGAATTAGGGTCTGTGTATGTAGTTAGGACTGTAATTATTTTATTTTATTTTAGAATAAGGGTCTGTGTATGTAGTTAGGATTTTTTGTATATAAGATAGATAGGGGGATGTATTTGATATAGTTAGGATTTATTTTAAATTAAATAGATTGTATGTTAGATAGATAGGGGGTATTTGATTAGGACTATATGTAATATATTATATGTAATATATTATATGTAATGTATGTAATGTCATGTATTGTATGTAATGTATTATATGTAATATATTATATGTAATATATTATATGTAATGTATGTAATGTCATGTATTGTATGTAATGTATGTAATGTATTATATGTATGTATTGTATTGTGTTTATCTGTCTTTCCTTTTCAGGTGTGTAATTTTTTTTATTTTCTGTAGTGGGGTGTGGGGTTGTAATTGTTTTTTTTTCTGTACTGTAGGTTTTTTTGTTTTTTGTACTGTAGGTTTTTTTGTTTTTTGTGCTGTAGGTTTTTTGTTTTTTGTAATTAGAGTGTTGGGGAGGTTTATTAGGGGTAGGTAGTGTAGGTAGGTAGTGTAAGTGTTAATAGATTAGTGTAGAGGGGGGTTAGTTTAGATTAAATGGTTTATTGGGGGTTATAGTGTAGTGTTTGTAGTTAGTGTCATGATGGTCCTTGAGGACCATTATGGCACTTATGTGGTTAATGTTGGGTTGTAACAGGCCCATAATGGTAATAATATACCCTTATGGGACTTATGGGGTTAAATAGAGCCTTATGGTGGTCTGTATTGACCACCATGAGTTAATGGGTTAATTAGAGCCTTATGGTGGTCTGTATTGACCACCATGAGTTAATGGGTTAATTAGAGCCTTATGGTGGTCTGTATTGACCACCATGAGTTAATGGGTTAATTAGAGCCTTATGGTGGTCTGGATTGACCATCATGAGTTAATGGGTTAATTTAGGCCTTATGGTGGTCTGGATTGACCATCATGAGTTAATGGGGTAATTATAGTTGCCTGGGGTTAATATTTTTAGTGTGAGTCCTTTCTGGACCTTTACGGTCCTTTGAGGACCCGCGAGGCGGGAAATTTAAAATTGAATTGCAGCAGGGTCACGATCGGTGCCGATTGGGGCCCCCCGCTGCAGGGGGTTTATATGGGGACACTTCAGGGGTCCCGATGGGGACCCCCAGCATAGAGGGGGGTTAATTTTAAGTGCCGCGGCCGGGATTGGGTAATAGTGTGCCGCGGTCCCTTTAAGGAGCCGCGGCGGGGAATTTAAAAGTTTTAAATGCAGCGGAGGGCCTGATCTATGCAGATCGGGGACCCCCCCTGCAATGGGTTTATGTGGGGACACTTCGGGGGTCCCGATAGGGGCCCCCAGCATAGAGGGGGGTTAATTTTAATTGCCGCGGCAGGGATTGGGTAATAGTGTGCCGCGGTCCCTTTAAGTAGCCGCAGCGGGGAATTTAAAAGTTTTAAATGCAGCGGGGGGCCTGATCTATGCAGATCGGGGACCCCCGCTGCAAGGGGTTAATGTGGGGGTGCTGCAGGGGTCCTGATAGAGACCCCTGCAGCATGGGGATGTGTATAGGGTGCAGGGGGGAGCCTCACACTGCTGTCTCGGGCTGTTCCGAGGCAGCACGTAGAGGCTTTCGGATCCCTTGCGTGGACTTTTTGTCCACGTAGGGATTCTTACGATATGCGAGACTCGTGCATAGATTTAAGGCTACGTAGCTCTCTCGGAGCCTATTCTCTGCCATTTTCTCGCAGTCATATCGTAAAGCAGGCTGCGAGAGATTCGGTTCTCGCAAACAGCAGGAAAACTGCCTTTTGCGAGCACCGAGAGAACTACGAGGGAGAATTTAATAGGGCCCTTAATTCCCAGACAACCTACTGATCATCATGACAAAGTCAGAATCTGCTTATAAAATAGGCTTATTGCCCGTTTGCAATTGACCTTGGCATTTTTAGTTTCAACTATGAATTTTCTTTACACATTTTGTTTTTGAATAATTGCTTCTGCCTTTTAAGAAACTGACCCCATATTTTGGAAAAACAGTTTTGAATAATTTAGCCCCCAATTAGCCTCATATTTTCTAAGAAAAGATACAAACCCTTACATATGTGGTACACACACACACAGTTTTATAAATGTTAGCAAAGAATGGATTGTAAATATATTTTTATAAAACAATATTTTTTGAATGCCGGCACAAATATAGTACAATATTCTTACAATACATTCTAAAACACAATAAACAGAATAACTATAAAATTGACTTAGAGATCATTTAATACTTGTACCTTTTAGCCTTGATATCTTCAGTTTAAATGCTAGTTAGAGAATGCCTCAATTAATTAGTAAAAGAAACCTGTTCTGTAGCATTTCTGAAGTACGATGCTTAGTTAAATATAGAGTTTATATACTTGAATAGTGTCAAATTCAATTAAAATTTATATTTACATAGATGATTGCCTTGTGTTGACAGATATTTACATTTCTATATCTTCCTAGTTGCTAATTGGTTATTGTGAAACACTGGAACCAATCCACAGTCCCAATGCTAAATGGAATATTAAATATTATTAAATTGAATAGAGATATGGTGTGTAATAGTGGCTTGATTAGCCACTTTTAAATTGCCTCCCCATATTAACTGGCAAAAGAGGGACTCATATACATCCCCTCCATGAATTAAATACTTACCCTGGGCTTCATTCAAATGTGATGTGGCCAATTGAATACGGCTCTATATAAGCACAGAGCAAATTTGTTTACAGACGTTTTTAGTTATTGAAGACCTTGCTTTTGGATAGAAGTTCACTAACTAAAAACTTCTGTAAAAAAACATGCTGTGTGCTTATATAGCGCCCTATTCAATTGGCAAAATCGCATTTGAATGAGGCCCCCTGTCTTTTAAGCTATATATAACTACGTCACCTTGGAACATTGATTGTTTAAATGTTGGGAAGCTTGATACATGTTATGTTCGTATTATATGTCTATGTATGTATTTTTGTATTTTTGCACTTGAAATAAAAAAAAAAATTAAAAAAAAAATCAATTAAAATAAAGGTTGTTTCAATGCAAATTATTATTTGCATGGAATTAGAGGGAAAGAAAAAATTATGTTGTAATGTCTTTTAATCCCTGTATTGTCACTGCTGAGTGCTGTTGTTATTCACACACTTTATAAATATTATTATTTTTATCATTACCCTTTATTTGCAATGAACCAACATATTCCGTAGCGCTATACAGGGTTGCGTACAAGGCAAACATAATATTAAAACATTGCAAAAGAATGGCGAGTCGTGTCTTTGATCTTAAAATCAAACTTACATAGTGCTTTTATCCAAAGCACCTTATAAGAACTTGCAAACTAAGGCCCTCATTCAATTGCAATTCCGCCAATTGAATAAGGCTCTAAATAATCACATAGCATAATATTTTTAAATAAGTTTTTACTTAGTGAAAACCTTGCTTTTGGATAGATGCTTACTAACTAAAAACGTATTTAAAAAAAATATGTTAAGTGCTTATTTAGAGCCCTATTAATTTGGCCAAACTGCAATTGAATGAGGGCCTTATAATCTAAACGGTTTGGGTATGATAAAGGAAGGTAATAGATGCAAGGTGGCAGCGTGAAAGCAATAGGCTCATGCGAATGGAGGTGGCTGTGTGTTGTACAGTAGACTGTGAGTGTGAGTGATATAATACTGTAGAGTGTGCAATTGTGCTTATTAAGACTGAAGGTGATAAGTTTTTTAAACATGTGTGTTTTTAATGAGTTTCTGAAGGTTTTGGGGCATGGAAATAGTCTAGTGGAAAAATGAAAGTAATTCCATAGAGAAGAGGCAGCAAGAGAATTGTCCTGAAGGTGGGAGTTGGAGAAGATGATAAGAGGAGGAATGAAGAAGGTCATAAGCAGAGCAAAGAGGGCGGTTGGGAAAGTATTTTGAGACAAGAGTAGAAATATAAGGGTTTGCACTGATATTAAGGGCTTTATACGCTAAGGTTATGATTTAAAATATTATTCTGGAGGCTATTGGAAACCAGTGCAGAGATTGACAGAGAGGAGCTGGACACAGAGTGTTGTATATGGTAGATGAATCTAGCGAGTGCGTTCATTATGGATTGGAGACAAATGAGTGATAGGGAGGACAGCAAGGAGTGAGTTGCAGTGGTTGAGGCCAGAAATTATGAGAGAGTCGATTTGAATTTATATTGTGACTTGTGTAAGAAAGTGACAAATATTGGAGATGTTTTTTTTTAAGTAAAACTGTCAATAATTTGCTATTGATTTATGTGGGGAATGGGAAAGAGTGCAGGGTCCAGTAGAACACCCAGACAACGGGTCTGGAAAGTGGGAGTGATGATGGCATTGTCAACAGTAAGAGATATTTGCGCAGTGGAAGCGGTAGTGAAGGGTGGAAAGATTAGAAGCTCATTCTTTAACATGCTAAGTTTGAGTTGATTGGCAGACATTCAGGCGATATGATTGAAAAACAGTTGGCAACTTTGTAGCACAAGATATATCTGTTGCTGAAACATAGGTTTGAGTGTCATTTACTTTTAGTTGATACTGAAATCCAAAATATTTTGTTAGGGTACCAAGGGAGGCTGTATATATGCAGAAGAGGATAGGGCCTAGAACTGAACCGTAGAAGACGCCAACAGACAGAGGGCAAGATGAAGAAGAGGTGCCAGAAAATTAGACTCTAAATATTTGATCTTCTAGGTAGGATATGAACCATAAGAGAGCTGTGCCATGCATGGTAAGAGAGTGGAGAACTTGAAGAGGGTGGTTTGCTGTATCAAATGTTGCAGAGAAATTCAGGAGAATTTACAGGAGAAGTGACCCTTCACTTGGTGGTGACGAAGTCATTAGTGACCTTTGTGAGAGTTATTTATGTAGAGTGCTGGGACTGGAAGCCATATTGGAAGGGGTCAGGAAGGGAGGTAGAGGAAGCTTTCAAGCAGTTTTGAAGCCAATGAAAGTAGAGAAATTGGATGATAGATGCAGAAGCAGTGTCAGATGAGGTTAAGTGATAAGTGTGGTAGAGAGGGTAGGGGTTAGCTGTGATGAAATATGATCATGAGTACAAGTTGTAAGACAGGAGCCTGGCAGTAGAGACTTAATTCTCAGTTGCAAGGTCAAAGGAGTCCATGGTGGATGTGGGACTGGGAACAGGTAAACGATGGGTGTTGTTGGTTTGTTGAGAGGAGGGCGTGTTTGAGCCACGTTGAGAGTAGAGTTAGTTTCGGATGTTTTAAATTGTATTTTCAAAGTGGGTGGCAAGTCTTTAGCTGTGATGCAGGAAGTGGGAGTGGGCACAGGTAGGTGTTAATTGTGACAAACGTTTGGGTTTGGAGGACAGATTTTATCTTAACAATGAGAAGTAGTGCTGATTGGCAAGATTGAGGGCAGAGAAGTAGGAGAATAAGATACATACAGTAGTTTATTTTTTATATTATCTAAACATAGCAGTTTATGATTTGCTCCCCAGGGCAGCAAATGCCCAAAACCCCCATATTCTAATAATCATCACTTGTCACAAACCATCTACTTTGCCCTTCTCCTGTGCCCTCTGGAATGCAAGGTCTGTTTGCAATAAACTTACTTTCATTCATGATCTCTTAATTTCCAATTCCCTCAATTTACTGGCTACCACGGGAACCTGGCTCACACCATCTGACTCTGCCTACCTTGCTGCACTCTTTTATGGTGGTCTACACTTCAGCCACACTCTTAGACCTAGGAACAAACAACGTGGAGGTGTGGGCATACTGCTAACCTCTCACTGCACTTTTCACTGCATACCCCCTGTTCCCTCCCTCCAATTCTCATCTTTTGAAGTCCACACTATCCGCATCTTCTCTCCCATCCCTCTATGAGTAGCTGTGATCTATCGCCCTCCTGGATCACCCTCTCAATTTCTGGACAACTTTGCCGCCTGGCTCCCTCACTTTTTCTCCTCCAATATACCTTCACTCATTCTTGGCAATTTCAACATAGCCACCGACACTCTCACCTCCCCAACAACTGCAAAATTACTTGAACTTACCTCTTCCCTTGGCCTCTCACAATGGACAGATTCAGCAACTCACAGTGGTGAACACTAGAGATGTCGCGAAGAGTTCGCCCGCGGACTATTCGCAGTGATTTTGGCATGTTCGCATTCGCATCAGACGGCGAACACATGAGCTTTTGGGTTTGCCCCCTATTCTTTATCATTGAGGAAACTTTGACCCTGCACCTCACAGTCAGCAAAACTTTGACCCTGCACCTCACCGTCAGCAGACACATTCCAGCCAATCAGCAGCATACACTCCCTTCCAGGGCCTTCCATCTGAAGAACAGCATACATTTTAGAATCATTCTGAAACTGCATTCGTTGTGAGAGGACAGAAAGTGTAGCTGCTCGAGATTTAATAGGGAAATAGATAGCCAGGCTGTGTATTTAGCTTCCACTACAGACCTGAAGGACTCATCTGATATCTGCTGCAAGGACAGCAACCCAAAAAGCTCTTTTTAGGGCTAGAACATCATTTATTTTATTTTATAATTTTTTTCTGTGTAATCTAATTGCATATGCCTGCCTGCCAGCGTGTGTGTGTGACAGGCTAACACCTAACAGCTTATATTGTGCTCAGTGAAATAAAACAACACTTTTTTGACTGTAATAGATTGAATAGCAATTGCCTGCCTACAGGCATGTGTGTGACGCCTATTGCATCTACTGTGCCAACTTTTGCCAGTGCACAGTGATACATCATATCTGGTGAAACCGTAGTGTACAGTGACATAAAACAACACTTGTTTTACTGTAATCGATTGAATATCAGTTGCCTGCCTACAGGTGTGTGTGTGAAGCCTATTGCATCTACTCTGCCAACTTTTGCCAGTGCACAGTGACACTCATATCTGGTGCAACCGTAGTGTACAGTGACATAAAACAACACTTTTTTGACTGTAATGGATTGAATATCAGTTGCCTGCCTACAGGCGTGTGTGTGAGGCCTACAGCTCCTACTCCGCCAACTTTTGCCAGTGTACAGTGACACTCATATCTGGTGGCACCTTAGATTGCATGCGCAGTGCCCCAAATTTGAAGTAGGAGGTCCGACCAAGCATCTTTTTCCATCTCCCTGTTCCAAAAATCCATGCCATATACACGTCCCCTAATAGTGGACGTAACAGGGATTAAACCGAAAGGAATAGTACTACTTAACAGTACACACCTTATATTAACGCACACAGAGGCAACGCAGAGAGAGGAGTCTGAAGAAGAGGAGTCAGAGGAGGAAGGTGGCTTTGAGGAGGTCGAAGACCAAACACAGCAGGCGTCCCAGGGGGCTTGTTGTCACCTTTCTGGGACCCTTGGTGGCTGGGTGGAGGAAGAGACCTTCAATGACATCAGTGAGGACAAGGAACGGGACATGGCTAGCTTGGTATCCAACCTTGTGCAAATGGGGAGTTTGCGGTTGTGCAAAGGGACTGTTTGCGGTTGTTTGCAGTGCATTAAACAGGGAGATTGGTCTGTTACTGTGAAGCGGGTGTAACCCTTACACTACCTGATCGATACAACATCATACCTGATGTTTTAAAGCATGTTATTCCAAACAATTTAGGAATGTTAGGTGATTTATGCCCTTTATGGCTTAAAACCAGACTCTGCATCAACTATGTAATTTTCCATGGGAGTTTTGCCATGGATCCCCCTCTGGCATGCCACAGTCCAGGTGTTAGTCCCCTTGAAACAACTTTCCCATCACTATTGTGGCCAGAAAGAGTCCTTGTGGATTTTGAAATTCGCCTGCCCATTGAAGTCTATGGCGGTTCACCGGGTTCTCCCGTTCGCGAACATTTGATTGAAGTTCGCGTCCGATGTTCGCGAACCGAAAATTTGATGTTCGCGACATCACTAGTGGACACTCCATTGACCTTATTTTATACTAATCTCTGCACATCTCCAACCTTGACATCTCCCCACTTCCCCTATCTGACCATCACCTGCTAACTTGAAACCTCACCTCATCTTCCGCTCACCACCCTTCTTCAGTCCCTGCTACCAGAACCGCAGAAACCGCAGAAACCTGCACTCAACCCACAACAAATTTCAAATGTACTAAAACCCCTTCTCAGCCCCCTCACCACCTTTGCCTGCCCTGACGTCGCCACTTCACAATACAACACTACCCTAACCTCCAGCCTTGACTCTCATGCTCCCATAATCACAAGCAAACGCCCTCGCTTTCATCCACAAACATGGCACACTACACAAACACGCTATCTACAGAGATGCTCATGCACTGCAGTGCAACGACTATGGAGGAAATCTCGCACTTCAGCAGATTTTCTCCACTACAAGTTTACCTTGCGCTCCTATTTCTCTGCCCTCAATTTTGCCAAACAACACTATTTCTAATCACTAATATCAAACATGTCCTCCAACCCTAAAATTTTTTTTGCTACATTCAACACCCTCCTCTGCCCACCCCCACCTCCTGCCCCTTCCTCTCTCACTGCTGATGACTTTGCCAGCCATCTTAAAAATAAAATCGAAACCATTCAAAATGAGCTCTCCTCCCAGCTTGGCCCTATTCCACCATCCTCTCCACAAATCCTACAACACCCAGCCCTTACCCTTCCACAAACCCTCCTCCACTATGGATTCCTTTGACCCTGTAACCGAAGATGAAGTATCTACTTTGCTATCAACCTCTCACCTTATAACATGTCCTCATGATCCTATTCCATCACAGCTAATCCCTCCCCTTTCCACCACACTTATCCCAGCTCTCACACATCTATTCAACCTCTCCCTAAACACTGGCAAGTTTCCATCCTCTTTAAAACACCCCACAATTACACCCATTCTCAAAAAGCCCTCATCTGACCCAGCTTCTACCTCCAACTATCACCCTATCTCACTACTTCCCCTGGCTTCTAAACTAAACTCCTTGAGCGGCTTGTTTACAGTCTCCTCACTCAATTTATTTCCTCCAATTCCCTTCTTGAACCTTCCAATCTGGTTTCCGTGCCCAACACTCTACAGAAACAGCCCTCACAAAAGTCACCAATGATTTGCTAACGGCCAAATCAAAGGGTCACTACTCTGTTCTAATTCTCCTGGAACTCTCTGCTGCCTTCGATACTGTTGACCACCCTCTTCTAATCCAAACTCTCCACTCTTTTGGCCTCCAGGACACAGCTCTTTCATGGTTCACATCCTATCTCAAAGATCATACATTTAGCGTCTCCTTCTGTGGCACCTCTTCTTCACCTCTCCCTGTCTGTTGACAGTACCCAAGGTTCTGTAGGAACCCTCCTCTTCTCCATCTACACCTCCTCCCTTGGCTCCCTTATAAAATCCTTTGGATTTCAGTATCATCTCTATGCAGATGATACTCAAATCTACTTCTTTGCATCCAATGTATCCTCCTCTCTTTTAGCTCAAGTTTCCAACTGCGTCTCTAGCATATCCTCCTGGATATCCACCTGTCAACTCAAACTCAACATGTCTAAGACTGAACTCCTAATCTTTCCACCCTCTACTACAGCTTCCACTCCTCAAATATCTCTCACTGTTGACAATGCCATCATCACCCCTACCTCTGAGGCCCGTTGTCTTGGGGTTCTATTCTATCTATCTAACTATCTTCCTGCCTCAAAACCTTAAAAAAATTACTAAAAACACACCTGTTTAAAAAATCTTATCACCTACAGCCTTAACATGTACAACTGAACATTCCACAGATAAATAACACTTACACCCACAATCTACAGTACAACACACAGACACCTCCACTTGACTAAACAAATTGCTTTCACGCAACCATCTTCCGTTTGTCACCCTCTTGTATCACACCTAAACCCTTAGATTGTACGTTTACGAGTTTTCAATCTTGTGTCAATGCCTTTGAAACAAGCTCTATGTACATTTGATTTTATGCTCAAAAACAGGGCACCCATTCTTTATAAGGTGTTAAGTTTGTTTTTTGCGATGTACTCAACCACTGTGCAGCGCTACGGAATATATTGGCGCGATATAAATAAAGATAATAATAATAATACTGTTTGCAGATTTATCACTGAGAACAAATGTAGAAATTGTAATAGTTATTTTCCTCATTTTACCTATTTTATGGTATTTCCATTATGGTTATTCTCTCTAATTTGTTCAACTAATCCATTGCCCACTTTTTTCCAGCTTGAATCAATGAGTTCTGAATCATCCACACGGCATATTGTTAATTAAAAATAGTAATACAATTTTATATAAAATGTGTCAAATAAAAAGTAATTGTTGGATACAACAACAATAATACATTACAAAGTATACATTCTTTGATCTTCACTTAAGCTGACTTCTGTTTAAAAAATATATTTGAAATAGCACTGAATAATTACTTTCAAAAATATGTATTATACAATTTCCACTTAAACAACATTTAGATAAATTATCACTTTCCTTAAATTCTAAAGTCTCAAGATAATCTAATCATTTTATATTAATAATATTAGTACTTGGGAAGTTACATCAAAAACCTGACATATTTGTAGAATTCATTCAACTAAAATGTATTTTTGCATTAGACACGTATTCGACTCCAACACTAGATTCCAATCATATGTATAGTTGTCAGCAGGGGGGCTTGGCAAAACCCGTTGGTAACGCAACATGGGGAAAGTCGCTCCTTGCGCTGGTGGAGATGAACGCCGTAGGCACTCATCCCTTCGGCCCTACAACACTTTACTATCAAACCTACGACCCGCGGGACTACACATGAACACAACACTCAAATACACAATTCAAACTGCGAGACCCATAGCTCTTTGAAAAAAATTCACAAAAAAAATACGGCCTGTAACACTTACAAAAGGAAACCGCGACTTGCATAAAAGAAAATATGAGCGGCAAAAAATACGAACTTAACCCCCAAACCTTGCACACCAAAAAACGAGAAAAAAAACACTAAATACATACAGAAATCACACACAAACATCACACACAGCAAGGGGGGACACCCAGGACGTTTGCAAGTCATCCTACATGTCAATTTAATTCCAATTTTCACAGTTTACACACTCGAAAATCCCCTAAGCAAGAGAAAAAATGGCCGCAGGAGAAAACGAAAAAGAGGCTACACGACCCCTAAAGCCGCAAAACACCAACACAAAAATCCGTACGGGGTACAGCATACACTATTAACAAGGACGCTAAATCATCCACACCCACGTACCACATACACATTCGCCACCATTTTACAACACTAACTCGCATAATGCCGAAGGACACAGCTACACTAACGGTTTCTCCTCGCGCACGCAGCCTATTTACACTACACACTGCACACATTGCTCACACTTACATGTCAACTCAACAACAGTGCCAATCTACATTGTATGCTGCAGGAACATCAAAACAGATTGTTAGCTCTTGAAAACATTGCTTGCTTCATATATTAATTGCAAATAGGTAAGGTATATTAATTTATCATTTCATTTATTTAGTAATTCATTATTATTAAAACATACATATATACAACACTTTAAAATACAACATATTACACAATCGCAATAAATGTCGAAGGCGCTCATTGCCAGCCACACGATGAGTGCCAAAGGTGCTCACCACGAGGCTTGCAATCAGCGCAAAAAGTACTCACACAACCAAAACACTTAATTTGCGTGCCAAACACCATTCCTGATTTTACAACAATCTCTAATTATCTATAATGCATCTCTTAATGCATACTCATCAAATCAAACAACTTCCCATTAATCCTCTGGGTCAAGTGGTGGTGGTTCTAGTGCTGGAGTCAACATCACGTGACTAATGCCAAAATGTCATTTTAATACATTCCACAAATGTATCAGGTATCATGAAACTTACCATATTGTGAGAATTAGTATTATGAATATTAAATCTTTAAATATTCTTGAGACGTTAGAATTTAAGGGAATGGTTTATCCACCAAAATGTTGTTTCTAGAGGTTGTACGATTTACTTTTTTTACTTTTTTTTTTTTTAAAGTAACTATGTAGTGTTTCAAAAAAATGTTTATGAAAAAGAACTAAACCTAAGTGAAGATCAAAGAATAAATACTTTGTATTGTATTATCATTGTCCTATCCCACAGTCCCTCTTCTGGATCGCTACCTTGTAGTGGTGAAGGAGCTTGTGTACCTTAATGAAGCTGTGAGCTATGCCATATAGGTTCACCTGAGACGAGCAGGTCATAGTAGAGAGGTCAGACAAATCACGATCCACTGGAGAAGGAATCCACTCCAGAATCTTTACCATGAAAACATTACGGATGAGCAAAACCAGTCACAAGATGTGCCTGGTGTGCTGTGGCCCACAGGGTCCCGGAGACTCAGGCACAACCGAACTTCCAAACAACAACTAGCCTACAATTACTTTTTATTTGGGAACACATTTTATAAACAATTGTGTTATTGTTTCTGGATCAACAGTATGCTATGTGGATGATTCGGTATTTATTGATTCAAAGCTGGAAATTTTTGAGCAATTTGCTAGTTGAACAAATTAGAGAAAATAACTATAATAAAACTATCATTAAAATGGCTAAAATGAGGAAAACAGTATCAAGAAGGAATTAATTTCTTGATGTAGTGATTAGTATTTTAATAAGGCCCCCAAACTCTCCATGAACCTTATTTATGGATTAAAAACTCAAAAATGAATTTAATTTCTATTCTATTTCAGGTATTATAATATATTTTTTGTTTTGTTTAAATATTTTTATTAAAATACAGAAAAACGTACAGAAAGTCCAAATACACATTGCAAACGTGTATCAATACATGAACATAAAATACTTTCCCCTGCATTCTGTCTTTTTTCCTTTCTATCTTTGTTCTTTACAATTACAAATAACAGTAACAATCTAACATTTATTGCTCATAAACCATGAAAAAAAAGTAAATAAAGAAAAAATGAATTTATTAAAAAAAGGGGAAAGAAGAAGGGGGAGGTAAGGAAGAAGGGGGATTAATATAGCTTTATTATCCTTTATTATCTTTTATTTACATAGCGCTATACAGGGGTTAAGTACAAGTCAAGAACAATTTCAAACAGTGCAAAGGATGGAGGTCCCTGTTATTGAGCTTTCAATCAGATATACACAGTGCTTTCCCGAAGCACCTATCAAGGTTGAAAACTCACAAACTTATGTTCTAAAGGGTGTGGGTGGTGTACAGGAGAGTGATAGAATAATAGAGCATGTAAAGACTAAAGATGATAGGCTTCTTTGAATAGATGCGTTATAAAGAGATTTTGAAGGATTTGAGGAATGAGGATAATCTAGTGGAGCGAGGCAAGGAGTTCCAAATTATAGGGGCAGCATGAGAAAAGTCCTGTAGGGGGGAGTGAGAGGAGATGACGAGAGAGGAGGAGAGAAGAAGTCATTAGCAGAGCGAAGAGGGTGGGTGGGAGTATATTTTGGGATGAGAGCAGAGAAGTAGGAGTGTGCATTATTGTGGAGGGCTCTACATGTTAGAGTCATAATTTTGAATTTTATTCTGGAGGCTATGGGAAGCCAGTGGAGTGCCAGCAGATGCGTTTCATATGGATTGTAGTGTAGAGAGACTGGAGATAGAAAGGCCAGCGAGGAGAGAGTTTTGACTCTATTTTGGAGATATTTTTTAGGGGAAAGTGACAAGATTTTGAGAGTGATTGAATGTGAGGAATGAAAGAGAAGGCAGGGTCCAATAGAACTCTGAGGCAGCGGGCCTGGGAGGTGGGTAAGATGATGGCATTGTCAACAGTGAGATTTAAGTGAGGGGTGGGAGCTGAGGAAGAGGGTGGAAAGACAAGGATTTCTCTCTTAGACATGTTGAGTTTAAGCTGATGGGAGGACAACCATGAGGATATGCTAGAGAGGCAATTGGCAACATGAGCTAGCAGAGATGGTGATAGTATAGGTGCAGAGAGGTATATTTGAGCATCATCTGCATAGAGATGATATTGAAATCCAAATTATTTTAATTAGGGCACAGAGGGAGGTGTAGATGGAGAAAAAAAGGGGGCCTAGGACTGAACCTTGGGACACGCAGACAGTTAGAGGGCGAGGGAAATAAGAGACGCCAGAGAAGAAGACGCTAAATGTTCTATTTTTTAGATAGGATAAGAATCAAGAGAGAGCAGTGTCGTGGAGACCAATTTGGTGGGAGATCAATTTGGTGTTTTTGAAAGGATTTCTGCTACTATGGTTAAGTTTCATTTTTCATCACTTTTCCTGTCTTTTAAAGTGCATTCAAAGTGCTACGATCAGGTGTTTAAAGTCCTATCTGGTACTCGTTGGATTTTCTTCTACATTTGTCATTTACATGTGTGAAAACAATTGCAGGTTTGATTAATAGTAGCAATTGAATAGAGATTTGCGATTGTAACATTAAGGGCTTGAAACATCAAAGGCTTAGATGGGTCGGAGTTATGATTTTGACAACCGCAGGGATTTTCAACCTCTCCAATTGCAAATTAGATTACAGGCTACATTATGGTCTCCAGTAACCAACAATTGATCAATTGAATAGGGGCCATAGGAGATTAGGGAGGCTAGTTAATGGCCTTGTAATTGTTACCAGAATGTCATTGGCAAACAGACTCAGTTTGAATTCTTTATCTGCTATTTTGATACCTTTGATGTTTGGACTTTCGCTTATATTTATACAGTGTAATTATTTTTGAGAAGTATAAATCATTTTTATCTTACACAGTTCTCAGCTTATATACATCTAAGAAATTCAGATGGCTTTAAAAGTAAAAAAAAATAATGGTTTCTAAGTATGAAATACAAATTCACCTCTAATGCACATACATTTGTACAAATATTCTGAGAATTTAGCAATGGACACAACAGGAGAGAAGGGGTACAACCGAAACAACACTTGGTGAGATGTTTATTGTACATTAGATAAACTTTCTAAACAAATCAGGCAATCAAAGTGTATCCATGATGTAAATCCTGAGGGTTTAAAAAAGGACTTTGAAAAGTTACATTATGACAATAGAGGAGGTAACAAAATTCAGAAGCTACAAGAGGGAGATTTTTTTTTTTTTTAAACTTGAAACCTTGAAATAAAAAGGCTTGAATACAGATAATGCCCTTGCAGCTTTCATTATTTTTGTTAATATTATTATTCATTTGTAAAACACTAACATATTCAATGAATTTTATACCTATTGATTATCATTATTTTAGTATAGGAAATATCTATGTAACTAACCTAGATAACCTTAAACAGATTAAACCCTATTACATATACACATGCACACAAACATACATCTTTCAATTAATCTAGATGGGTAGTTATAAATGGAAAGGTAGATAAAGGTATACAATAAACTATAAATGTGTTTGTGTGTATAAAGTACATACCGTATATGTTCGAGTATAAGCCGACCCGAGTATAAGCCAAGGCACCTATTTTACCACAAAATACTCAGTAAAATGAGTGACTCGAGTATAAGCCGAGGGTGGGAAATGTGCTGCCCCCTGTGTCCCTCTTGCGCCTTCTGTGTCCCCCTCTCTCTCCCGTGTCTCTTCTCCCCTCTCCCTTCCCTGTGTCTCTTCCCCCCTCTCCCTTCCCTGTGTCTCTTCCCCCCCTCTCCCTTCCCTGTGTCTCTCCCCCCTCCTCATTCTCAACCTCCCCCCTCAACCCCACTCCTCATCCTCAACCTCCCTCCTCATCATCCCTCCTCATCCTCCATCCCCTCATCCTCAACCTCCCTCCTCAACCCCCTCATCCTCAACCCCCATCCTCATCCTCAAACCCCCCATCCTCAACCCCCTCTTTAAACCCCTCCTCAACCTTAACCCCCTTCTCATCCTCAACCCCCTCCTCAACCTCCCTCCTCAACCTCAACCCCCCTCCTCATCCTCAACCCCCTCCCCAACCTCCCTCCTCATCCTCAATCTCCCTCCTCATCCTCAAGCCCCCTTCTCATCCTCAGGCCCCCTCCTCATCCTCAGCCCGCCTCCTCATCCTCAGCCCCCCTCCTCATCCTCAACCCCCTCCTCATCCTCAACCCCCTCCTCAACCTCCCTCCTCATCCTAAACCCCTCCCTCATTCTAAACGCCCCCCCTCCTCATTCTAATCCCCCCTTCATACTACCCCTCTAAATACCCCCCCCCTCTCCCCTCACTTACCTGCTCCAGCCTCCGCTCCTTCCGGGTCTTGGCGTGGCGCGCATGTGACGTCACGGCATTAGCATATACCGGGTGCCGGCAAACGGTATATGCTAATGCCGTGACGTCACATGTGCGCCACGTCATTAGCATATACCGGGTGCCGGCACCCGGTATGTGCTAATGCCGTGAGGTCACATGCGCGCCACGTCAAGACACGGAAGGAGCGGAGGCCGGAGCAGGGAAGTGAGGGGAGTGGGGGGGTTATTTAAAGGGGTAGTATGGGGGGGGGGTAGAATGAGGGGGGGTTAAGGATGAGGAGGGGGAGGGAAAGAGACACGGGGGGGTTAGAGAGACACGGGGGGTAGAGAGACACGGGAGGGTAGAGACACACAAGGGGGGGTTAGAGAGATACGAGCGGGGGGAAGAGTGACTCGAGTATAAGCTGAGGGGGCCCTTTTAAGCCTTAAAAAGAGGGCTGAAAAACTTGGCTTATACTCGAGTATATACGGTATTGGATATATATATATATATATATATATATATATATATATATATATATATATATTTAAAATGTCATATAGACATAAATATTTACCAAAGTGGTTCTTTCAATATTATCTGCCCATAGTCTGTCCATAATCTAAAGAGTATTACCATTAGAGTGATGTTTTAGAGACAATTTTGAGCACTCTTTTATGGGTGCCATTTTTGTGTTTAAATACTGTACACCACTATTGGGTATCCAGCTGAAATGACGTTTTTAATTCAGAAAATATTTCATAAACTGATAAAAACAGAAATCTTGATTAACCTCTGAAAGTATTCACTGATATGAGACAAACTGTGTTGAAGGGCACTGCAATGCGATGAAAAATGAGGGGGGAAACAAACAAAAAAATAAGCTGTAATTTTGTATCTTGGGGGTGTCCATGGGCTGCCTAATGAATGCAGGTGGTATATTTCCCAAGTGACTGATCTGTAACCGACTTCAAATTAGTAGGAAAGAAGCATCAGCTTTAAATTGTTTAAAACTTTCAGAAATACAAAAGACTTCATGTATCATAACTGAAGTCGTGGAAAATGATTAATAATTGTCCTTTGCACAAATTAATTTGCAGATGCTTTTGTGTGAAAAAAATATATTTTACTTTTCAACAGGCATGTGCCAAACTCAGTAAATGTGATTCAAATACTTGCTGTCTTTTAAAATAAAAATATTGTTATAATGTAGTGATGTCCCGAACAGTTCGCCGGCGGACGATTCACGGCGATTTTTGCATGTTCGTGTTAGCAGCGAACGTCGAACACATGCGCTTTTGGGTTCGCCCCCTATTCTTTATCATTGAGGAAACTTTGACCCTGCACCTCACAGTCAGCAGACACATTCCAACCAATCAGCAGCATACACTCCCTTCCAGAGCCTTCCATCTGAAGGACAGCAACCCAAAAAGCCCTTTTTAGGGCTAGAACATCATTTATTTTATTTTATAATTTTTTTCTGTGTAATCTAATCGCATATGCCTGCCTGCCAGCGTGTGTGTGTGACAGGCTAACAACTAAGAGCTTATATTGTGCTTAGTGAAATAAAACAACACTTTTTTGACTGTAATAGATTGAATATCAGTTGCCTGCCTACAGGCGTGTGTGTGAAGCCTACTGCATCTACTCTGCCAACTTTTGCCAGTGCACAGTGACACTCATATCTGGTGGCACCTTAGATTGCACGCGCAGTGCCCCAAATTTGAAGTGGGAGGACCGACCAAGCATCTTTTTCCATCTCCCGCTTCCAAAAATCCATGCCATATACACGTCAGCTGATAGTGGACGTAACAGGGATTAAACCGATAGGAATAGTACTACTTAACATTACAAACCTTATAATAACGCAGACAGAGGCAATGTGTATAATCTTCCATGCTGTGCAGTGGAAGCCCCCAGGCTCTGACCTGTGTATAATATTCCATGCAGTGCAATAGAAGCCCCCAGACTCTGACCTGTGTATAATATTCCATGCTGGGCAGTGGAAGCCCCCAGACTCTGGGAGTCTGAAGAAGAGGAGTCAGAGTAGGAAGGTGGCTTTGAGGAGGTGGAAGACCAAACACAACAGGCGTCCCAGTGGGCTTGTTGTCACCTTTTGGGGACCCTTAGTGGCTGGGTGGAGGAAGAGACCTTCAATGACATCAGTGAGGACAAAAAACGGGACATGGCTAGCTTGGTATCCAACCTTGTGCAAATGGGGAGTTTGCGGTTGTGCAAAGGGACTGTTTGCAGTTTTTTGCGGTGCATTAAACGGGGAGATTGGTCTGTTACTGTGAAGCGGGTGTAACCCTTACACTACCTGATTGATACAACATCATACCTGATGTTTTAAAGCATGTAATTCCAAACAATTTAGGAATGTTAGGTGATTTATGCCCTTTATGGCTTAAAACCAGACTCTGCATCAACTATGTAGTTTTCCGTGGGAGTTTTGCCATGGATCCCCCTCTGGCATGCCACAGTCCAGGTGTTAGTCCCCTTGAAACAACTTTCCCATCACTATTGTGGCCAGAAAGAGTCCCTGTGGGTTTTGAAATTCGCCTGCCCATTGAAGTCTATGGCGGTTCGCCGATGTTCGCCGGTTCGCAAACATTTGATGTAGTTCGCGTTCGCTGTTCACGAACCCAAAATTTGATGTTCGCGACATCACTATTATAATGTAACAACTATATATTTGTTACCGTTTTTCAATTTGCCAGATCTCAATCCGAACAAGCTTGTTTGGTCACTGTTTAAATGGCATCTAACAGTGTGGTAATTTATATGCTAGAAAAAAAAAGAAATTATACTAAGGGATTTTGTGCAACAAATTAGTAATATTTATATGGCAGATAGTCAAAAACAAATGCGGATGCTATATAATTGTTGACAAAATGTGTCATTGAAAGAAGCAAGACTTTCAGGAACTATTTGTCTCTAACAGATACAGTCATAGCCGTCTAATACCTACTGCAAAAGTTGATACTTTTTTTTAATGTGGCACATATTTCAATGTTATGGTTAAAATAAAATATGTTTTTGGTATTGTGTTACTGTATTAGTGTCAGGCACTGGAACAAAAACTAGACCTATTTTCTAGCTACTTGTTATAGGAATGTGGAGTTTAATAAAAACAAAAAATAGTGGATAAAAGTTTTTTTTACTTCTAGCTTTTAAAGCTTTAAGGAATATTCTCAATAAGCACAATTGGGATGTAAATATTAATAGTCAGTCCTAAATTTAATGGCCTACTCTTTCCATTTTTCTCTAAATTGTCTGAGTAGCTGAGCATGAACACAGTGTGTAAATATGACCCTTCAGATTTGAGAACCTCTAAACCCAGTGGTGGCTGATGACTTTTTAGGTTGGTGGGGTGGAAGACAGAGACCTGACCCCTCCCCTTAAATTGATTCCTCCCAACAGTATAAACCCCTCCTCTTCACAACATATTATCTGTATATACCCTGCCCAGTGACACAGACTCCACCCACAAAAGTGATCTCATAGAGAGATACAGGGATAGCGATAGAGAGAGGGGGATAGTGAGAGAGGAGAATAGAGTGAGAATGATAGAAAGAGAGAGAGGGATAGAGAGAGATGAAAGGATAGAGAGAGTGAGATAGATTGTTAGAGTGATATGTTCTATGTCGCTTCTTCTATCCCTCTCTCTCCCTCCCTCTCTACCCCCCCATACCCATACCTCTCTATCCCTCCCTCTCTCTATCTATCCCTCTGAGCGTTGGCCAGGTATTTTACGACTGAGCCAATAATGATACAAGCAGATACTCTGATAGTCGCAAATATACTGAAAAATAGTAAAACTGCATATATAAATAATTTGTTAAATGAGCAAATAGATTAATTAAAGAAACAAAGACTAAACAACACATAGGAGGAACATCTTGCACCTACAGAAGGACAGGGTGATTATTCACCAACAACAGACCAGAACAAGTAAATTGCCCCCCAAGTTGGTTCTGCATGATTCAGTATTGTTTTGTTTCTCCCTCCATTTTAAACATAATTTAAACAGCATGTGAGAGAAGCATCTTAAAACTCCCACATGCTATTTATATTATTCTTTTTTTAAATACATCTGAAAAAATCTATGTGTTTTTTTCAAAATACTTATTCAGTTTATAGGCTATACATAATTAATATTAAGTTGCAAAATACATATCTGATTGGTTAACAGAGCATATATTTCTAATTCTGCTCTTTTATATATATGTATATATATATATATATATATATATATATATATATATATATATATATATGAACATTATATTTATAAGTTAGAGCAAAAGTCGGAAAAATCATTTTGACTGTTTTTTTTTTAATTCTCACATGTACCTTGATCTGTAGTACTAGGCAAGTCACCAGCTAGATGTGATAAGTCAGTGTGTTTAACTGCAGCACAAAATGTTTTGGGATTTAAAGTGACAGAAGCAGCTATTAATAAAATAGAATATGGAACATAATAAAATATATATCTTTTTTATTATATAAATTATACAATTAAGTAAGTGATGGGGGGATTAAGTCAGTACATTAATATTGGGAGGGTGTTTCTCCATTTGCCCCCATGCACCAGCCACCCCTGTAACACTTTACTGAATAATTAGGAAATATTAGGTTCTTTTTAGGAATCATAGACATTCTGTTGATGTCATTGTATTTTGTTATGTGTTTATCCACATAATGAATGACAAAAGGGAAAGGGACAGGACAAGTATCCTTTGGAGTTAAAGTGCACACCCTCTGCCCAAATGACAATATAGAACAGCAAAATATAAAACTTAACATTTATTGATATAGTTAAAACTTCTTATTAAAATATTGAAATTCTGACGAGATAATGGGAGTAGGGAAATGTGATATTCTGAGCACTGACTTATATATTGACTGGGATTGTTATGAGTGAAATTATTAAAGTTGTCCCTATATATCCTCTTATTTAAAGTGATAAATCCTCTAAAGTAAAGTGATACATATAGTTCTGTGTAATATTATCAAGTGGCAGGAATATGAATCTAAATACCAGACTTATATATTGCACTTATGTATATTGCACTTCAATAAAGTGTCTAGTGCTAATAATAATAAGATAAATAATAATATATGATAGTATTGAATATAAATTGCACTATTGTATAGATAAAGTGCTAGTGCTAAGTGCTAAGTGTTAGTGTATAGGGATCTGTATACAGTCATACATTATAAGGAAGAGTCCATTACTAAAATAGTAATATTATTATTAATTCCACTACTTGGACTATGAAGCTTAGGTATATACAATCAAATTCCACACTATTGTAGTTACTCATATATTTGAAATTTGAGATTGATTATGGAAAGTATTTATGTATCTTTTCAATATAGATGGTCGGTCTATGTTATTATGAAACGCCAAAGCTCCAAACTACCCGCGTGTCACCTATGCGTCTGCGTATGACGTCATAGAGCGACGTTGTGACGTAGTACGTGCAACCTGACGCACGTTTCTGAAAATTTCATCAGGGGTAACCGGAGGAGTGTCAGAGGAGCTATTTATGCTCTGTGGTTGCCGTGGAAACCTCAATACTTTTAAAATGACAAATATCAAAAAGAGTATAATTTAAAATACTGCCGAATATATGAGGAGAGATAGATAGGACTAAAGGAGTCCGATTGCAATCTTGATTGCTATGAATAGCACAAATTTCAGATTGAGCCACTGTTACTTTTTTTTCATCAATTGTTTTTTTTCGGGGGGTGGGGTTTTCACTGTAAATATTAGGAAAAGTTAAATAAAATAAAGACATTTCTGTATATATATATCTGCAACATAATTGTTAATTATTTATATTTAATTTTTATTACAATAAAACATATTTGAAAAATAATAGGATTTGTAATATATTTAAAATGTATATCCAAATGTACTCTTTATTTAGAAATGTTAATGAATCTTTGCTTTCTCTGTTATATTATTTACTGTATATTTTTATCTGGTAAATCCTTTTTCACTGAGCAAACCTGTGTCATCTTAAAAAGCCTATAAGCTAGCAATGCTTGCAATCTTCATGCAATTAATAAACATTCATATATTACATTTACCATAACATAAAAATAGCTTTCTATCAAGCAGTGAGATAAAATTAAGAAATCTACCTACTTTTGCATTGTTTTGCCTCTGGTGTTTTCTATAATAAAGTTGTTCAATCTAACTTGCAAACTTAATTCCCAGACAACCTACTGATCATCATGACAAAGTCAGAATCTGCTTATAAAATAGGCTTAATGCCCATTAGCAAGTGACCTTGGCATTTTTAGTTCAAACTATGAATTTACTTTACACATTATTTTGAATAATTGCTTCTGCCTTTTAATGAAATGACCACATATTTTGGGAAAACATTTTTGAATAATTTGCCCCCCAATGAGCTTCATATTTTCTAAGAAAAGGTACAAACCCTTACATATGTGGTACACACAAACAATTTTATAAATGTTAGCAAAGAATGGATTGTAAATATATTTTTATAAAACAATATTTTTTATTGCCGGCACAAATATAGTATAATATTATCACAATACACTTAAAACACAATCAACAGAATAACTATAAAATTGACTTTGAGATCATTTAATACTATCTAGTACATTTTAGCCTTGATATTTTCAGTTTAAATGCTAGTTAGAGAATGCCTCAATTAATTAGTAAAATAAACCTGTTCTGTAGCATTTCAAAAGAACTATGCTTAGTTAAATATAGAGTTTATATACTTGAGGAGTGTCAAATTACAATTTAAATAAAGGTTGTTTCAATGCAAATTATTATTTGCATGGAATTAGGGGTTGTAATGTCTTTTAATCCCTGCATTGTCACTGCTGAGGGCTGTTGTTATTCACACACTTTTTATTATTATTATTATTATTATTATTATTATTATTATTATTATTTTATTATCCTTTATTTGTAATGCGCCAACATATTCCGTATTGCTATACAGGATTGCGTACAAGGCAAAAATAATATTAACACATTGCAAAAGAATGGTGAGACGTGTCTTTGAGCTTAAAGTTAAACTTACATAGTGCTTGTTTCCAAAGCACCTTATAAGAATAAAAACTTGCAATCTTACAATCTAAACAGTATGGGTATGATAAAGGAAGGAAATAGATACAAATGGCAGAGTGAAAGCAATAGGCTCGTGCAAATGGAGGTGGCTGTGTGTTGTACAGTAGACTGTGAGTGTGAGTGATACAATACTGTAGAGTGTGCAATTGTGCTTATTAAGACTGAAGCTGATAAGTTTTTTAAACATGTGTTTTTAGTGAGTTTCTGAAGGTATTGGGGCAGGAAGAAAGTCTAGTGGAAAAATGCAAGAAATTCCATAGAGAAGAGGCAGCAAGAGAATTGTCCTGAAGGTGGGAGCAAGAAGAGATGATAAGAGGAGGAAAGAAAAACGTCATTAGCAGAGCGAAGAGGGAGTTTGGGGAAGTATTTTGAGACAAGAGCAGAAATATAAGGGGGTGCACTGATATTAAGGGTTTTATACGCTAGGGTCATGATTTAAAAAGTTATTCTGGAGGCTATTGGAAGCCAGTGCAGAGATTGACAGAGATGAGCTACAGACACAGTGTTGTTTGTATATGGTAGATGAAGCTAGCGAGTGTGTTCATTATGGATTGGAGACAAATTAGTAATAGGGAGGACAGCAAGGAGTGAATTGCAGTAGTTGAGGCCAGATATGATGAGAGAGTAGATCAGAATTAATATTGTGACTTGTGTAAGAAAGTGACAAATTTTGGAGATATTTTTTTAAGTTACATTGACAAGAATTTGCTTTTGATTTATGTGGGGAATGAGAGAGAGTGCAGGGTCTAGTAAAACACCCAGACAATGGGTCTGGAAAGTGGGAGTGATGATGTCATTGTCAACAGTAAGAGTTATTTGCACAGTGGAAGCTGTAGTAGAGGGTGGAAAGATTAGGAGCTCATTCTTGAACATGCTAAGTTTGAGTTGATTGGCAGACATCCAGGTGATATGATTGAAAAACAGTTGGCAACTTGGTAGCACAAGATATATCTGTTGCTGAAAGGTAGGTTTGAGTATCATTTACTTTTAGTTGATACTGAAATCCAAACGATTTTGTTAGGGCACCAAGGGAGGCTCTATATATGCAGAAGAGGATGGGGCCTAGAACTGAACCGTAGAATACGACCAACAGACAGAGGGCAAGATGAAGAAGAGGTGCCAGAAAATGAGACACTAAATATTTGATCTTCTAGGTAGGATGTGAACCATGAGAGAGCTGTGCCATGGATGCTAAGCTGTATCAAATGTTGCAGAGCGATCCAGGAGAATTTACATAGAGAAGTGACACTTGGCGGTGAGGAAGTCATTAGTGACTTTTGTGAGAGTTATTTATGGAGAGTGTGGGGCTGGAAGCCATATTGGAAGGGGTAAGGAAGGGAGGTGGAGGAAGCTTTCAAACATCATTGAAGCCAATGAAAGTAGAGAAATTGGATGATAGATGCAGAAGCAGTGTCAGATGAGGGATGCTTAAGAATTAGTGTAATTATGGCATGTTTTTAAGATGTGGAAACTTGCCAGTGTTTAGGGTATGGTTGAAAAGATGTATGAGAACTCGGATAAGTGTGGTAGAGAGAGTAGGGGTTAGCTGTGATGAAATATGATCACATGGCTAAGTTGTAAGACAGGAGCCTGGCAGTAGAGACTTAATTCTCAGTTGCAAGGTCAATGGAGTCCATGGTGGATATGGGACTGGGGACAGGTAAACAATGGGTTACATAGTTACATAGTAATTGAGGTTGAAAAAAGACCATCAAGTTAAACCCAAGTGAAACTTAGCCAATCGTCTCAAAGGGAATTTTTTTATTTTCTTCCTGACCCCAGATACTGGAGATCGGATTTTTCCCTGGATCAATAATTATCCAGGATAAACCTGAATTCCCTTTTTAATTAGAAATAAATCCAGTCCCCTTTTAAAAAGTTTTCTATCGAATGTCACCACCTCCTCTGGTAGAGAAATCCACAGATTACCTACCCTTATTGTCAAGAACCCTTTTCTTTCTTTAAGGTGTAATCTTGTTGCTTCTACCCTCAAGGGATGTCCTCTTGTCAGTTAAAAACCTCTTGGCACAAAAAGCTCCCTTGACAAATCTTTATACCTTTATACCTACCCTGGATGTATTTATATAAGTTAATTATTTATCCTCTTAGACGCCTTTTTTCTTCATAACTTAGCCCCTCCATTCCCCTTATTAGTTATGTTGCCCTCCTATGTACCTTTTCCAGCTCTAAAATGTACTTTTTATGAACTGGTGCCCAAAATTATACTCCATATTCCAAATGAGGGTGTACTAGGGATTTATATAGAGGCAGAATTATGTTTGCTTCCCTTGCTTCTATAACCTTCTTAATGCATGCTAATATTGTATTTGTCTTTGCTGCTTGGCTTTGAGCACTCCTTGGCTTTGAGCACTGTTACCTAGGTGGTTGTCCACAAGCACTCCCAAATCCCTTTCAATATCTGATACCCCTAGATTTGCTCCATTAAGATTATAAGTTGCATGGCTATTTTCCGTTCCCAGATGCATAACTTTACATTTATTCTTATTAAATCTCATCTGCCATTTAGATGCCCATTCCTCAATTTTATGTAAATCACTTTGGGAAAGCACATCACTATCTGATTAAATTACCTTGCACAACTTTGTGTCATCAGCGAAAATAGAGACACCACTTTCCAGTCATTAATAAATATGTTAAAAAGGAGAGGACCTAATACTGAACCATGAGGAACCCCACTTACCACATTAGTCCAATCAGAGTAAGTTCCATTTACAACAACCCTTTGCTTCCTGTCTTTTAGCCAGCTCTCATTCCATGAGCAGCTATTTACTGCAATTCCTATATCTCTTAGTTTGCACAATAGTCTCCCATGTGACACTGTATCAAAAGGCTTTGCAAAATCCAAAAGACTACATCCACTGAGTTGCCTTGATCCAGGTTCCTACTAACCTCCCCATAGAAACTAATTAGATTTGTTTTACATGACCTATCCCTCATAAATCCATGTTGACTCCTATTTATAATCCTGTTCAAATAGAAATACATATTCATGTATATTATCCCTTATTAACCCTTCTAAAAGCTTCCCCACTACAGAAGTGAGGCTCACTGATCTAAAAATTCCCCGGATTTGCTCTTGCTCCCTTTTTAAATATAGGTGTCACATCTGCTTTTCTCCAGTCATCTGGTAGAGACCCTGTGTGGAGGGAATCTTGAAAAATTAGATATAATGATATGGCTATTACAGAGCCCAATTCCCTCAGTAACCGTGGATGTATTCCATCAGGACCCGGGGCTTTATTTACATTTATTTTTTTAAACCTCTTTTGGATTACTTCCTGCGTTAACCAATTATTTGGCAAAGGTAGTGTAGCCCCATTATGTTGCAGTGTCCCAACCACTGGTACCTCCCTATACATATACTGAAGAAAATAACCTATATAGCTCATATGCCTTTTCTTGTTCACTAAATTTCAGATGGCCTGTATCACATTGTAATGTTCCTATAGCTTCCTTCCTCACCTTCTTCACTTCCTCGCCTTTCTTGTTGTTGGTTTGTTGAGAGGAGGGTGTGTTAGAGCCACGTTGAGAATAAAGTTTGTTTCGGATGTTTTCAATTTTATTTTTAAAGTGGCTGGCAAGTCTTAGGCTGTGACGCAGGAAGTGGGGGTGGGCACAGGGGGGTGTCGAATGTTACAAGCGTTTGGGTTTGGAGGACAGATTTGATCTTAACAATGAGAAGAAGTTCTGTTTGGCAAGATTGAGGGCAGAGAAGTAGGAGAACAAGATACATACAGCATAATCAAGTTAGGATAGAATGTAGCAGAGAAATATAATAATTGTAAATTGCCCATGATTGATTAAAGGAATACATTTATTAGGAAATACAAAGAAATAAAATAACACAACTAATTCAAAACACAGAATAAGATTCGAAGATTTAGGTTTTAATACTATATTAAACATTTTAGCACTTTAACATTATATGGGATATTTAAAAATTCAGAAAATGGGGAATTGGTTATATTTGCTCTATATTATAAGAAGATAGGCACTTTAAACATTAGACTACAACAAGCACCTTAAGCTTTATACTTTCATATTACATCTGAAATTGAGATAAGGGGGAAAAAGAGTTAAAAAAGATAAGTAGAAAGGTGAGAATAAATAATAAAATAAATTAAAATGAAGAAAAGGTTAAATCAAGTTGCAAAATTGAAAGGGTTCTGAGAGACAGAGGGGGAGGGTAATAAGAAAGAATTTGGAAAAATATATATTATAAAAAAAATTTCATTAGAAATGTACGATATGGATAGTTAAGATGGAAAGCATCTATCTCCCCAATAAGGAGTTCAAGTTTTTTGATCTCCCAAGAACGACCTAACATTTTCGCAAAACAAAATAATAGTCCTGTTAAAAGAGAGCCCAAAAGATAACATCAAGAAAGCTCTCAAGGAGAGTAAGAAGAAGAAGTATGTTGTATAGCATGAATGGAATATGTATGAGTCCGTATGGTTTCTATATAAAGAAGAAAAATGGAAAAATAAAAGAAAATTATTAGCTGGATGACACTTAAAATAGTTACTCATAACGCCAAGGGTCTAAATACACCATTTAAGAGCAAAATAGCTATGGAAAGTTATGTTAAACTAAAAGCAGACATGATTTGCCTACAGGAAACACATTGGAGGGTACATCTTACAAACTGAAGAATAGACTTTATATGGACAGTATAGATTCTACATACTCCTCTGAAGCTAGAGGAGTATCAATTATATTCAAAAAAGATTTAAAATAGAAGAATGATTTAAGTAAATCGACCAACAAGGTAGCTACATAATTTGGTCATGTAAGATAAATCAGCTGCAAATTACATAAGTTTACATATATCCAAAAACAAATACATTTCCTTAATAAAATTATTAAACTCACTCATAAATTTACGGAAGGTTCTACAATTATTTGTGGAGACTTGAATATTTCAGTAGATAGATCATCAGCAAATAAGTTGAAATCAGTGAAAGTGGCGGAAAATCAGGCCCAAAAGTTCAACCAGATAAGCTCAGAGAATAGATTATTTGATGTATGGAGAATATTCCACCCCCAACAAAGAGATTATACTTTTTACTTCAATCGTCACTCTTCCTATACTAGGATAGACAATTTTTTGGCGGATTCACAAAGTTTGAATGCAATTCAAGCCTCAGAAATAGTAACATCTTCATGGTCTGATCATTCAATGTGAAGCATTTCTTTAGTAGATAAGAAAAGAGATACAAATAATATTCAATGGAAAATGGACAATAATCTACTTAAAGATCAAGATCAAATTAATATGATAAATCAAGAAATACAGATTTTCTTTGACTTAAATAAAGAATCGGTTTCCAGCCCCGCTGTATTATGGTGCGCACATAAATCTTATATTCAAGGAATTATGATATCTAAGTCTGCTCAGATGAAGAAAGAGAGAAGTAAATCACAGAGAGAGCTATACATTTTGTTGGATCAGCTCTTAAATAAAAATAAAATAGATCATAAAAAAGAAACTATGCAAGAAATGATTAAGGTAAAAACTCAAATAAACAAAATTACCCAATTAAAAATTGATAATCAAAATTGGTGGTTTCAACAAATGCATCACTTTTTTGGAGACAGAGCGGGAAAATATATGGACAGTAAAATAAGAAATCGAAAAAAAAGAAAAAGAGTAAGTATGCTTTTAAATTATTTTAGTGCACACCCTCTGCCTAGATTACAATATAGAGAAAACTCAAAAATTAAAACTTAACTTTAATAGTAGAGTTTAAAAAACTTTGATGTAAAAACCTAATTTTCTGACGTTATAGATAGACTATGGGAAGTGCATGGAAGTAACCCTTTTGATAAATACCAATATTAATAGTTCATATTATAGGATCCAATATCTTATATCTCCTTGAAGTAAATGGGGTAAATTTAGTACAATATAAAGTGACCAGTGGAAAAAATAACAGCTTATTTACATAAATTTCACTCTGTGATTTTAATAAAGTGCTAGGTGCTAACATTAATCATATACAATATCAGGAGGTAAAGAATTATATAAGTGCCAATAATATAAAGTGCCAGTGCTAGATATGGTGATACTGGGGTCCTATAAATAGATTGATAAATGTTTGATTCAAATTCAATAAGGGGTTATAATGTTTATAACCACCTCCTCTTTACAAACAGAGCATTGGTGCATATTCTTGTGTTCCCAATATAGATTGCGTGAGACTAAGTAGCTGATTAAATCTTGGGAAATACGATAACAAAAGAACATGGATAGGTGTTAAGCCTATATTATTTTAGCGCCACGGCTCCTGGCTAGCGTAGCGTGCAACCCGACGCACGTTTCCAATAATTTCATCAGGGGTTACCGGGGATGAGCCAGAGAGGCTATTTAAACAACTTTAGTTGGAACATAGATATTTATAAAATCAAATAATACCAAATGAATATATAAATATCTATGTGCCAACTAGTTGCCATGGCAACTAAAGTTGTTTAAATAGCCTCTCTGGCTCATCCCTGGTAACCCATGATGAAATTATTGGAAACGTGCTTCGGGTTGCACGCTACACTAGTCTGTGACGCCGACCTATGACTCCATACGCAGACACATAGGCGACGCGTGGCTAGCCAGGAGCCTTGGCGCTAAAATAATATAGTCTTACCACCTCTCCATGTTCTATTGTTATCGTGTTTCCCAATATTTAATCAGCTACTTAGCCTCACGCAATCTATATTGGGAACATGAGAATATGCACCAAGGCTCAGTTTGTAAAGAGGAAGTGGTTATAAACATTATAACCCCTTATTGAATTTAAATCAAACATTTTCAATCTATTTATAGGACCCCAGTATCTCCATATCTAGCACTGGCACTTTATATTATTGGCACTTATATAATACTTTACCTCCTTATATTGTATATGATTAATGTTAGCACCTAGCACTTTATTCAGTTCACAGAGTGACATTTATGTAAATATCTGTTATTTTTTCCACTGGTCACTTTATATTGAACTAAATTTACCCCATTTACTTCAAGAAGATATAAGATATTGGATCCTATATTATGAACTATTAATATTGGTATTTATCAATAAGGTTACCTCCATACACTTCCCATAGTCTCTCTATAACATCATAGAATTAGTTTTTTACATCAAAGTATTTTAAACTCTACTATTAAATGTTAACTTTGAATTTTTTAGTTTTCTCTATATTGTAATCTAGGTAGAGGGTGTGCAGTAAAATAATTTAAAAGGATACTTACTCTTTTTTTTTTTCGATTTCTACATATTTGTATCCTTAGTAGCACCTCTTTTTTACCCAGAATCTTGTTACACCTTGACCCACCTTATTTTGTAATTTTTGTATGCAGTAAAATAAGAAAACATAATGTTCAGAATAGGATTGATAGAATGAAAGGACCCGATAACATCTATTATTCATACCCCAAAGAGATTGGCAAAACATTCACAGACTTCTATCAGAAGCTATATAACTTAGAGTTAGAAGAGTGCTTTTGCAATGTACCAAAAAAAGCAATTGAAGATTTTTTAGAAAAAAATACAACTTCCTAAGATAAATAAAGAAGATCTACTAACTTTAAATAGCCTCATTACTAGAAAAGAGATAGAAGCCGTTATTGGAAAGTTAAAATTAGAAAAAGCCCCAGGGGTGGATGGCTTTAGCTATTTATATTATAAAAGCTTTTCTCCAATATTAACTGAACATTTATGTTCAATGTTTAATTCTGTAATGAAGAATGGAATGATACCCCTGGAGATGGCAGAAGCTAAAATATTAAATATACCCAAACAGGGGAAAAATCAAGAAGACTATAAAAACTTTAGACCAATCTCGCTTATAAATTCAGACATTGAGATGTATTCAAAAATCCTAGCCGAAAGGTTTAATATTATAATGCCTAAAATAATATATCTTGATCAGTCTGGATTTGTTAAAGAGCGGCAAGGCCCAGATAACATAAGGAGACTGATTGATGTTTTATCATATTCAGTTAGAAGGAAGGTTCTCATGCTGACTCTGTCACTAAATGCTGAAAAGGCTGGAGTCAGCTGGAAATTTTTAAGATTAGTATTATTGAAATTTGGATTGGCAGTTTTTGCAACCAATTGGATAGGAGCCATATATGGGAATCCTAGCACCAAAACCACTGGCTGTGGATTTTAGACATTTTCTATTAAAAATGGTACCAGCCAGGGATGTCCTCTATCCCCCCTACTTGTATTATCTTTGTCCTATCCCACAGTCCCTCTTCTGGATCGCTACCTTGTAGTGGTGAAGGGGCTTGTGTACCTTAATGAAGCTGTGAGCTATGCCATATAGGTTCACCTGATACGGGCAGGTTATAGTAAAGAGGTCAGACACTGGAGAAGGAATCCACTCCAGAATCTTTACAGTGAAAAAATTATGGAAGTGCCTGGCGTTTTGCAGCCCACAGGATCCCGGCACAACTGAACTACTAAACAACAACAAGCCTACAATTACTTATTATTTGAGAACACATTTTATAAACAATTGTGTTATAGTTTGTGGATCAACAGTATGCTTAGTGGATGATTCAGTATTTATTGATTCAAAGCTGGAAATTTTTGAGCAATTTGCTAGTTGAACAAATTAGAGATTTTGATGTAGTGATTAGTATTTTAATAAGGCCCCCAAACTCTTCATGAACCTTATTTACAGATTAAAATCTCAAAAATGAATTTAATTTCTATTCTATTTCTAACTTATTATAATATATTTTTTGTTTTGTTTAAATATTTGTATTAAAATACAGAAAAACGTACAGAAAGTCCAAATACATATTGCAAACTTGTATCAAAACATGAACATAAAATACTTTCCCCTGCATATTGTCTTTTTTCCTTTCTATCTTTTTTCTTTACAATTACAAACAACAGTAACAATCTAACATTCATTGCTCATAAACCAAAAAAAAAAAATGTAAATAAATAAAAAAAGGGGAGAGGGGAAGAAGGGGTGAGGTAAGGAAGAAGGGGGAGTAAAAAACTTTTATTATCCTTTATAATCCTTTATTTATAACGATCCAACACATTCCGTAGCACTATACAGTGGTTAAGTACAAGTCAAAACAATTTCAAACAGTGCAAAGGATGGAGGTCCCTGTTATTGAGCTTTCAATCAGATATACACAGTCCTTTCCCTGAAGCACCTATCGAGGTTGAAAATGCACAAACTTACATTCTAAAGGGTGTGCATGGTGTACTGGAGAGTGATAGATTAATAGAGCATGTAAAGACTAAAGATGAAAGGCTTCTTTGAATAGATGCATTTTTAAAGAGATTTAGAAGGATTTGAGGCATGAGGATAATCTAGAGGAGCGAAGCGAGGGGCAGCACAAGAAAAGTCCTGTAGGAGGGAGTGAGAGGAGGTGACGAGAGAGGTAGAGAGAAGAAGGTTATTATCAGAGCGAAGAGGGCAGGTGGGAGTGTATTTTGAGATGAGAGCAGAGATGTAGGAGGGTGCATTATCCTGGAGGGCTCTGTATGTTAGGGTCATAATTTTTAATTTTATTCTGGAGCCTATGGGACGCCAGTGGAGTGCCTGACAGAGTGGTGCTGCGGACATTGTGCATTGATTTTGGTAAATGAGTCTAGCGGATGCATTTAATATGGATTGGAGTGGAGAGAGACAGGAGATAAGAAGGCCAGTGAGGAGAGAGTTGCAGTAGTCAAGGTGAGATATGATGAGAGAGTGAATTCAAATTTTTGTTGTGTCTCGTGTAAGGTAGTGACGTATTTTTTAGGGGAAAGTGACAAGATTTTGAGAGTGATTGAATGTGAGGAATGAAAGAGAAGGCAGGGTCCAATAGAACTCCAAGGCAGCGGGCCTGGGAGGTGGGTAAGATGATGGCATTGTCAACAGTGAGATTTAAGTGAGGGGTGGGAGCTGAGGAAGAGGGTGGAAAGACAAGGATTTCTCTCTTAGACATGTTGAGTTTAAGCTGATGGGAGGACAACCATGAGGATATGATAGAGAGGCAATTGGCAACATGAGCTAGCAGAGATGGTGATAGTATAGGTGCAGAGAGGTATATTTGAGCATCATCTGCATAGAGATGATATTGAAATCCACATTATTTTAATTAGGGCACAGAGGGAGGTGTAGATGGAGAAAAGAAGGGGGCCTAGGACTGAACCTTGGGACACGCCGACAGTTAGAGGGCAAGGGAAATAAGAGACGCCAGAGAAGAAGACGCTAAATGTTCTAGTTTTTAGATATGATAAGAATCAAGAGAGGGAAATAAGAGACGCCAGAGAAGAAGACGCTAAATGTTCTAGTTTTTAGATATGATAAGAATCAAGAGAGAGCAGTGTCGTGGAGACCAATTTGGTGGGAGATCAATTTGGTGTTTTTGAAAGGATTTCTGCTACTATGGTTAAGTTAAATTTTTCATCACTTTTCCTGTCTTTTAAAGTGCATTCAAAGTGCTACGATCAGGTGTTTAAACCCCTTTCAAGTCCTATCTGGTACTCGTTGGATTTTCTTCTACATTTGTCATTTACATGTGTGAAAACAATTGCAGGTTTGAGTAATAGTAGCAATTGAATAGAGATTTGCGATTGTAACATTAAGGGCTTGAAAGATCAAAGGCTTAGATGGGTCGGAGTTATGATTTTGACAACCGCAGGGATTTTCAACCTCTCCAATTGCAAATTAGATTACAGGCTACATTATGGTCTCCAGTAACCAACAATTGCTCAATTGAATAGGGGCCATAGGAGATTAGGGAGGCTAGTTAATGGCCTTGTAATTGTTACCAGAATGTCGTTGGCAAACAGACTCAGTTTGAATTCTTTATCTGCTATTTTGATACCTTTGTTGTTTGGACTTTCGCTTATATTTATACAGTGTAATTATTTTTGAGAAGTATCAATCATTTTTATCTTACACAGTTCTAAGCTTATATACATCTAAGAAATTCAGATGGCTTTAAAAGTAAAAAAAAAAATGGTTTCTAAGTATGAAATACAAATTCACCTCTAATGTACATACATTTGTACAAATATTCTGAGAATTTAGCAATGGACACAACAGGAGAGCATGGGTACAACCGAAACAACACTTGGTGAGATGTTTATTGTACATTAGATACACTTTCTAAACAAATCAGGCAATCAAAGTGTATCCATGATGTAAATCCTGAGGGTTTAATAAAGGACTTTGAAAAGTTAGATTATGACAATAGAGGAGGTAACAGAATTCAGAAGCTACAAGAGGGAGTTTTTTTTTCTTTTAAACTGGAAACCATGAAATTAAAAGGCTTGAAAATATATATTGCCATTGCAGCTTTTATCATTGTTGTTATTATTATTATTATAACTAGCGGCTTGCCCGACAAAAATGACGGGGCAATACAATTGTAAGGCAGGTAATGCTGTTTGCCACAGACAGTAAGTGTTTTGGTGGTCTGAGATCTTTCGGCGCTCATTGCGAGCCTCTTGATTGGTGTATTTTTTGTTCTTAGAGGCACTTTTGCTGTCATTGTAAGGTCTGCTCTGATCTCCTTTTTGCGCTTATTGCAAGCCTATCCCCTAGTGTAATTTGTGTGCCTTGAGCACTGTTGACGCTCCTTGTGAGGTGCGCGGTAGAGGGCTTTGGCGTTTATTGCGATAGTGGGTTTTTTGTGTGTATATGTAGGTTTTCATGCTAATTAATTAATTAATAAAAATATAAATTAATATACTTTACCTATTTGTAATTAATATATGCAGCAAGCATTGTGCTGAAGAGCCAGCAATCTGTTTTGATGTTCCTGCAGCATCCAATGTAGATTTGCAGTGTTGTTGAGCTGAGGTGTAAGTGTCAGCAATGTGTGCAGTGTAAATAGGCTGCGTGCTCGAGGGGAAACAGTTAGTGTAGTTCCTACTCTTACTGCCTAATGAATGCAGGTGGTATATTTCCGCATTCTGTAAGTTAGTGTTGTAAAATGGGGGTGAATGTGTATGTGGTACGCGGGCTTGCATGATTTAGTGTCCTTGTTAATAGTGTATCTTGTACCTCGTACGGCTTTTTGTAAAGGTGGTATGTGCTTGGTGGTGTTTTGCCTCTTTAGTGGTTGTGTAGCCTTGTTTTTGTTTTTTTGGCGGCCATTTATTGCCTCGCTTAGGGGATTTTTGAGTGTCTAAACTTAAATTGGACTTAAATTGTGGTGTAACCTCACTTCCAGACGTCATGGGTGTCCCCTTTTGCTGTGGGTAAGCTTTTTATTTTATTTTTGAGTATATTTAGTCTATTTTTACTGTTTTCCTCTGTGCGCGGTTCGCCCGTTAAGGTAGTATTTTTGCGAGTTTGTAATGGTTCGTATTTTTGTAGTGTAAGTCCGTTATTTTTTTTTTCTAAGTCCCGCTTAAGTACGTATTTAGTCATTGCGTGTTTCAAAGTCACGCTTCTGTGGCTGTTTGTAACCGCTTGTGAGTAACGTAGAGCCTCCACCTCCGTAAATGCGGCCCCTTGCTTCACGAGGGTCCGCATTTGCGGCCTGCAATGAGCCATATAGAAATAAATATTGACAAAAGTGGTTCTTTAAATATTATATGTCCATAGTCTGCCCATAATCTAAAGAGTAATACCACTAGAGTGATGTTTTAGAGACAATTTTGAGCACTCTTTTTTGGGTGCCCTTTTTGTGTTTAAATACTGTACAGTCTTGGGTATCCAGCTGAAAAAATAATAGAATATTTTATATTCTTCTGACACTTTTAATTGAGAAAATATTTCATAAACTGCTAAAAACAGAAATCTAATTTCTTATTAAACACTTGATTAACCACTGAAAGTATTCACTGATATGAGACAAACTGTGTTGAAGGGCACTGCATCGCAATGTAAAATGAAGGGCGGAAACAAACAAAAAAATAAGCTGTAATTTTGTATCTTGGGGTTGTCCATGGGCTGCCTAATGAATGCAGGTGGTATATTTCCCAAGTGACTGATCTGTAACCGACTTCAAATTAGTAGGAGAGAAGCATCAGCTTTAAATTGTTTAAAACTTTCAGAAATACAAAAGACTCCATGTATCATAACTGAAGTCGTGGAAAATGATTAATAATTGTCCTTTGCACAAATTAATTTGCAGATGCTTTTGTGTGAAAAAAATATATTGTACTTATAAATTCATGACATTTCTTTTTCTACAGGCATGTGCCAAACTCAGTAAATGTGATCATTTGGAATAGGATTTTCCATTATGACATTTGCGTCTTAGACATAATTACAGAGTAAAATGTAATTATGTGATCATAGGGTACATAAAGTGGATTAGAAAAAGGTTCAGAATTTTTTTTTTCAATTGCCAAATAGATATCTATTTGCAATTCTACACTTTAAATTATTATGCATGTACAGGTAATTAATTAATAATGTTTACAGTAAAAACAACATCATAATTCTCTTTGAGTGAGTACATTTTTGAATGCTGTGCATCTTGTAACTACAGCCACCTAAACAGTTCCTGTCTAACTTTTTAATAGAACATTATTATCACAAAACTATAAGAATGCTTGCAGTAATTTATCATATTTTAGCTTAATTAATTTTTCTTTAATTTACTGTTTACCAGAATCAGACAATACTAAAATTTTCTTCTAAAACATGAAAATAAATTACACACTCCATATCTTTTGATGGTAAAATATTCTTGAAAAACACGACTGGAACATGTTAACAGTCAGATAAATATTCTACACATGCTTAGCTTAGCCAAAAAGATCACAGATGATTAATTTGCTAACTGTATTAAATGCTACCACCTGTGCTGCAAAATGATTCCACTCTTCATTCTGGAGATAATACTTTCTCATGGAACTTCTATGACTCAACCTTCTAATTGCAGAACTTTATCTACTGTTTTAGCATTTAACTTACTCTGATATATAATTTACTTCTGTCAATTGTTTTATTCCTTAATGTATTTGAATGTCATAACACTGTCTCCACAATATCTTCTTTTATATATTGAAGTTTATGACATGTTCTGTAAACCGTAAATCATTTTAGTAATTTGCTGGTGACGTTTTCAAAACTGTAAACATGTAATCTAGGACTGACCACATAGCTGCAGCTAATACGATCTATCACCTCCCTTGATTTACCATGTCTACTCTTTTGTCCTGTTCGTGAATGGTTATACATGGTTTGTATACACTGCCTGTATCTGTATATTCAGGTACATCATGGTTACTGGGTTGAGTAACACAACAGTTAAAACCCATTCTAGTCCAATTTTCGAATTAAATAGGAGTAAAGTCCATATTGTGGTCAAGAGTCTGTTATCATAATCAAAGCATAATTCAGTCTGTAATAGTGAGTTTGGAATGTAGGTTCACTGAGTTAGCTCTCAACGTTACAATCATTTATATTGGGGGCATTTACTAAACATCTCAAGTGTATTTCACATCTGTTGATTTACTTATAGAAAGAAAACAGCCCTACTCACCATAAAATGCCAATTAATTCAGCACAATTTGGACCACATCACAGTAAAGATCTCCTTAAAACATGTTGAAATACTTTTGAATTTGAAATACATGCATTTTTCACTAAGAATTCAGTAAAGTCTGCCCACTTCAAGACTCACAGCTTCTGTTCCGTGTAGTGAGCAAAATAAATAAAAAGAGTTAACCCTCAAGAAATCCATTTGTGCAGAGCATGGAATTCTAGAATTACCCAAACAGGTCATTTATGGGTTAACTTAGGAGTGCATTCCTGAGTTCAGGGA
Organism: Discoglossus pictus; assembly: GCA_027410445.1. Lineage (NCBI taxonomy): Eukaryota > Metazoa > Chordata > Amphibia > Anura > Alytidae > Discoglossus > Discoglossus pictus. The sequence goes on from CM050164.1 coordinate 46,460,141, forward strand.
AAACTGCTATCAATCAGTGTCATTACTGCACGGCTCAGCGCAGAAGGCACGATAGGCTGTGTCTGTAAACAGACTTAAAATTTTAGATTTTAGCTGTCATTAGCGTAATTAAAGAATACATAATTTTAACATTTAATCTTGTGCTCTCACACCATGAAGATCACCTACAGTGAGGTAAATGGCCCTTTAACTCAAGCTTTCTCTCCTCACATCAGATGAGAAAATACATTTTTGCAAAGCCTTGTTGACCAATAACATTATGTTTTCTGACCATGACAATATTTTTTTCTGACTATAGATAAAGCTCATGCCCCCTGTAATGTTTGTTGTTTTGCATATTTTTTTTTGCTATCAATAACACATTTTACAGGTGTATTATAATGCTACTACTAAAAATATTATGAGTATCATGTAATGCAACCTTTCCCTCCATATAGATACTCTATTAGAAAGCACACATTTGCCACTGACCAGTGCCACTCCCTTAATTCATTATCCATCTTATAGACAGTAAAATCCACTGTGTGTGTTTTATTATATTACCACTTTCAATATTTTTTCCTCACTTTTGCTGCAACATGAAAGAAATATAAGAGGAAACATACAAGCATAAATCCTATCTAAAGCAGCAAAAACCTTAAATAGAATATATTTAAACATATCTTTAAAATAAAGTATAAATGCAACAGCCCGAAACCATGTCTATTTAGACTTTTCACACCTTATTTTTAGTTGAGGAAATAGCAGTAAATCTCTACTTTCCAATGTACACTTTGCAAACAGACCACTTATGTATGTCATCTTATTAATGAGTAATATCTTTTCTTTCAGCATCTGCAAATTAGAAAGATCACATCTCCTGTATCAGCAAGACATGTTAGGCATGTTTGGACTGTTGCTATATAATCTCATACAGAATAATGTTTACTTTTTCTGCAATTGAAGATTTGATAGGATCACTGCAGACTCTTTAAGTGACTAAAGAAACGACACTGTGTTCATCTTCTAAATGGGGATTGATGACTATTTTTAAAGTACACAAGAAAGGCTAACAAAGTGAGACAGCTGAGGAAATGACCAACAATGTGAAGAAAGCAGGTCTGCCCTACAGATGAGATTTTGCAGAGGAGAAATGACAAGAGTGTTTACAGGCAGAAATTAATGTTTGTGTGTTGACAACATATTAGTGCGGATGAAGTACTATTCAGTGAATATAAAGGTTTCATAAATATGTTTTGATTTATCAATCCTTTGATAAAAAAATATGATATTTATCATCTGTTTTGAAAAAAAATATTTTAGGTCATAGTGAATTAAATGTATTTAAACATTAAAACAATTAAATTTAGTTTCATGATAACAATACATAAATCCATCAATGTGATAATAAAAAGTAATTTCAAAATAAGGCTTTTGCAGACCAATAAGTAAGAATACTTTCTTTTCATATTTGTACTAAAAATAATAAAAGATGCACTTCTGTATTCTGATGGCACCATATAATCACATTTCAATTCTTTTGGAAATAAAAGAATACTAAATGTTAAAAAATTAACCATCTTGCATTTTTCTGAGCCAGAGTGTATCCATGATCCAGTTTCTTAGCTAACTGTGAGATTTATGAAAGGCCCTTCTTTAATGTTATACCCAGTTCATAGCAGCAGATTCTGAGCTTTAGTGTTATGAGTGTTAGTTGTGTGTTACTTGCATCTACCATGAAAACCCAAGTTCTGCAAATTTACTAAACCCTGTTTCCTGCTTTTTATTACTCGTGATGCTCAACCCTGCTTTAGCAGTATATTTTATATTTAAACAAAATAATAATATAACCAATATTTATCCTTTAATATACAACATATGCTCATAGGAGCTATGTATAGCAGTTTATGCTATAAGTATTAGTTGTATTGTTTTTTTTATATGAAATATGCTTCAATGCAGGGCTGAATATCAGCATTATGGTTGGTAAAAATGTTTTGACCCCTATGGTTCCTCCAAGTATAACCATGGACCACTTGGCACCTAAAAAGATAAAAATTAGCATATAAAGCAAGCCCACTTTAAGGAAACCGGTAGTTTTTTTTTAGGCAGAGGCCCTTACTGTGGGTCGAAGATAAGGTAACAGGGTCTTAAAGCAGGATCGAAGAGGACTGGATCTACTATCAACATGGTTGTGCCTATTTGAGGGAGATTGAGAAAAGGGCCTCACGGATCGTCGATGGAGGGTTGTGAAACAGTGAGTAAGTATGATTTCCACCAGAGAGGCTTAACTTGTTTTATTTTCAATAGATTTTTTATTTATTTTATTTTTATTATTTTAATAGTAATCCTTTTTTTTGTCATGTAAGTTTTTTTCTGTAAACGTTATATTTGTATGTATGTTTTTGTTATGTTATTGTATTTTTTAACTGGGGGTTGTGTTAGGGACTATGGAGGTCCTTGTGACCCCCATGGCAGGATAGGGTGCATGTGGGTCCATAATTACCCCTAGAGTGGTAGATATGCTGCCATAGGGGCCCCATAATGACTGCCACGATAAGGGGCCATTCTTAGGTAATAATAATAATAATAAGCTACATTTAGTTAAGTAATAGTTGGATATATAGATACTTTGATAGCCTATCATGGTAATTGTATATATTATTTTTATAAGTCTACTCTGAACTATAAAAGTATAGTTCAGTGTTTATTTAATATAAAAAAATTATAATTAGACGAAAACATACTTTAAAACTGTTTTGATGACAATAATGGGGCTAGATTATTTAAATACATTTTTTTTACTAACCTAATATAAAAATACATTGAAATAGATTTTGTGTTATTAATGTCTGAAATCTTTAGTTTAAATGACTGTGCAATGTGCAAACGTTAAAACAGAAGAATTAAAACTATGAGAATAAGAAGGTAAATTACGTAAATGCTAAAATGTAGGCTGCTGTTACATAATGAAAAGTCAGTCAAATATAAATAATAAGTAGAATAAAATATGATTCTGCTCTACAACCCCAAAAATAAACTCACAAAGAATTCAAACATGCTCCATTGAATACCAAGTGCTTAAAAGACAGAAGCAAGAAATCACATCAGAAATGGTTTAACCCGTGGCGAGTTCTCTCTGGACAGTTGGGGCCACTGCGCCTATTCGTTGTAGTAAATGTTTCATTCAGAAAGCTCTAATATTTTATAATAGGCCCCGAAGTCTATGGATCATTCTTTCAGTCATAATCTTTTTGGCTCAACTTTCTCAGAATTAAAATATGCATGATATGCAATATCTATAAAATAATAATGTAAACAAATCAGGAAAATCTGAATTTTCATGTTTTTTATCATAAACTAAAATATATAAACATACGTCATGTTGTGATTATTCAGGAGACCTGCATATATAGATGACCTTTTCAAATTAATAAATGTGAGTTCTTAAGTTATAGGTGTGCATTTTATGTATAGTTTATCAGTATTTTAGATGCATTTTATTACATTTACAAGTTTCTTACTAACAATGGAAAGTGAGTACAAACACATAATGCCAAAGACTTTCAGGATGCTTCATAGTTTACTATTAAGGTTAAGATCAGTCTTCCGTGATATACGGGTTACATGGAACAAGTCTTTTTCTGATCAAAAAAGAAAGAGACCTTTCCATCTATTGCTTGTTTATTGTAGTGTAGTGATTAAATGGACTTTTTGCTCTTCCCTGGTGAATTGAGAAAAGATTCCTTTGATTGCTTATGTTACATCTAAAATGGCAGAGGTCACTTGACTGAACTATCATATTAAGTAATATTTTGAACAATTTAAGTGAACAACTGAAATGTTTAAGATTGTTTTTAACACTGAAGTGTAAAAAAAAAACAATCTCACAGGTCTCAATACTATATTCTCAAACAATATACTCATAATACCAGTAGTTTCAGAAACAGATATTTATGCCAACAATAATGTCCTTAAAACACTCAATTGGCATTTACAAGCCAGAAAACTACGACTTCTAGATGGTGCATGTTTTCATCATACCGCATAAAATGTCTTTCATGTCAAATAAGTCCATTTTAGGAGTTGTATTTTCAAGCATTTGTATAATTTCGGATATGGCAGAAAAAATGGTACTTCATTACAAAAACATAATATCAGTGTGTTGCGATATATGTTTAAAAACCAAAAAATTAAAAAAAAATGTTGATGCCTCTTCTGCACCCTGGGGAAATCCATAATACATAGATAGAAGATGTGTGTGTGAGAGGGGCTTTTTACATTTCTGGGGAGATATGGTTGCATTTTCTGAAGCAAGATGTCTGCTTCTGGCCTCGGGAGGGGCAAGGGGTGTGGTGTCAGATTCAGTTAAGAAAAGTGTTTTCTTCCTTCCTTCCTCAACTCTCCTTCCAATAATAGCCAAAACAAACTCTCATCATCCAGCTCTCATGAAATGATGTAACAAACACAAAATGGATTCCTAAACTCATAAACAGAGACTACAAAAATTCAGAAGTTTCCCAAACAATGTTTATGTTCATGACTTACACATACGTGACAAACAAGTGTCTTTTTTCTGTTGTAGGTCATTAATGATAAACAGAATGTCATTGCTAATATAAGTAATCAGTGAGTGTGTGATCAGGATGTGTCTCACCAGCTGCCTGACATTCCTTACAATACATGAGATAATAATGTTTGGAATTTATGTTTATTCGTGTGTACTATATTTCTAAAGGTGGGCAGTCAGTCAGACACATGTCATCACATAGACACACACACACATAGACACACACACACACATAGCCATAGACACACACACAAATACACACAGACACTGCAAAGCGAAGGGCCGCATTTGCAGAGGTGGACATAAACTGCAACTAGCTGAAGGCTCATTGCAGGCCGCAAATGAGGACTTTGTGAAGCGAGTGTCCGCATTTGCGGAGGTGGAGGCTTTACAGCGCCTCCAACTCTGTAAAAAACAACCCAGAAAAGCAGGCCTTTAAAACAAACAAAAAAAGAACCGCGTTACTTAGAAAAAAAAAATCATTACGAGGTTGCTTGACAGAGGTAGCACCAGCTTTACAGAAAACATTATCACATATTATAATTGTCAAACTGTGAGTTGTCGTCACGCTTTGTGAGCTCGCAAATAGAACTCGCAGAACTCCATTGCGAAGTGAGGGACACAGTTCAGGACACAAAAGTGGACCATGCGAAGTGAGGGCAGCATTTGCAGAGGTGGAGGCTCCCACGTCAGCTGCAATGAGCTGAAGGCTCATTGCAGGCCGCAAACGTGGACCCTTGCGAAGCGAGTGGTCCGCATTTGAGGAGGTGGAGGCTCTACGGCGTCTCAAAGTTAGTGAAAAACAACCCAGAAAAGCGGGACTTTGAAAAAAAAAGTAAAGGGCCGCAGGACTTAGAAAATAAATCATTACGAGGTCGCAAAAATACGAAGTTAACGGCCGGAACGAGTACATACAAAAACACAGAAAAAAAATAGATAAAATAAACATCACACACACCACGGGGGGAAGGCCAGGACGTTTGGGAGTGAGGTTGCACGCAAATTAAAGTCAAATTTAAGGAGTTTTGCCACTTGAAAATCGTCTAAGCAAGAAAAAATAAATAAGAACAAGTTTAAAAAAATTAATACAAGGTTGAAAAAATACGAGGCTAACGGCCGACCCGCACACATCGAAAAACACAAAAAGCAAAACAGCAAAAAAATACAACATAAAACAAACATCACACACAGCATGGGGGGACAACCAGGACGTGTGGGAGTGAGGTTGCACGCCAATGTAAGTCGCTTTAAAGACGTTTCGGCACTTGAAAATTGGCTACGCGATAAAAAAAATGGCGGGCTAAAAAAAATTAAAACGAGGCTAAAGGAGACAGAGCCGAGAAAATTACCTCCAGGCACGTACGAGTTACACAGGACCGTAGGAGATACAGTATATACCATTACAACATACGGAAAATGCTTGCGAACCAAGTAACACATAGGAAATAAATGCCGTTTTACAACACTAACTCACAACTAATAACATTAGGATTCTAAAATGCTGTTTTACCCGCCCAAACAAACGGTTTGGCCTTGAGCACGCAGCCTATTTACTCTGCACACTTGCCACATTGCTGACACTTTCTCCTCAGATGATCAACAGTCAAACTGTACATTTTCAGATGCAGGAAAATACAAATAGATTGTTAGCTCTTCAGAATATTGATTGCTGCATATTACATATAAATAGGTAAAGTATAATAATGTATTAATTCATATTACTTTATTAATTCACTGTATTCACATTTTTTTTGGTTGTACGTTGTACTTATATATCTGTCTTCGCGATAAGCGCCAAAGGTGATCGTGGTATGCCACGCAATGAGCACCGAAGGTACACAATTTTTTTGTTGTCATTTTTGATGGGGAAATCGCTAGTCACATATAATAGTTGTCATCTTAATTTTTTGTCCATCATGCCATATTAAAGGAGGCTCGCACAACTTAGGCAATGAACGCCAAAGGCAAAGCTCGCACCACTTTGCTGCAATGTGCGACGAGGGTGCCTGTTTGTCAGGGCTCGCAAAACATTACGACTTTAACGGCCGAAAATATTTCACGCTCATAACTCTGAAAACCATAAAAAAAGCCAATTAATTAAACAAATTAACTTAAAGACTCACACACAACACAGAGAGAGACACAGGGAGCCTGTGAGTGAGGTTGCAAGCTCATTTTAGGTTTAAGTGTCGTTTTTCGGCGATTAAAAATCGGCTAAGCGTGGGGAAAAAAATGGCGGCCGAAAAAACTTTTCTCAGACAGGATCAAAACAAGGCCGAAGGCAGTGACACTTAGCAGAACAACGCAAGGCACTCAGGACTTTAAAAATACACAATACCGAAGCCAGTAACACCTAGCAGAACAACACAAGGCATGCAGGGAGCCACGCAAAACTTGACCAGAGACACAGAAGAGAAAGACACAGGAAAGTGAGTGGCGGGACAGGGTGGAAAGAAACACAGGGCTGAGAGACAGAGGAAAGGAGACAGAGGGGAGGGAAATATGGAAAAACAAAAGTCACAGAGCAGGGAGAGGAGGGGGAGGGAGAGAGAGAGGGGGAAACAGACATATGGAAGGGAGAGGGGGGAAACAGACACAGGGGTCAGAGAGTGGGGCAAGGTTCGCAATGAGTGCCAAAGGCACTCATTGCGGACCCCGCGATGAGTGGCAAAGGCGCTCAGAGCAAGGCACGAAAGTGAAGGGTTGCACAATGTCTGCTATGAGCGCATCGCAAGGCCCATAAACTAAACTGGGGGAGAGGCTTGCAAAGAGGGCCAAAGGTGTTCAGAAGAGCCAGAGCCTCGCATTGTGTAGCAAACAGCAATGGTAGGCTTAAAATGTTATTGTTGTCATTTTTGATGGGCAAGTCACTAGTGAGGAATATAAATGCAGCAGAGATATTCAGCGCTTACAGACAAATAGACAGATAGATCCCATTATAGATACTATTTCACTCACACTCTCCAGCTCTACGCACTATGGATTTAACCGCACAGTTACCCTCCACACTATAGATGTGTGTATGTGTGTAGAATGACCACTGCCTACTTTTCATGTCAGCAGCAAGTAGTACGGCACATGTCTTGAGCTGGCTTAGTGAGTATATAAGGTGACATTTAGACATTCTGCAAATATTTATTTGGCTACATGCTGCTGATGTCAAAAGTAGGCAGTGGTCATAATTATAAGGTGGCTTGATCCTGTATATACATGTACTATTTATTTACGGTGGAGAGCTTCTATCGCTCTTTTGCCCACCATATATTAAATGATTGTTGTGGTGAACTACCTACTCATGAGGTCCACAACACAAGTTGAGATCCTGCTCCACGCTGATGATAGCCAGTGAGCTTGAAACAGCTGTAAGTGGATAGGATTTTCAGCTTGTGTTAAAATCCAACCTTGGCTTTGCATAAAAGCTTTGTAATGCAGCGGGCATAAGCTTAAAGGAAGCAATGTTTGACATGGGCTATGGATTGAAGAGCGAGGCATTTGTGGGCCCATTTGCAAGCGCCTGCTCAGGTTTCGGGAATGCAGTGTAATAACTGTTTTTTTAACTTGTTTTAGACATTCAAATGTGAACATAGATGTACTATTTATTTACTATATATATATATATATATATATATATATATATACATACATATATATATATATATATATATATAAATATACACACACATATACTATGAAATTGCCTATCAAAATTGACAGGATTAAAATTGTAAGGCTGGTAATGCTGTTTGCCGCACAATGTGAGGCTTTTGCTCCTCTGAGCACCTTCAGTGCTCATCATCATCAGTGCGCCTTCCACTCAACGGGGACTTGAGTTGGAGAGTGCTCCATGGTGCACTGACCAAAGAGAGTATCTGGCTAATTTCACTGACTCTCCAGTCACTTGTCCATTCTGTGGCACGTGAGAGTCTGTGTTTCATATTTATGTTAGTTGCGCCAGACTGTCACACCTCTTGTCACTCTTGAGGGGCTTCGTCCTGCAGTTCTGGCTGCATTTCTCCTCTCACATTATTATTTTGGGGCGCCTAATATCCTGGGGGAAATGGGTCCAGGGATCTCCTAGTCAACCTGCTCCTGACATTAGCTAAGTTGGCTATTTATAAGTCCAGGAAGCAGTGTTTGGCTAAGGAGGTCCCACTGTCATGCAAGGCAATTTTCTGGGTGCTTCTGCGCTCCCATATCTGGGCAGGGTACCACTTGCTTTTGTCCACTGGGAAGATGGATGAATTTACCTCCCAGTAAGCTATAGATCCTCCTTCTGGATTCATTTAAGCTCACACTCCTAATTTGATTTTGTTTTATCTTAAAGTTTACTTTTCCTTTATTGGTTGACAGATTTCGTGCCACTGCCATGTAGGCATGTCACTAACTTCAATTAGCCTTATAAAAAAGGCCACTCAATGCCAACCTCTGTTCACTACACTGATTTTGTTGACAGCTTTGCTATTTGAAAACGCAGTATTTCAACAGAACTGGATAGGGATCTTATCTGAAAGCCTAATTTTCGTAAAGGGTTTCTAATCCAGTTACAAAGACAACATGTCTGTCATTATTAAAGCGAAACTCAATACAATAGATACAAATAAAGGCTATATTTATTTATTTTCAGTTCTAGTTCTTCAAAATAGTGTATTATACATATAATACATTGTGGTCCTTTCATTGATCGCAAATAAAATTCCTAATTAATGATTTATAATAGAAATATAGAAATATTCAATAATACATCAGATTTAAAAGATTAGAGAATAAACCTACTGTTGAGCATTTTGTTTCTACAAGGTTTAAGGTGTTTAAGAGTTTGTAAGAACAATGTGATTAGATAAGAGACTGCACAATTATTTATTGGTTGCTCTCACATCAAAAGCTTCTTGCTAAAGGAAGTCTCCAGCTGCCTTCTAGATAGACGTAGCCGCCTTACTCCTTTCAAACTATAATGTGCTGTGGCCAGCAGCATCTGACTCTGAACTCTGCACTTAACAGGTCTGTTAATAGTATTCAAACAGTGGAAACTGATTTTGCCATTAAAGAGAATCACATTGCTGAAGGCGCTCAGCACAAGCCTCGCATTGAGTGCCGAAGGTCCTCATAGTACAAAACATTTTCAATTATGTCATTCACAGCATATTAAAATTGGGATACATAATTAACATACATAATCCACAACAATATTTCATAATTATACAAAATTATAATTACCGTATTGGTCCGAATATAAGCCGCACCTTTTCCCCCGATTTTTGAGCTTGTGAGTTACGGGTGCGGCTTATATTCGCGGCTTGTAAAAAAAACATTGCCGATTTGCGAACTTTGCTTGTTACAGGTGCGGCTTCTATTCGCGAATGCAAAATTACTGCCGATTTGCGTGATTGCGAGTTAAGAGTGACGATTTTCGTGCTTTAGACTGCGGTATTGAATAGCGATTTACGGTTTTAGTGATTCTAACATCCTGTAACGCCTGTAACCTGCAAAAAAAACTATAGTGCTAATTAGAAAGCCTATTTCTTGCAATGGCTGATCACTTTGAGAGTCTTTTTCTCTCCAATTTTATGGGTGCGGCTTATATTTGAGTACTATCTTTTGTCTATTTTTCCCCTTGAACTTTACAGGTGCGGCTTATATGCGGGTGCGGCTTATATTCGGACCAATGCGGTATAATTAATTTGAGTTCACAATTACACCTTTACTTATTTTCCATAGCCAGGTAATCAGATAAGATGATTCCTGTCTAGGGACACATTTCCCTCATTGTTTTTATAAATATTGTTACATTAAAATACCTTTAGAATCCATTCATATTATACTAGCATTTAAACAAACACTAACTGAACCCTGAGACTTTACTATGTTTGGAAAAATATGGTCAATCTTCAGACTTAGAGCCTCATTAAATTTGAAGGCTGCATCTTGGGGTATATAGGCTGTATGTCTGCAGTCCTGCTGCGGAGTCGCAGTCTGCTTCCAGCGCTATTCAATTGAACAAGCCCGCAAGTTACAGGCCGAAAGCCGAAACTGTAAACCATACACTCGTACGTAGCATTTCAGGGCGGGAACATGATCAATTAAGCAAGGCTGTCACTACCCATTTCGAAACAGCCAATAGAAAATGAGACCATTATCATTACTTCAGTCGAAGATGGAGGTTATTTGTCAATCAATTAGCATTTAGAGGTCCGATATGCAATTGGATTTGCAAAACCGCAATATACAAAATAATAGAAATGAATGCTGATACTGTTCTAGTCCATGTGGGTGGCCTGATAGTCATTAACTCATTGATTCCTGACATCGATATAACCCCAAAATGAAACATAAAATAAAATGATTTTTGATTGTCAATTTGCGAGCTTGAGACTGTTGTGCAATTCTAATGTCCTTCATTGCTTTCCCAGTCATTTACAGTGCAGTATTGGTTTATTATTTACTTTTACAGTGCTATGAATATGTCTTTAACCCCCCCCCCCCTTTAAGTCCTCTCTAGTACTCGTAGGATTTTCTTCTACATTTGCCATTTACAGGTGTGAAAACATTTGCGGGCTTGCAGAATTGTAGCAATTGAATAGCGATTTGCGATTTTAGCCATCGTAACTCTTGCGGACGTTAAACATAAAAGGCTAATTTCCAGTTGAAACAACCACAAGGATTTCAATACCATTTGAGGCTCACAAAAAGACACCAATTGAATAGCAAATTAGCTTACGGTCTCCATTACAGGCGCCCATAACTTACAATCGCTCAATTGAATGAGGCTCTTACTCAGGAACTTACTGACCCTAATATTCTATTTCCAGAAAGAAAGGCAGTACTGTCCTTGTTTCTAAATAAGCTTCAACACCACTCCCAGCAGGTCAGCCCAATGAGCAATTCCCACAAATGCAATGCATGTTCACTGACATTGCTGCATTTAACAACTCGCTTGAAAATCTGATGCTAAATCTTGAAAAGCAATCAGGCTACTCACGACATCCTACATTCCAGGTGAGCACGCCAACACTCCTCCAACGATAATGACCATTTTATCCTGGCACACCTCTGGAGAGACTTGCAGTAGACAAAGATTTTAACCTGGTGTTTCTGCTCCAACGGTACCATAAGAACAAAACCATATCACAAAATGACTCAGTAATAATGAAAGCTAAGGGTCTCCATCTACATTGAAAATTGTCTGCTCCTGAATTTGTCCTTGGATTAAGCATCTATCGTGTCATGCTCTGCTCCATATATCCACACCTTGGGCAAGAGCTAGATCACTACCTCTTCCTTATCATTTATAAGTACGGTGGATTTGTCTAATATATCACATGACATTTTCTGCAAAAGCAGCCACAGCACTGCCCCAGTTTAACTACACCATGAACTGATCATGTCTAAATCAAGAGCTGTTCTGCTGCTACTTTGTCAGAATTAAGGCACCAATGTGCCAGCACTGTCTCTCTCCTTCAGGGTCATCCTTCACGTGCCTTTATCATCTACTTCACCCATGGGTTCCATAAAGGCATGATATCATTGTCTCAGGTCTTCTGAAATTAGCTGCAAAGGAACCTGAGGTTGCGGAAAGTCTCATAGTCATGTAACTATGAAATAACTTCATCTTTGGGGTCTTTCATTCGCCTTCCTTTACTGTATTGAGTATCACCCAATTATTTAATAGTAACGCATTCATCTCAAATCATACATGTCATCTATTTAGTCATAGCAACATTGTGCTATTAAAGATCTCCATTTGCTCCTAAGACATCTTCATTTTGGACAAACAAATTATCCCTTGGGGCAGAGCCTTCACTAGCAATCTTATTACAGACTTAACCAAACAAAAAACCCTAATCAGTCAAAGATCACCAGCTCTGGTACTCCTTTTTTCAACAATAAATTCTTTCTCACTAGACCCTCAACTCTGAATTTTATTTTCTTCCACTATCCATCCCACTTTAGAGCAATTCACAGTAAGGAAATAATCACTTCAGTATGGCCTGATGAGACCACTCCCTCCTCAAGACATGCCATTCATGTATTGATAACAGCAATCGCTTTGGGCCAGGACTGGTGCCGTCACTCCATCTGACCTTTTACTTCAGATAATAGCACTTATGATATCATCTCTACATTGAAATCATCAGACAAGCCCATAATGTCCTTTCTGAGGAATCTGCCTTGATATGACTAACACAACATTTCCACATCTATACCTATCTCCAAGAATCAATCTTTCATCAGGACATCTCATCACCTTCACTCCCTCTAAGCACTCCTCATTAGAACCACTCCTTGAATAAGCTTGACAAAGCATTTCAGATGGACTGTCAGCAAACACTGGTTGCCTCTGGACTGACTCATGATTCTTAATTTTAAAAAATACAGTGAGAAACAAATCAATATAATTATATAAAGAAATATAAAAAAATATAAAAAAAGAAAAAAAATGTATTTTAAACTACAATTTCCTTATTTACATTGGATTCTAACTAATAACCTGCACACTGACTACTGCACACTGCAGAAAACACCATTTAGCTTCCAGCAGTAATTCCCGACGAGATATTAAGTGTTTAGAAAGAGTTTTCCTGGTAAATAGTCAAATAGCACACTATTAAAATTAGTTACACTGAGATTCTCTTTAGACCTGATTAACTTTTATCATTATTGTTAAACAATATTTGTTATGCAGTGCTCACACTACCACTGATCCTGTTTATGTTTATGCACATTTCTTACCTGATAAATAATTTAACACAGTTAACTTTGGATACCAGTTTAGTATCATTATGAAAATAAGACAAGTAGTCTGATTGTTTTTCCTATTATGTGGTTGCACATTAAAAATATTTCCATTACCAGGAATATTTGCTAATGGGTCTTTTTGAATGTGAAGCTGAGGATCAAAAGTACTGATTAGTTAATATCAATTTTATGAGCCTAACTGGATTGCGCCATTATTTTAAATCTAGCACAAAATGCTATTTATATATAAAATAGCACTTTAAAACAGCTTGGATATTAAGAGGAAAGTTCTTTTTCACTACCTTTCTTTGACATTTGTTATGGATTCTTATTAACAGATGACGACCAGAGCCTCTATAACACTTGCTCATCTACAAGCATTTACAGTGCAGTACTAAGGAATTAAGTGGACCGTTAGAGACAGCATTGTGGATCTCCAAGAAATGTTTTATGATATAGTAATGAATATGTTTATAGTTGCTGCTGTGAAGTGCCCTAAGATTAGGGAAGATTAGGGAATCTCAACTAAATAAGATAGTGTATTTGAGATTGATATCTCAATCTCAAGTAAATTGGAAAATGACATGCTTTTCCCTGTAATAGCATCATCCCTCTGCAACTTGTGAAGACACAGACTGTTCAGTGTAGTGCTGACTATGCAGTGTAGTGTCCTCACCTATCAGTGCCCATCTGTCAGCATCATTCTGCAACATGCTACTGAGACGTGGTTACTGATAGGATAGGACACTGCACTGCACATTGAGCCCTACACAGTGTGGCTGAGTATGTTACAGTGGACAGGCCCATGCAGGGCAGAGCCTTTAATTTCTTCTAAATGAAACAAAGTACATATAACTTTTATTACATACCTAGTAAATTCTGAAACATTCATTATCCCTTTATACATGTGTTTTCTTAGAATAAATTTAAACTGATGCGTAATTTTCATTTACCCAGTCAGCATGTCTTAGTATGTTTTTTATCATCTAGTTATTGCTAATGCTGGGTGTTTGTACATCCTCACAATGCTCACATTAACTGCTCCAACTGGTTGGAGGCTGTAAACAGTATCCAACATTTCAATTACCAAGCAGGGAGCAAGTGCAAAATCCAAGGAGTGATTATAAATGACTAGACACTAACACAAAAGTAAGATGTCAGGTCAAGTGTAAGAAAATGCTGCTTTTTTAATAAGATTCAGTTGAGAAAGTACTTGCTACTGACTTCAGTTGTAAATCAGATTCTCCTTGTCTGTTTTTAGTCATCAAGGGCTTTTTGTTTTATTTTTTTTTCTTCTACTAGTTGTAATTTTTAACAAAGTAGATTTTAAATGGCATATTGTATTTACCTCTGTTTTTGAGGACAGGATCAGTGTCTGATAAATAAGTGAATTAATAGCAAAGTTCTAAAAATAATTCATGACTGCACAAACTGTTTTCTTTTTACAGTAGCTTGCTGACACACTTATCTATAATGTTCGTACTGTGAATTATGTACTGATATAAACCTTACAGGAGCTAAAGTAAAAAAACTTTCCAACCAGGAAAAAGGCACTAGAAAAAGTTTTTTTCTTCCATTAGATATAAGAAACCTGCATTTTTTATTTGTCTTTTATTAATTTGTATTCTTATGACGCTTCTCTAGCTAAATTGTTTTGAGCCTCATTTGGTCATATTTCTGGCAACTGTTAAGGAAACTGCTTGCTCCAAAGAACAATTTTCAAAAAATATGAATGCAGTTTGCTGGAGGTGCCTTGCAAAATGCACTCCGTGATGATTTACAGTACAACCTTTAAGTAGAATTCAGCAAGGCTCCTAATAGCAGAACTAAATCATTTCATATTATCTTCATGAGCAGTAATTCTTAACATTGGGCTAAGGAAGGTGTTCATCCTTTAAAAAGCATTTCCAGAGAGAAAACACAAAATAAATGAAAGCAAAACATTTTTAAGTTTCAAAAATAAATACATCAAATGACATTGAACTACATGTTTACTAGAAAAACTTAAAAAGAGAACATTCGCACATTAAAAGGAATAATGCATGTGTTAAAAGTTTTACCATTATTCTTACTTGACATGCCCTGCATTACCTAAGATTAAAAACCTTGGCAAGTAAGAGTATCTTGAAAAACAATTTCTGCTAAAAAATAAAAAATAAACTTTCAAGGTCAATTATGTAATGCTAATTTATTTTTGTAATACCATTATCATCATTTAATAGCTGTGCCACTTTAACTACAGTTCATGAGCAGTATAACATAATGCATTCCATTACTTTCAATAAAGGAACAATGATGTTTCAGGAAACAGAAGGGTGGTGAACCCCCATGGATGTCTATATTGCAACATATTGTGTTTTTAGTCCCATCGGTTTCAATATAATCTGAAAATTAAACATAATTAACTAATAATCTCCATTAGCCCTTATTTATGTTTCCACTTAAATCTCTGTAAGGGTAAAAGTGGATCAAATCTATTGTTTTTTATTTGCCTAATTTGCTTTAGTATTCATTTTCTTTAGCTAACATAATTTATTTTCCAGAGATGAAAAAAATATTTGTAAAGTATAAAACATGCTCTTTTAAATGAATGACAGAAAGTGTTGGAGTATAGTGTCCCTATACACCAATAAAAATACAGCATACAGATTTAACAATTTAAGAAAACTTGTAGGAGGTACCTCCAGAGGACATAACTAATACATAATCTAAACCTGATTCCTTGCCAAACATGACATTCAGCATGTCTATATTATTATAATATAGTCCTATGACAAGGTCAGTGTTAAAAAATATCAATATCACAAAAAAAGAAACACTTATAAGCTTAATGATTACCCTCTTAGGAAAAATGGAACAAGAAAAATAGGTAGAAGAAGTGAACAAATACAATTTTGCTTTTATTGATATATTTTTTTAAATAAAATTATTCACAAATAAAACAAATAAAATGGTAACATAAAAATGTATAAAAGAGAATATTGCACCTCTTTGGCAATCACAATAATAAATTGATTACATATCAGTTAAAGTATCACTAATCAGAAGGTGTATCAATATATGAACCAAGACAAACTATATGTGGTCAAGAATTAAATGACAGGGTTAAACATTGATATCCTGGGAATTGGTGAATTTAAATGGACTGGAATGGGACATTTCACATCAGAAAACCACCAGATCTTCTACTGTGGTCAAGAATCCCACTGAAGAAATGCAGTAGACCTCATAGTCAATGAAAAAGAGTCCAAAGCAGTGCTTGGTTACAAACCAATAACTGACAGAATGATTTCAATTCGAATTCAAGGCAAGCCTTTAATATCACAGTGATCCAAGTCTATGCTCCAACCACGGATGCTGAAGAGGCTGAAGGTGTCCAGTTCTACAAAGACATTCACCACGTCATAGATATATCACCAAGAAAAGATGTTACTATCATCAGGAGATTGGAATGCTAAAATAGGGAACCAAAAGACCCCTGGAATAAATGGCAAGTTTGGCCTTGGAGTACAAAATGAATCAGGTAAGAGATTAGTAGTATTCTGTCAAGATAATTCTCTGGTCGTAGCAAACACCCTCTTCCAATAGCCTCCAAGACAACTCTACAGATGGACAACATAGAAATCAGATTGACTAGATACTTTGCTGCCAAAGATGGAGGAGCTCTATACAGTCAGCAAAAACAAGACCTGAAGCTGACTCCGGCTCAGACCATGAGCTTCTTATTGCAAAGTTGAAAATTAAACTGAAAAAAAAGAAGGAAAACTATCGGACAAAGTAGATACAAAATAAATAATATCCCTTGTGAATATGCAGTGGAAGTAAAGAATAGATTAAAGTACTAGACATGGAAGATAGAATGTCTGAATAACTTGTGGATAGGAAGCATCAAAGGCTAAGTTCTGGTTGTAACAACCGCAAGCCCATAACCCGTAGACCTTTTGCGGGTCACAACATAATCAAGGAAACAACAACAAAGAATATCCATAAAAGAAAGAAAAGTAAGAAGTCAAACTGGCTGTCTGATGAGTCTTTGAAAGTAGCCCAGGAAAGAAGGAAAGAGAAAGGTAGTGGATATAAGAAAAGATTTGTCCAATTGAATGCAGAATTCCAGAGGATAGCAAGAAGAGACAAGGAGACATTCTACAATGAGCGATGCAAAGGGATTGAAGAAGATAACCGAATGGGTAAATCAAGAGATCTCTTAAAGAAAATTGGGAACCTAAAAGGAACCTTTCATACCAAAGTGGGCGTGATAAAAGACAAAAATGGTAGAGACTTTACAGAAGAAGATCATATAAAGAAGAGGTGACATGAGTACACTGAAGATCTATACAGGAAGGATCTTAACAGCAGTGATGACCTCAATAATTTGTCCAATGCGTTGGAGCCAGACATCTTGGATAGCAAAGTGAGATGGGCCCTAGGATGTCTTGCGGATAATAAGGCTGCAGGAGGTGATGGAATCCCAATTGAGCTATTCAAAATTCTACAGGATGATGCTGTGAAAGTGTTACTTGCCTTATGCCAACACATTTGGAAAACTCAACAATGGTCAATAGACTGGAAAAGTCTACATCCCGATCCCAAAAAAAGGCAGTGCCTAAGAGTGCTCCAATTATCGAACAATTACACTCATTTCCCATGCCAGCAAGGTAATGCTTAAGATTCTACAAGTTCAACTCCAACAATATATGGACCAGGAACTACCAGATGTGCAAGCTGGGTTCTGCAGAGGAAGAGGCACAAGAGATCAAATTGCCAATATCCGCTGAATAATAGAGAAAGCAAGAGAGTTCCAAAAAAACATTTACTTCTGCTTCATAGACTAAAGTCTTTGACTGTGTGGATCACAACAAAATGTGGCATGTCCTTAAAGAGATGGTAATACCAGATCAACTAATCCTCCTCCTTAAGAATCTTTATGTCGACCAAGAAGCCACGGTCAAAACCGAACATGGGACAACAGAATGGTTCAAGATCAGAAAAGGAGTGCAACAAGGTTGTATATTGTCACCTTATTTATTCAACTTATATGCAGAATACATCATGCGTAAGGCTGGACTGGAGCCAGAATCAATATTGCTGGAAGGAATATCAACAAACTCAGATACGCCGATGATACTACTCTGATGGCTGAAAGTGAGGAGGAATTAAAGGATTGATAAAGGTAATAGAATATAGTACAAATGGCCTGCTGCTCAAAGTTAAAAAGACGAAGATCATGGCAAATGGCAATCTCACTTCCTGGCAGACGGGGAAGAAGTGGAGACAATGACAGATTTTTTTTCCCTTGGATCCAAGATCTCTGCAGATGGTGACTGTAGTCATGAAATTAAAAGATGTTTGCTTCTGGGGAGAAAAGCTATGGCAAGCTTGGACAAGCTGGTAAAAAGTAAAGATATAAAACTATCAACAAAGGTCTGCATAGTTCAAACTATGGAAATCCCAGTAGTAACATACGGATGTGAGAGCTGGACCATAAAGAAGTCTGAGCGCAATAGAATTGATGCCTTTAAATCGTGATGTTGGAGAAGACTGCTTAGAGTCCCTTGGACTGCAAGAAGACCCAATAAATCAATACTTCAGGAAATCAAGACAAACTGTTTACTAGAAGGTATGATCATGAGGCTGAAGCTCAAATATTTTGGCCATATTATGGGACGCCAGTATTCCCTAGAAAAGACTCTGATGCTGGGAAAGATTGAAGGCACAAGAAGAAGGGGACAACTGAGGTGAAGATGGATAGATGAGGTCGCTGAAACAATGAACATGAACTTGATGGAGCTCAGAGGGGCAGTGACTGAGAAATGCACCTGGCCTGCTGTGGTTCATAGTGTCATGGAGAGGCGGACGCGACTGAACGACTAAACAATAACAACCAATATATCCATCAGACATACTGTATTTGTTTAAAGGTGTGATCACCATTAGTCTAATTCAAACCTCATTTGCAATTATAAAATATAGATCTGAATATAGGATGGGCTCTAGTTCTTAAACAAGAATTAATCAAAACATCCAGTATACACAATAACAAACATCAGCGTTTTCACCATGTGTGAATAATATAAATAATTAAAATCTTAATAGTCACAATTCCAAAATATATATTGCAAACAAATCATCATATGTCATTGATAAATAAAGTAGTAGGTATATTAACTATATTACAATATGTACTTTTGAAGAACATGTTTTGAATGTTGGGATAATGTTGATACAAAGTAAAAAAGCAGTAAAGATACATTTTAATTTTATATTTTATGTAGACAATTATTATTTACTGCTGAGCACCATTGCCTCTTTTGTCCTTTTTTATGTTAATTTCTCACTTGGTGTCATGTCCTTATTAACTAATTAAATTTCCTTTATTCCTATTGAAAGTATTGGCAATTGGACATGTCACATTTCCTATATTAGTTCAAAATGTCCATTCAACATCTGACAACCAATGAAAAAAGATTATGTTGCAAAATAGAAAATGATGGTGTAATCGCACATAACAAATAGTATATCAAAGGCTATTTATATTTATTCATTTGTCTATTTCTTAAAAACATTTTGCCCCTTGTAAAGTGCAAATTGTAAATATGGAAATATATCATTCACTTCTGTGTTTCTTACATTGCAAACTTGTCCTGCTTGTATGGTTTTTAAGTATAATTGATAAAAACACATTAATTTTATTAAAAGCCATTGATGGTAGTACTAAAGTCGCTCACAAAGTGTATTCCACTTTATTGAGCTGGTTTAAATATCTGTGAGTAAATCCCATGAGGACGATATGCTGGATACCCTTCATCATCTTTGTACAACTTGTACTTTATGTAATTTATCATGTTTAATACTTGGCAAGAAAGTAATTTATCTGCATATATATTTTTTTTCTTTCCATCTTCTGCTTTTAAGAAGGCAACCTCTATGCAGTAATATCAGAATGTTATTTTATCTAATTTAGTATTTTTTATCTTATAAAGGGCCACTGAGGTCATTTAAAATGCTCATCAGATACTGACTTAGATGTACCTCCATCTGTATGATGAAAATTGGTACTATGTATATTTTATAGAGCCTGCATCCCAAAATATATCTAGATCAGATAAACAGAATTTGTGTTTGAACTAAACACAATGCTTCTTCATTTTTCCTGACCTAGAAAAAACGTTTAAGGTTATGAAGTAATTGCTATGCTAGGAAGTGTGCAAGATATTAACTGTCACACAAGATCATCAGCAAAGTGAAGGGTACATAAAAACATATGTGCATTTACCACAAATCACCATAATCAGCAGGGAATCCAATTAAGCAATATATGGTACTGTGGTAACTGGACCTAATAAGTAACTGTGACGTCAAGGGGGACTCAAAGCTTTGTAGGACTGTTGGACTATTGGGGGCCCTAACTTGACAAGGATTATTGCTATTCTTTCTTTCTTCTCTCCCTGGACACTGTCCTCCCAGCCTGAATACTTGAATTGTGACAGCTACATTCTTATTGTTTGCCCTGTGTGATTGGGGAGCCATGTTATATGTGGAAAGGGCCACAACATGGGGATGATCAGAATTATTGCATTGTGTGAATGTATTGATGTAATGGTGGCAACCAGTCATGGTTGGTATTGAAATGCTGCCTTTTGCCCAGAGAGTTTAATAAAGTGTACTACTAGGGTGCCCTGAGCAGAGGGGTCATCAGCTATGAGGTGCTTGATTTTAAGGGATCCTGTATAGTGAGGGAAGAGATGTGAATGGGGAAGTAAGCTGGGGCATATCGAGGGTTATGTACATCAGAGACTAAGTGTCTCCTGATCAGATACCACCTCTAAAGCCAGGATCAAAGGGCAAATTAACCTGGGTAGTAAGTTAGGCTCCAGGACCAATGGTGTTGAGTTTGGGGGTGACATCTTCCCACGTAGTCATGGTGGATGCTGGTGGAGATTGGCTGGACTGTGTTGTGTGTAAATGTGTTGTGTTCATCAATAAAGGTGTTGTTAGTCTGGACTACATAATTGATATGTAGGTGTCATTCTGAGGGAATAATAATCCTTCTTACTGGGATTATTGCTGGTTAACCTGCAGTGGACTCTGTTACAGCCGGTAACATTTTCTGGGTGGCTCTACTGGGTGTTTTGGTGGCTGTAAGCTGGGTTGGTTCTGTTCCTGCTATCAGGGATATAAAGTACAAAGAACCAAACTTGGATGGTTTGAAATATGTTCTTATCAAGCCCAACAGAAGCAGGAGGTCGAGATGGTAAAGGGTATATATACGTAAGGGGTATATAAAGTGGTAAATGCCCTAGTCTGAGCAGACTATCTCCATGGGATCATGAACTCTTGCAGTGACTATGTGTGACTACATTGTATTGTTGAGTTTTGCTGTAAGCTGCAACCGAAAAATAACCAGAGCTAAGTAAACTTTAATATGTTTAACTGGTGCTTGTATGTGTGTATTCATTTCTATCATAGGTATAGGTGAAACTTACTTGAGATGGCATTATGCTAATCGATTGTTTGTGACTGCAAAGGAGTGTGTGTGGACAGGGTGGGAATCATGGATGTAGGAAATGGCGGGGGGGACGAGGTGAACAAATCCCCCCAGATTTTTTACTGTGTGTGTTTATGTGTAGAGAAGCAATAGTGTGGTATTTTTATACTATATGAGGTATCCCCCTCAGATTTTCTTTGGCTCCTACACCCATGGTGGGGAATTTTGTAACTGCAACTTATTTAACAATGCTCCTGGTCTTTTGCATTCTTAGTTCCAATGTAGAAGGAGGAGGTAGGTTATTTGTAGTTCCTCTATGTTAGTACTGGTCTCTGGTTCAGGCTGACACAATAACTTACCTAGGGCCTCATTCTATTATCGGCTGTAATACCACTGTCACTCTCAGGATCCGTGTCCTAATATCCAGCACCAAGATGGAGAAAGCAGAAGCCTTTTAAATGTTTAGCAGATTTGTGCTGTTTATTTGTCAGCAAACAACAGAAAATAAACCAAACAGAAAACAAGTCCTAGCTTCTCCTTGAAGGCCTGCATAACTACACTGTAGTTCCCTTACTATCTTATATAGAAGTGCAAGCATACAGTCCAAACATAGGTTGCAGACATGTCTTTCCCTCTCACCTCTCTCTCAGGCTCTGTATCTCCGGCCTCTTTTTCCAAAGCAGATCCATCCTTCGGGCATCACCTTAAGGGACTTTCTGTTCCTCTTATCTGCATGCTCGCTCTTCAAAGCTTCTGGCTTTGGTCCATTAGTTTTCAGTGTGGCCTCTGACTTCGGCCCTACACATTTCTACAACACTCCAGCACTGTCAAACAGCTTTCCACCTGGAGACAGCAGCCGTAGGTCTTGATTGCAGCCACAGCCAAGCTTTTTAAGGATCTTCTTAACCATTTCACTCCTGGGGAGAAGTCTTGAAGGGCTCTCTACTGCCCTTTGGTGACACACCATCACAGGCAGATTTTTACGGTCTAAGGGCAACAATACAAAGTATAGACTGGGACAGAGAACTGGCAGGTAAAAACACTGACCACAAGTGGACAACATTTAAATCCTTACTCAATATACATACACATCGGCATATACTGTGTGGGAATAAAAGTAAAAGGAGTAAATCCCATCCAATGTGGCTTAACAATGATTTAAAGATCAAGATACAGAGTAAAAAACAGGCATTTAAATTATACAAACAAGAGGGGACAGAGACTGCTTTACAGTAATACAAGGAAATCAATAAGGCTTGCAAAAGGGCGATTAGACTGGCTAAAATAGAAGATGAAAAATGAATTGCAAAAGAGAGTAAGACTAACCCTAAAATATTTTTTAAGTATATTAATGGGAAGGAGAGCAAGAAAGATATAGGAACATTACAATTTGACACAGGCCGTCTGATAATTAGTGACCAAGAAATGGCAGATGAGCTAAATAGGTTATTTTCTTCGGTATAGACAAGGGAGGTACCAGTGGTTGGGACACTGCAACATAATGGGGCTACACTACCTTTGCCAAATAATTGGTTAACACAGGAAGTAATCCAAAAGAGGTTGGAAAAAATAAATGTTAATAAAGCCCCAGGTCCTGATGGAATACATCCAAGGGTATTAAGGGAACTGGGTTCTGTAATAGCCAAAACATTATATTTAATTTTTCAAGATTCACTCAAAACAGGGTCTCTACCAGATGACTGGAGAAAAGCTGATGTGATACCTATATATAAAAAGGAAGCAAGGGCAAATCCAGGGAATTATAGACCAGTGAGCCTCATTTCTATAGTGGGGAAGCTTTTAGAAGGTTTAATAAGGGATACTATACAAGAATATGTCTATTTGAACAGGATTATAAGTAGGAGTCAACATGGATTTATGAGGGATAGGTCATGTCAAACAAATCTAATTAGTTTCTATGAGGAGGTTAATAGGAACCTGGATCAAGGCAACTCAGTGGATGTAGTCTTTTTGGATTTTGCAAAGGCTTTTGATACAGTGCCACATAGGAGGCTATTGTGCAAACTAAGAGATACAGGAGTTGCAGTAAATATCTGCTCATGGATTGAGAGCTGACTAAAAGACAGGAAGCAAAGGGTTGATGTAAATGGAACATACTCCTATTGGACTAATGTGGTAAATGGGGTTCCTCAGGGTTCAGTATTAGGTCCTATCCTTTTTAACACATTTATCAATGACTTAGAGGTAGGATTGGAGTGTGGTGTCTCCATTTTCGCTGATGACACGAAGTTGTGCAAGGTAATTAAATCAGATGGTGATGTGCTTTCCCTCCAAAGGGATTTACATAAAATTGAGGAATGGGCATCTAAATGGCAGATGAGATTTAATATGAATAAATGTAAAGTTATGCATCTGGGAAGGAAAAATAGCCATGCAATTTATAATCATAATGGAGCAAATCTAGGTGTATCGGATATTGAAAGGGATTTTGGAGTGCTTGTGGACAACCACTTAGGTAACAGTGCTCAAAGTCAAGCAGCAGCTGCAAAGGCAAAAACAATATTAGCATGTATTAAGAAGGGTATAGAAGCCAGGGAAGCAAATATAATTCTGCCACTATACAAATCTCTAGTATGCCATCATTTGGAATATGGAGTACAATTTTGGGCACCACTTCATTAAAAGGACATTTTAGAGCTGGAAAAGGTACAGAGGAGGGAAACAAAATTAATAAGGGGAATGGAGGGGCTAAGTTATGAAGAAAGACTAACCAAATTAAACTTATTTTCTCTTGAAAAAAGGCGTCTAAGAAGAGATATGATTACCTTATATAAATACATCCAGGGTCAGTATAAATATTTGTCAAGGGAGCTTTTTGTGCCAAGAGATTTTCAACTGACAAGAGGACATCCCTTGAGGTTAGAAGTAAAAAGATTCCACCTTAAAGAAAGATAAGTGTTCTTCACAGTAAGTGTGGTTAATCTGTGGAATTCTCTACCAGAAATGGTGGTGAGAGCGGATTCGATAGATAACTTTAAAAGGGGACTGGATTTATTTCTAATTAAAAAGGGAATTCAGGGTTATCATGGATAATTAGAGAGGCAGTATTGATCCAGGGAGAAGTCCAGTCCCCGGTGTCTGGGATCAGTTGAGAATTGATTATTTATTTATGTTTTATTTTTATATAAAACTAATTAATTAATAGATAATCCGCATATTGCAGATCAGAGGAGATCTTAAAAGGTTGAACTTGATGGACTGAAAGTCTTTTTTCAACCTTAAATACTATGTAACTATGTAACTATGACATGGAAAATTAACCTCCAATCCATGTTTCCTGAAATATATACAATGACACGGAGGTCCTTAATGGATATCTGTGTCATCTAAAATGTAATCCTCTGCCATGTTACATAGTTACGTAGTTACATAGGGCCTCATTCTATTATCGGCCGTAAATCGGCCGTAAGGCTGCGATTCCTTGCGGGGGTTCAGTTAACTCGCGATTCTATTATACGGCCCCGCAAGGATCTCCTTTTACGTCCGGCCGCATATCTTGGAACCGGCCGTAAGCTGTGAAATATAAAAACTAAAAAATAAATTCAAGCCTGCACTGTACAGCTCTGTAAATGCTAGGGATCATATTGGGGGACATGAGGATTAAAAAGAAACCCACTCTCAAGCTTGCACATCTGCCCAAACCCGAGTTCAAATTAACTGTTTATTTTCCGGCTGCGGCTTGGGTGTGTCTGAGGTGCTCCAAGCACTCTGGACTTTTTACATGGATATTTTACGGATATTAAAAATAAAATATTTTACGGATTTGAGTACAGGATAATTATGTGCTATTTTTTCTAACACCTAAAATCCCTTTATAGTCTTCTCAAAGTGCAGGATGGCTTTATTTGAGCTATTTTATGTGCTTAATTGGTGCTAGCGAGACCTCTTTCCTGCAAGTAAGCTGCGGCTCGCTTTTAGCCTTGCAGAGAGGTTTCCCGGAGCAATTGAATTGCAAATCTCTTGCGGCCGTTTTAGATCAAAGGCTTTCCTCCGGCGGGAGCGGCCGCAAGAGATAGCAAGGCACCGGCCGCAAGCCTGCCGGAATCCCCGGCCGTAAGGGAATAGAATAGCAGAATAGCTTGCGGCCGGTCCTTGCGGCCCCGCAACGGCTGCGGACGCTAATAGAATGAGGCCCATAGTAATTGAGATTGAAAAAAATATTTTAGCCCATCAAGTTCAACCTTTGTAGATCTTCTCTAATCTGCAATATGCAGATTTATTGTTAATTGTTAATTGATCCAGAGGAAGGCAAACAGAAAAAAAAATACAGTGAAACTTTGCCAATTGTCTAAAAAGGGGAAACAAATATAAAATTCCTACCTGAACCCTGGCGGTCGGACTCCTCCCTTGATCAATACTCCCTCTCTATTTATCCAGGATAACCCTGAATGCCCTTTTTATTTAAGAATATATCCAATCCCTTTTTAAAGTTATCCATCGAATCCCCTGTCACCACATCCTTTGGTAGAGAATTCCACAGATTAACCACCCTTACTTTGAAGAACCCTTTTCTTTCTTTAATGTGAAATCTTTTTACTTCCAATCTCAAAGGATGTCCACTTATCATTTTAAAACCTCTTTGTCCTTGACAAAGCTTTATACTGATCCTGGATTTATTTATATAAGGTAATCAAATCCCGTTTTAGATGCCTTTTTTCTAGAGAAAATACATTTAATTTGGTTAGTCTTTCTTCATTCCTCTTATTAGTTTTATTGCCCTTCTCTGTACTTTTTCCAGTTTTAAAATGGCCTTTTTTATGTAGTGGTGCCCAAAACTGTACTCCATATTCCAAATGAGAGCGTACTAGGGATTTGTATAGTGGGATAATTATATTTGCTTCCCTTGCTTCTATACCCTTCTTAATACATGCTAATATTTTACTTACCTTTGCAGATGCTTCTTGGCATTGAGCACTGTTACTCTCAAATCCCTTTCAATATCTGATAACCCTAGATTTGCTCCCTTAAGATTATAAATTGCATGGCTATTAACTTAACATTTATTCATATTAAATCTCATCTGCCATTTAGTCAGCCATTTCGCTAATTTATGCGAATCCCTTTGAAGGGAAAGTACATCATTATCTGATTTAATTACCTTGCACAACTTAGTGTCCCCATCACCCCCTTGTGTTTTAGGGTAGAGGGCCTATTAAGTCTTCTAAATTCCACTTATCAATCCCCACTAGTACTAAATAAAAAAAAATGGTTTCTATACATTGTGGCTGAGGGCTCCATGTATCGATAATGTATTTTGTATAATAATGAAGGATTAATATTTGTATTCTCCTTGTAAATATATTTTTTTGTATTTATTGTGTGTCATCTGTTCATCTAGTGTACGTCTTGTAACCTTCTCCAATATGTTTGTGGGTAGAAAAAAATCACAAAATCACAAATCTCATCTACCATTTAGTCGGCCATTTATCTAATTTATGTGAATCCATTTGAAGTGAAAGTACATCATTATCTGATTTAATTACCTTGCACAACTTAGTGTCATCAGCAAAAATGGAGACAATACTTTCAATCCTACTTCTAAGTCGTTAATAAATATGTTAAAAAGGAGAGGACCTAATACTGAACCCCGAGAAACCCCACGTACCACATCAGTAAAATCTGAGTATGTTCCATTTATAGCAACCCTTTGCTTTGTGTCTTTTAGCCAGCTCTCAATCCATGAGCAGATATTTACTGCAATTCCCTGTATCCCTTAGTTTGCTAAGTTCCTACTAAGTTCCTACTAACCTCTTCATAGAAACTAATTAGATTTGTTTGACATGACCTATCCATCGTAAATCTGTTAATTCCTACTAATAATCCTGTTTAAATAGACATATTATTATATACAATCCATTATTAACCCTTCTAAAAGCTTTCCCACTACAGAAGTGAGGCTTACAGGTCTATAATTTCCTGGATTTGCTCTTGCTCCCTTCATAAATCTAGGTATTATCTCTGCTTTTCTCCAGTCATCTGGTAGAGACCCTGTGTGGAGTGAATCTTGAAAAACTAGCTATAATGGTTTGGCTATTATAGAACCGAGTTCCCTCAGTACCCTTGGGTGTATTCCATCAGGACCTGGGGCTTTATTAACATTTATTTTTTCTAACCTCTTTTAGATTTCTTCCTGAGCTCACCAATTATTTGTAAAAGCTATGCGTCATTATTATTATTATACAGTATTACCTTAACCCCTTTAGGTTTTGCCATTTTTTTACAGCCTCTTGTCCTTTTGGATCCACCCAAACCGCACCCATGATATTAATGCACGGTTGGATATGTTACTATTACTAATTGTCACATGATCATTATTGATACACATGTTGCCACATGGACAACAGCAATGACTTGGCACTTGACAGGACAGGTGTACACATGATTAACGTCGATGGAGGTGACATTCCCTGTGCTGCCTCTCCACAGCCTCCTTTTATGTTTTGTAGGCCTGGGTAAACAGCTTCAATACATTAGTGTAATCCCTGTTGTCATGATATGCCTCTATATAGCCATGTCCCTGTGCCTATGACAGTCTGTTCCTTACATGCTAGATGTGAAAATGCTTGGCCTGGCCTGTACTATGTAGTAATGTACCTGTGGCTTTCACCTCCCCCATTTCTCCACTATTGGCGTCAGCCAGTCCTGTGTTTAAGGCCTCATGATGCCTATGATAACATACCGCCCCCCCCATCCCCCCAGTGTCTGAGATTTAAATGTATTGAAATGCCTTGCCATTGATGTGCCATAAGTTACCTATGTGAGCAGTGTGCGTGCTGTGGAGATGATCACTCCAATTGCAGAGTATATGTCTGATAAGTCACACTTGAGTTTTAAATTGCACATATGTGCCAATAACAATGTAAATCCTTTATTTTTTATGATCTTGCATGCTTTTCTAATGTGTTTGAGTAGTTCCCTGTCCCTTTAAGTGGTACTCCAGCACACTCTGCAATAGTTTTAAAACCATTTGCAAGTAGTCTTTGGTACCTGTAATATTTTCTTATGCTTTTTGTAGTTATGGCACTGCCCTAAATAGCGAGTGATCCGTAAAGTCTTATTAGCATCAGATTTATGTGTAAAGGTGTCGAACGGATTAACTCATAATCTTATAGCAGTGCAAAAATCTATGGAAAAGTTTATCATCATTTTTGGCTCCTGCTTCCTTTAAACAGACAAAGAATTATGCCTTAAAATAATTCAAATGACAAGTGACTGTCTGCAATATGGTGCCAATTATCTATTCACAAAAACCACAAAACTCAGAGAGTATTGTGGTTTTTGAATAGATAAATGACACCATATTGGCATGGAAATAATGTAGGCCACCACTCGCAGCTTCCTGCCATTTCTTAGCTTAAATTGCAGGCTATAAGTTGTCATTTTAATTATTTTATGCACAATGCTTTTAATTTGTTTTAGAAAGTTTGGGCTGTTATTAAACACAATGCTAAAATTGTCATTGATTATGTTAAGCCATAATAAAGCAATCATACTTTTCTGTGAAAAATGTACATTAGGACACCTGTAGACATTAATTTCTGGTGTTTTACAAAAATTATGTGTAAATAATATATATTTCTAATTACAAGATAACATAAAACAATGAAAAAGTATGATTAAAGCAAAGTAAAACTTAGAACAGATGGTACTATGTTCATAAGTAATTTTGTTACAGATCTGTTTCTTTTTGTGTTTATAATATTTTAATATTTATGTCCTTACCTGCTATATATACTTTGTATCTAACAATGAATCAGGTCTGTAGTAGGGCAACAAATAGAACAAAAAATGTTGTACGTCTTGTAGTAGCTTTCAAAAACCATTACTTAAAATGATAGATGATAGCCCAAAAAACCATTTACTAGCATGAGGAAAAAGCGTCACTTATTGGATTATAGAAGCAAAATCTAAAGCACTTATATCCTTAAGGTTAGGAAGAAAAATGACTGTACTGCTCAGCAAGTAAACTCTGCAAGCAATCAAAAAACATTATTTGTGCAAGGAAGTTTGTATATTCAGGTCCATATATCATTTCAGCAAATGAGAAGGGAAAGCCATTAAAATGCTGAGAATGTTCAAAACAACTTTCAAATGCACTTGTATATTTTAAAACCTTTGACTATATTTTACTCTAAAAAAATGTATCTATGTTAAATTATGAACAGGGGAATCTAACTAAAACAGTAATATGACTTCTGTAAAACAAAAAAAGGATTAGCAAAGAAGTAAGAATGCAATATAATTATTATGATTCATTTACCACTGCAAACCCATAGAGAAAGGCATGAATGTATGTTTAACTCATTTAAAGGGCCACTGCAGCCCTATATAGAAAATATGCTCTTTTGAACAAAGTACGGGTAAAATAGACGTAACATTTTTTTTTAAACTTATAAAAAATAACAGTCTTTTTTTTCTCACCTTTTATACCCAATTATAATGCCGTGGAATCTTTTTTTTTTTTTTTTGTTTATGAATATCTGCTTCCTGAGGTGGGAGGAGACATATTTAATGGCATATTTAAGTTTCATGGATGAATGCATCTGTTAGTGGAGAATCAGTATGAAAAAAAGAAAAAGGAAGGAAAAACCCACAAATTAACATTTATAAACTTACCATAATATTTGCCAATTTCTTCAGTTTTTTGGGATTTGATTTTGAGAAGGAATGCCCACTGAAAACATTAGCTAAATTAGCATAAAATCCATAATTTATTTTGGCCAATCACAAGTAGCTATACATTTTTTTAAATGTCTGGGAAGTTGGTTTGTGCAGCAAAGCAATGTGGGATGTGTAGTCTTTTTTAACCTCCACAATGAAGCAAAAAGGAGCCCGGACATTGCTATGTGAATTTCTGCATTTTGCTGCTGTTGGCTTGAAAGTTAGTATGGGTTACAAAACATACCTGAATGCAGTATTTCTATTGGTAGATACCAGGTGCATATGGGTGCTATGCTAATCGGGCAGTGTAAACTCTGATACAGCCATAAATCAGCTTCAGGAACTTTTTCTTTCTACGTTACACTTCAATGTTAATCTTTAGCTCCTGCACATTATGTCATGCAGGCTACATTCATAAATCCTAACTTGTCCCAAATAGATTTTAGGATGGAACACACCCAAACCAAGCTTTACAGATGAGAAACAGCACAAAGAGACAATAGGAAATGAGAATGTCAGGATTGCTATAATAAGTAAGTGCAGAAACTGTAAAATATATATATATATATATATATATATATATATATATATATATATATATATCTATATGTATATATATATATATATATATATATATATATATATATATATTGTGGTAATGTGGCCTTTGGCTACTGGTTTCTCCTTTGAGATACATATAAACAGCAGAGATTCCAAGATTCTTTTTTGTACTTTTTATTTAAAAGTCCAAAATACAAAAGAAATAGCTTACTCCAGCATAAAATAATATTCTGCATAAACGTACTGGCTTAACATCAGAAACCCCCTTGCTAGCCCTAAAGCCGCGTTTTCGGCCTTCAGGTAAAAACATACAGTCGTCTTTCAATTTCTCACAATAGGGTGGGGTTCTGGCCCGCCCTACTCTCCAGATACCCCAACCTCCAGGGACCCTTAATACCCTCTTTCGGTGAAGGCTAAAATCTGTTAAATTCACAGACTTCTCCCTGGGGTATATTATAACAGTCTCAATAATGGTACGACATTCAACAGGCTTTTCTCTCCAGGCTTTTATTAGGATACAAAATAAATAATACCCCTGTGAATATGCAGAGGAGATAAAGAATAGATTTAGAGACTAGACATGGTTGATCTTCTTTGGGAGCCATGTAAAAAAAACTTTGCAACAAAGACTCACGTAGCAGCAGGGCTTTACAAGAAAATGTAGGTTGTTCATTAACTCTTACAAGAGCCATGCAGTAGCACTTTAGGTCAAATTTTCCAAAGCAGGGATCAAATCATATGAAGTGATCACTCATAAGGGTTTACTCATAAGGATTTGTTACACATGGAATTTAAGAACTCTGTAGCCATTTAGTAAAGCTCTTAGTCTTTTAGAATATCACAATTTAAAATTAATTAGGTTCTCTCTTTTTATATAGCTAAGGATGTACATATTCTTTGTATGCTTTGTAAGTGACAGATGATTACCTACTCATATTTAAAGATTGACATTAACCTTTTAATTGTATTTATCACTTGACATTAATGCAGAATCCTAATAAAACTTTAATAACAATCAGTCTTTGATATAAATGCAAGTCCAAGTTTGCATATATTTATGTATTCACAGTATTTAATACAAATGCATTTCAATAATTTTTAACAAAAAATCACATTGTGTGTATACTAAATAACTTGTTATATTTCAAACATGGAAGAATCAAGCTGACATTTTTAATAACGTAGATTGGCTGAAATAGAAAATGCTGAAACAGTAAAGGATTTTTATCAGTTTAGGTCAGTAACAGCTCAACCACAAGAAAGTGTACATTTTACAAAGAAATAGGGATGTTAAAAGGTTAAGAAGTCAGCTTACACAAATATAAAATATGGAGACAAATAAAGCAAACTTTTAGCATAGCTGAATGTTGGGCAAAACTTTGTAGTTAAACAAAATGCAAAATAAATAGCTATTCTTTGAATAAGGTAAAATTAATAGAAGATTAATAGACACGATTGTATATGATTCACACATTAAGAGCAATTGACTAAATTAAAATTAAAACATGCATCGTGTGATATATTTACAGATAAACAATAAATCTAGGTGGTGCTCAAATGAGCCGTGGTCCCAAAATCAGGAGGCTTCTTACATTTATGATATTGAGTACTCTTGAATTAGTTATTAAGGTATGTGCCTTAAGCTATATCAATGGAGTATCTATACACCATTGGCAATTGTTATATTGGGGGATATTGTTGGTTCATTATTCATTTATTTGAAACTGCATTACTTCATTGATCCTTATTCCCCAACTTTGACTCATTAGGAAGTACCTGGTAGTTTTAAGTAATTATTCCTTTTTTTAACAGTATTTGTATTATATTTTAATAGGCACTTTTCAAATTTAAATAGAGTAATTTGGAGTCCTCTGGAATTTTGTTTCCATGGTCTCTTTGATACTAATTTATGCTATTTACTCTGTATGTAAAGTGGGTTGTATTCCCCTTAATAATAGGAACTGAAATATCTCCAAAGAAATATATAATTGACATAAACAATGTGGTTGTTGGTGGTTAATCCTAAATTGCATAACATATGTTATATATTTAACCCATACATGACAAATAGCTTAAAAACTACAATCACAAATGACTAAATAGTATGTTTAAAACAATAGGGGAAAGTTATATAACAGGGGTGGGCAAGTTTGGTCACATAGGGCCATATACATGCCTGGATTTGATGATATCCCTGCTGGGCACAGGTGAGTCAATCATTTATTTAGTCATCCTGTTTGACTTACTTGTGCACAGAAAGGTTATCTTCAAATCCAGGCTTGTGTGTGGTCCCAGGACCAAACTTGACCACCTACCCCTGTTCTATAACCTTTCTGAAGCCTGACACATTTTGAAATCAACACAGGCAATTAATGTTTTAGTGCTGAAAACAAAGTTATTTGGATTTTGTAACACTAGATACATATTTTATAAATTCTTTCGATCAACCCCATTAGACATCTTCTAGTATAAGCAATAATAAATGCAGAATTCTAAAATTAAAATGTGTGATTAATGTAACATGGGCAATTGATCCCCTGTTCTGAGAAAGAGAGAACTGCTGAAAATGTTTGGGTATTTTAGAATCCTTTTGTAGAAAATAATTAAAAAAAAACAGCAGATTGCACAAAACTTTGCAAGATGTGCAGAGAGGTTGGCTGAGGCAGCAATATTTTTTTTCCATGGGAAATAGTTTTCACAGCCTGAACCATATACCTCACAGTCGCAAAGAAGCTTTATTTCAGAGTTTAAGCTTTAAGTCATAGAAGTACCAGGTTGTAACTGACAATTGATAGCATAGTAATGGTGATCAGATTGGACATAGTGTGAATGTCATGTTTGCTATCTAAGACATCCTAGTGAATACATTTTAACTCCTTGTATGCTAAATTTGCTTGAGAGCATGACATTTTATCTCATTTCTGAAACTAATTCCTGGTAAGAAATATTGGTATTTGTTGTTTTTATGTTAAACTTTCCTTCTGCCAGAGTGCACTCATATATATTTATGAGAGGTCTTGTTGTAATTAGGCTATTGAGTTTGGGAGACTGTCTGCAGTTTACAATAAGGATATGGAATTTAGGTGTAAAATTATTTTTTGTAAATGAATTAATATATATTTATGAGATGTTTTGGCTTAACAATTAATCTTATGATCAATAATTAGGGAAAATAATACCAATGAATTGAAGCTTAAAATATGTATGTGTATTCAATAGATCCTTAGGGAATGAAGTAGTATTAATATTTATATCCTCAAAGTATAGATAAGTGAAAATAAATGTATTTATAGGATTTTAGAATTAAAATGTAGATCAAAACCTTATTTATTCTGTACTTTATTATATTTTATTGAAAAAGCTTATATGTAACCCTATACTGAAATAGTGTATTATATGATATTGTATTATATTAGTAAATGTTGGCTATATATAACTTGATGGGTGAATCATGTCTTGCTTTAATTTAATGTATTGGCTAAAAATAGTTTTATGTTAAGGATAGATTAGTTATTTGACAGAAATGATTTGTTAAAGCCGAGTCATGTTATTTATCATGCATTTAAAGTAGCATTTTATAAGGATTAGAAATAATTTTCATTTTCATTAAAAAAATATCGATATGAACACAAATAATCTTGAATATCATGTACCAAATAGTAAAAACATATTTTGCAGTTTTTGATAAAACATTAATCCTCCCTTATCTAGACAATTTGTTTAGAAAATGGCTCCTGTAGCATCACTGTTAGCTAAGCTTAAAAATGAATAAGGTTTGCTGACTGCTTGTGCATAAACATAAATATTCTATATGTTTAATTGAAAAAGATTATTTGGATGCCTCTTCACAAAACAAACAAGTTTACTGTTTAAATTAAATTTATTTTAAATAAGCTCAGAAAACACTAAATGAGAGCTGTCGGCAAACAATGCTTATGTGTTAAAAGTTGTTACTGCCTTGCAAAAGTATTCACCCCTTGACTTTTTACCTATTTTGTTACATTACAGCCTTGAGTTCAATGTTTTGTTAATCTGAATTTTATGTGATGGATCAGAAAACAATAGTCTATGTTGGTGAAGTGAAATGAGAAAAATAAATACAACTATTTTTTAGAAATAGAAAACAGAAAATTGGCACGTGCGTATGTACTCACCCCCTTTGTTGTGAAGCCCATAAAAATCTCTGGTGCAACCAATTACCTTCAGAAGTCACATAATTAGTGAAATGATGGCCACCTGTGTGCAATCTAAGTGTCACATGATCTGTCATTATATATACACACCTTTTTTGAAAGGCCCCTGGAGGCTGCAACACCTAAGCAAGAGGAACCACTAACCAAACACTGCCATGAAGACCAAGGTACTCTCCAAACAAGTAAGGGACAATGTTGTTGAGAAATACCAGTCACAATTAAGTTATAAAAAAATATCCAAATCTTTGATGATCCCCAGGAGCACCATCAAATCTATCATAGCCAAATGGAAAGAACAAGGCACAACAGCAAATCTGCCAAGAGACGGCCTCCCTGTACATAGGACGACAATAATCCGTACACTCCATAGAGTTGGGCCTTAGGGCAGAGTGGCCAGAAAAAAAGCCAATACTTTCAGCACATTTTGAGTATGCGAAAAGGCATGTCGGCGACTCCCAAAATGTATGGCGGAAGGTGCTCTGGTCTGATGATACTAAAATTGAACGTTTCGGACATCCAAGAAAATGCTATGTCTGGCGCAACTGGTCAGTGTTGAGGGAAAGATGGATGGTGCTAAATACGGGATTATTCTTGAGCAAAACCTGTACCACTCTGTGTGTGATTTGAGGCTAGGATGGAGGTTCACCTTCCAGCAGGACAATAACCCCAAACACACTGGTAAAGCAACACTTGAGTGGTTTAAGGGGAAACTTGTAAATGTTTAGATATGGCCTAGTCAAAGCCCAGACCTCAATCCAATAGAAAATCTGTGGTCATATTTAAAGATTGCTGTTCACAAACGCAAACCATCCAACTTGAAGGAGCTGGGGCAGTTTTGCACGGAGGCATGGGCACAAATCCCAGTGGTAAGATGTGGCAAGCTCATAGAGACTTATGCAAAGCGACTTGGAGCTGTGATTGCTGCAAAACGGTGTCTCTACAAATTATTGACTTTAGGGGGATGAATAGTTATGCACATTGACTTTTTCTGTTACTTTGTCATATTTGTTGTTTGCTTCACCATAAAAAAAAAACATCTTCAAAGTTGTGGGCATGTTCCGTAAATTAAATGATGCAAACCCTCAAACAATCCATGTTAATTCCAGGTTGTGAGGCAACAAAACATGAAAAATGCTAAGTGGGGTAAATATTTTTGCAAGGCACTGTATATTCAGATGTGTATATACCCAATGCATGTAAGCACCAAGAATTCCAAGAGTACAATGGAAATATTTTATTTATTGAAATTCTGACCTCGGTTAGATATGAAGATGCATTAATAGAAATACATACATAAACACACACATACACACAGGAACAGAAATGATGGTAGATAAGAACAAAAAAATCCAATTTAGTCTATCCTTTCTAAATACCTAGAAGTTTGACTGAATATAGTTTTAAGATAGTCTTCTACTTATCTGAGGCATGTTTAAATTCCATAACTGTATTTGACTATCACTTTCACTGGATGGCACTTATCTATTACTCTTTCAGTAAAGTATTACTTTTAAACATTACTCCTACATCTTCAAACTCCCAAGTTCAAATCATGACTTCTTGTTCTTATGTTCCTCTTTATCTTGAAGACATATCTTTCTTGAAAATTAAAGCCTTTGATATACTGTAAGTGAATTTTTAATCATAACACAGACATTTATTGCTAAATACAGTATATACAAATTCATGCACTGATGCACTCACAAATGGACATATCCATAGTGCATGAATGCCATATCACTTCAGGAAGCTACACTTTTTACCATATTTGTCAAAATAAGCTGTAATAATTGTAAAAATAAGTTTTAATGTGAGAAATGAGTGAAGTACTTTACATATATATTTTTTACAGGCTAGAAGAATATTTAAAAAATGCCCACTTTCAGCAGCCTCAGCGATGTCTCTATGCATGGACAACACCAGATGGACACCATAGAAATCAGACTGACTATATACCTTCTAATTAGAATGGAAGAGCTCTGTACAAACAGAAAAAAACAACTCCTGGAGATAACTGTGGCTCAGATCATGAGCTTTTCTTTGTAAAGTTCAGATTTAACCTGAGGAAGAGAGGAAAAATCATCAGACCAAGCAGATACAAATTAAATAATATCCCCAATTAGTATGCAGTGGTTGTAAAAAATAGATTGGAGGGTTTAGATAGAATAAACAAAAAACAAAATTAGAGGCAGTCAATCGGAAAACAAACTAACCTTAATAGGTTAGTTAATTGATATGAGAGCAGCCTCTTTTTGCTCAATTGTTCCTTTGACAGGGAGAAATATCCTGTACTATATCAGTCTGGTTTCACCCAACAGAGTGATGCAGTCCTGAAATACCAGGCAACTCTACCCTAAACAGGAAAATAGAAATAGTAGGAACTTAACAGAAGCAAATTGATAACCTCAATTGTCCATTGAACTGAAGCTAGAAGTGAGATGGGCCCTAGGAAGTCTTGCTGATAACAAGGCAACGGGAATTGATGGAATGCTACAAGATGAGCATGTGAAAGTGTTGCTTGCATTATGCCAACAAATTTGAAAAACTCAACAATGGCCAATAGACTGGAAAAGGTCAGTCTACATCCCAATCCCAAATAAAAAGCACTGCCAAAGAGTGCTCCAATTATCAAACAATTGGATACATTTCATATACCAGCATGCATGTTTAAGATCCTGCACGCTTGGTTCCAACAATAGAGAACAGAGAACTACCAAATGTGCATACCAGGGTTCGCAGAGGCAGGGGCCTAAGAGAACACATTGCCAATGTCTGCTGGATAAAAGCATTTACTGCTGCTTCATGTGGCAAGCTATTAAAGAGGGGAGTACCAGACCATCTCACCTTGTTTTGAGGAACCTAACATGGAACAATGAATGGTTTAAGATTGGTAAAGGAGTTCAACAAGTATGTATATTGTCACCATATTTATTCAACTTATACCCGGAATACATCATGTGTGAAGCTGGCTAGACAAATCCAAAGCAGGAATTAATATTGCTGGGAGAAATGTCAACAACGTCAGATAAAAGGGTGATACTACTCTGATAGCTGAACGTGATAAAGAAATAAAGAGCCTATTGAAGAAGGTAAAAGAAGAGAGTGCTAAATATTTCCAGTCGCTCAAAGTAAAAAAAAATGAAGATCATGTACAATCAAGTAGTGACAGATTTTATTTCCATGGGATCCAATATCTCAGCAGATGGTGAGAGAGGAAAGCTATGGCAAGATTGGACAAGCTAGTAAAAAGTTAATATATTACACTATCAACAAAAGTCAACAGAGGTCCTGATAGATAAAACTATGGTATTCCAAGTAGTAATATAAGGATGTGAGAGCTGGATCATAAAGGAGACTGAGCACTATAGAAATAACACATTTGAATTGTGGTATTGGAGAGTTCCCTAGAGTTCCTTAGAGCTCCTTGGACTGCAAGAAGATGCAGTCAATCAATACTACTCAAACCAGCCAAACTGTTCACTGGAAGGTATGAACATCAGACTAAAGCTCAAATATTTTGGACATATCATTAGAAGAGAGCATTCGTTAGAGAAGACTCCTCTGATGCTGGGAAAGATTGAAGGCATATGATGGAAGAGGCGGACATGGATACATGAGATCATTGAAGCAATGAGCATGAGCTTGATGGAACTCGGAGGTGCAGTGGCTGACAGATGTGCTTGGCATGCTGCGGTCTATAAGGTCATGTTGAGTAGGACAAGACTGAAAAACTAAAAAACAACAATCAACACAATCTATAGGACATGTAAACTTTATTGACGCATATTAAAAACTACGAGTTAAATTATATGTGGCACAGTACAAACTTTTCAATTTCTTGCAATTGGTAATAATAGGGCTTCTCAGTGTAGAGAAAAATATCAATCATTAAACATTGGAGAAGAGCCCTTAATCCAGCATGATAACAAAGTTCAGTTGTAGGAGTATATAGCTAACAGTAAAAGATGGAGAGAGAGAACCCTTTGATCGTCACAGATTCTCCTACCTGAGGGCAAACCTATGTTAATGCCCCATTTCTGACTTATAGCCCTGCAGCAAATCCACAAAAAATGACCTAAATTGCAAAAAAGAGAAAATCATTAACCACAAGAAACAGTGATATCATTCAAAAAAAGACTAGTGTGCTCTAACGCAATATTTCCCATTTATTTCCCAGGTTACCTATCTAGGGGTAGATTAAAAGAAAAATTCTAAAAACAATATAGACCTATTATTGTGGGACAGCATAGACTTGCATATCAATAAACTAGCAAGGTGACGAACTTATCCAACCTCATTAGTTGGAGATAAAAGAACTGCCTCTGGGGAGAGAACCAGGGGCTTAAAGTCACATAAATGCCATGAATAACCAAGCCTACAACAAAGACCCTACATTAAAGTCTATTTCCCCTTTATCTAGAACAACAACAATTACAATGATATGAGAAGAAAGTCTCTCCTTACAGTAGCAGTGGTAAAACTATTTTCATAGAGAGTCTTATTTAGGTAATGTTGTATACAGTTGCAAGCAAAAGTATGTGAACCCTTTGGAATGATATGGATTTCTGCACAAATTGGTCAAAAAGTGTGATCGGATCTTCATCACAACCAAAGACAATCACAGTCTGCTTAAACAAATAACACACAAAGTATTAAATGTTGCCATGTTTTCATTCAACACACCATGTAAACATTCACAGTGCAGGTGGAAAAA
Source organism: Discoglossus pictus (assembly GCA_027410445.1). NCBI lineage: Eukaryota > Metazoa > Chordata > Amphibia > Anura > Alytidae > Discoglossus > Discoglossus pictus. Next base: position 46,500,058 of record CM050164.1, read on the forward strand.
ATATGTGAACCCTTGGATTTAATAACTGGTTAAACCTCCTTTGGCAGCAATAACTACAACCAAACGTTTCCTGTAGTTGCATATCAGATGTGCACAACGGTCAGGAGTAATTCTTGACCATTTCTCTTTACAGAACTGTTTCGGTTCAGCAATATTCTTGGGATGTCTGGTGTGAATCGCTTTCTTGAGGTCATGCCACAACATCTCAATCGGGTTGAGGTCAGGACTCTGACTGGGCCACTTCAGAAGGCGTATTTTCTTCTGTTTAACCCATTCTGTTGTAGATTTACTTCTATGCATTGGGTCATTGTCCTGTTGTAACACCCATCTTCTGTTGAGCTTCAGCTGGTGGACAGATGGCCTTAAGTTCCCCTGCAAAATGTCTTCATAAACTTGGGAATTCATTTTTCCTTCGATGATAGCAATCCGTCCAGGCCCTGACGCAGCAAAGCAGCCCCAAACCATGATGCCCCCACCACCGTACTTCACAGTTGGGATGAGGTTTTGATGTTGGTGTGCTGTGCCTCTTTTTCTCCACACATAGTGTTGTGTGTTTCTTCCAAACAACTCAACTTTAGTTTCATCTGTCCACAGAATATTTTGCCAGTACTGCTGTGGAACATCCAGGTGCTCTTGTGAAAACTGTAAACGTGCAGCAGTGTTTTGCTTGGATAGCAGTGGCTTCCTCTGTGGTATCCTCCCATGAAATCCATTCTTGTTTAGTGTTTTACATATCGTAGATTCGCTAACAGGGATGTTAGCATATGCCAGAGACTTTTGTAAGTCTTTAGCTGACACTCTAGGATTCTTCTTCACCTCATTGAGCAGTCTGCGCTGTGCTCTTGCAGTCATCTTTACAGGACGGCCACTCCTAGGGAGAGTAGCAGCAGTGCTGAACTTTCTCCATTTATAGACAATTTGTCTTACCGTGGACTGATGAACAGCAAGGCTTTTGGAGATACTTTTATAACCCTTTCCAGCTTTATGCAAGTCAACAATTCTTAATCGTAGGTCTTCTGAGAGCTCTTTTGTGTGAGGCATCATTTACATCAGGCAATGCTTCTTGTGAAAAGCAAACCCAGAACTGGTGTGTGTTTTTTATAGGACAGGGCAGCTGTAACCAACACCTCCAATCTCATCTCATTGATTGGACTCCAGTTGGCTGACACCTCACTCCAATTAGCTTTTGGAGATGTCATTAGTCTAGGGGTTCACATACTTTTTCCACCTGCACTGTGAATGTTTACATGGTGTGTTCAATAACAACATGGTAACATTTAATTCTTTGTGTGTTATTAGTTTAAGCAGAGTGTGATTTTCTATTGTTGTGACATAGATGAAGATCAGATCACATTTTATGACCAATTTGTGCAGAAATCCATATCATTCCAAAGGGCTCACATACTTTTGCTTGCAACTGTATAAACCAAATATACTATATTTCATCAAAAAAAGTTATAGATAGTTAAGGAATGCAAAACATACTATTTTTGGTCAATTTGATATATCAATATCTTTTATCACTCCATTTAGTGGTAATGATAAATAATTTTTTAATTAATCCAATAAGAAAAGTAAAACCCCCCGCCTGTACATTGGGTATATTTTTAAAAGTAAATATAAATAAGGATAAGTGGGGATAAGCAAAGTTAAGCAGAATTAAAACATAAAATACCTCCACAAGATATTTTTTCTACTGCAGCTATTTATTAGGCAGGGATAAACTTTAGCTCGGATAACGAGATCCTACAGAAAATATAGGATTTAGGGATATTTAACTCTACTATTTTTATGCCCACTTGGAAAAATATATCCCATTGTAATGATATGGATTTGCAATCCTTACTGACAGAAACCAAGATAAACCCACATTGACACAAGGCAATTAAGTTTATATTGACCCATATAATTTGTAGTATAGAAATAACCAACAATAATAATAATTGTGTGAGCAAATGATACAAATTACATTTTAACAGCTTGCAAATCTATTCTTAAGACTGCTTCAACCCTGAAATTCTTCCAATTGTTTTGCACATGCAAAAATACAAGCAATCATTGCCACTTATGTTCTGCTCTTTCACATGACATTAAAGAATAGACTGAATCATCCAAAATGTGGATATCTTTTGAAAAAAGTGTAGTCAAAATATTACAAAGTAAAAAAGAAATGTTAAATTATAGCATTACATTACAATCCCGTCATTTATTTAAATGATGGCATCCGAGATTCTACGAATAGTATAAAAGTTTTAGTAATGTTAAGATAGTTACTAGTATGTTATCAAAAATGCATTTCGATGCAATAAACCAACTTTGGTATTTTGAAATGTAATATTTTTATCTGTCATCCAACCTTTATCCACCACTTTAGCTTGGGTTGTTATCTTTTTCTAATAATTGCTAATTATATTGATGATTTTCCATGGAGTCCGCATTTTTTTATTCTAAAAGAGAAGAAAAGTGCAGACTCCAGTCTAATAAGCCACTCTAGTCAAGTGTTTTAGACTGAGTACAAAACACACAGATCTATGTACTTCCATATAGACCTAATTACAGTGCATGAAGCCCTATTTACTCCATGGTGGTATTCATATTTGAAAACTCTAGTGTCTCCTGTTAAATACAGAAACATAATTAATAAGATATAAAAGTAAAAAATAAATACCAATCCTACTCTAAACCTCCATCTGTCCTCTCTCAAAAACAAATACTCTATACTTCCCTCTGTCTTCTCTCATAGAGTGAATATCTAAAGATGTCTGGCATAACTACTTTTACAGGGACATTGTAAACATGCACATCTCCTGTCCATGGATCCTGCTGTCTCACAGGACCACCAACAAGCGAAACACTCACTTCTTGTCTTTAATATGTTTAGCCAGCTTAGATTTTAGGTTCTTACAAGAGCATGGTCCTTCAAAAAATCTGTACAAGTATGTATATGTTTGTAGTGTTGTCTTATATATTCAGTATACTTTAATATGTATGGAATATGTTGGCTCTTTATAAATAATTGCTAATAATAATACTTCACTGTGAACTGCATAAATAAAGGTTTAACGTAGAAGAATGTATTTAATGGAGAACTGAATAAGTCTAATTCTTACTAGGTTCACTAAGAATAGTTGTGAAAGCTTGATCCCTACTGTGGCTGTCCATGACAGCTGCTCGTTTTCAATCATAATAAGGTCTGCAAGATTCTTTCTAACTCTCTCTGCGTGGGGTGAGATGAAAGAGCAAGTGCTAATGTGAAAAGAAAACTCAATATACATTTTACTGATATAGAATAACTGTATATTCACCACATATTCTACTAAAAAATGTTCATCATAAAATGCATTCTGCTTCATTATATTTACTATTTGCCAAGAAATAACTATTATAAAAGAAGCAACAAGTTAAACCTATTTTTCAAGTCACACTTATTTTAGAATGGATGATTATAAAGTACTAAATATCTGGTTAATATATTTGTGATAAATATATACAGTGAGGAGAAAAGGTATTTGATCCGCTGCTGATTTTGAACGTTTGTCCACTGACAAAGAAATGATTAGTCTATAATTTTAATGGTAGGTGTTTTTTAACAGTGAGAGACAGAACAAAAAAAAAAGCACAAATTTGAGTGAACCATGTCCAATTGTAGTTAAGTAATAGTAAATTGTAACCAATTTATTACAATATGTATGGGCTAAATACTTTTTAAATTCATGTTAGCTTGCCTTTGATTTCCCAGGTTATCTAAATATCCATGTATTCTTATTTTTTCACAGAAAAGCAAGCCTGTTTTATGGGTCAACCTGCGAAAGAGGAACTTGTTACTGATTGTAGCAGTCAAACTCATAGGTCAGTTATTGCCCCTATCAACTGTGACTAAATAAGTCTTACATATTTTTTAATTGTATACATAATGCTGCTTCACATGTTTCTCTGGACATTTTTACAAAAGTTAGAAATAACATAAAATACCTGTAAAAATAATTTAATTTCTTTGGACATAACAAAAAAAATCAATGCTAGATCCTTTTTGTAAAAAAAACATGGTTTTTGTATGCATAATAAAAACAAAAAGTGTTAAAAGTGTAATCTGCCAGCAACCAAGACACAACAGTCATTATAATGTTGTGAGGTAAGGATGAGACTATGAAGTAAATAAATGAAGTCTTTTTCAGAATAATTGCTATCAAAGTATTATACAAATCTAAAAATGAATCCAAAAGAAATTAAAGACATGCAAGATTAAAAAACCAAAGTATAATGAGACTCATTACACAGGCTATAATGAGACTCATTATACAGCAATTTCATTGTGTATTTATTTTGATAGCCTGTTATATTTTGATGCATTGCAAGAGTACATTCTATTTTTAAGCTTACTACTATTTTATCTCCTGTCGTTGGTATTCACATTTTGTATTGCAATTTTGCAGTTGTGATTCCACAGTGTGGGCAACCCAAATAAGAGCTCCATTCCAATCGTCCTTGTAGCATCGAGAAATCGTTCCCTCATATGTGGGAGCTTTTTCCCCCCTGCTTATTATAGAGTCATTCCATCACTGCACTCCAAAAACGTCCCGTCAATTTAGCTGATTCTCATCAAAGCCTATTTTCCATTGCTCTCTGTCCGATGTACAGCCACATTAAATTCCCCTAATGTGTAAAATAGTAGCTCGTAACGTAGCTCGCAATACTTACGAGACCTACCTCGACTTGCGGGGTAGGAACGAGAATACCCTATGGGACGTGAGAATTCAACTTGCAAGCCCGCAAATCCTTTGATTTGTCAAGCCTGAAACTGCTACGTTACAATTGCGCTATTAAATTGCATCAAAATTACTGGCATTCAACCCCGTAACTGAAATTGAGCCAAGAAGCCAACGAGTGCTAGAGAGGACCCGCAAGGGGTGTAAATTCCAATCCGTAGCACTTTAAATGCACATATACACACATTATTGTACTTTTATTAACAGGGATAGTGTCTTAGAATTAATAGCACAACATTCTCAAGCTCGCAAATCGGCCAAATAAAATACTTGATTTCATGTATAATTTCCATGTGATATTGGTCGCGGCAATCAATGTGTTAATACATATAATAGAACTTGCATGTAATAAAATATCATATTGACAGCTTTATCAATATAGCATTATATCTGAAATGTGGGTCCAATCATAACTCGTAATTGAACCCCGTAGGACTTTGAAATCCCATCTCCATTTTTTCAGTGACGTAATTCTGACGATCTCTGTTTCCATTGGCTCCATCTAAACTCGTAACTACCATGTTGACTAATTGATCACGTTCACGGCTGCACATCCAACGAGTGAAAAATGGTTTACATGCTTGCCTCTCAAGCCCCTAACTTGAAGCGTGTTCTAATTTAATTCCTTAGTAAATCCGTAAAATTTCAAGCTCGCAGCTGTTGCGGGTCTCATGTTGCACAAACAAGCTAGGAATTTAATGTGGCTAGTACTTTGCATGCAATCTGCTCATAGGAGACTCTGAGTCTGAAGCTCAGTAGTTACATAGTTACATAGTTACATAGTACAGAGAAGGGCAACAAAGCTAATAAAGGGAATGGAGGGGTACGTTATGAAGAAAGACTAATTAAACTTATTTACTCTAGAAAAAAAGCATCTAAGAGGGGATATGATTACCCTATATAAATATATCCAGGGTCAATACAAAGCTTTGTCAAGGGAAATTTTTGTGCCAAGAGGTTTTCAACTGACAAGGGGACATCATTTAAGATTAGAAGTAAAAAGATTTCACCTTAAAGAAAGAAAAGGTTTCTTCACAGTAAGGGTGGTTAATCTGTGGAATTCTCTACCAGAGGAGGTGGTAACAGCGGATTCGATAGAAAACTTTAAAAGGGGACTGGATTTATTTCTAATTAAAAATGGAATTCAGGGTTATCATGGATAATTAGAGAGACAGTATTGATCCAGGGAAAAATCCGATCGCCAGTATCTGGGGTCAGGAAGGATTATTTTTTTTTTCCTTTGAGACGATTGGCTATATCTTACTTGTTTATTTTTTTTCTGATTGCCTTCCTCTGGACTAATAATAAAAAAAAAAAAGATTAATAATTAATTAACAACTAATTCATTAATATTTAATCTGGACAATCTGAACAATTACGAGCATTTAAAGGGTAACAAGCAAAATCATTGAGCTTCACAACTATTATTATCACAGAGTGATTCCATGGCTGAAATAAAAAGTACAGTTAAAACAAGCATGCTGATCAAGTATGAAGATTGCACAGTGTAGTTTCTGTTAGATATCACCTACTTTTACAGAATTATCTAAGATTTATCATTATAAATTGTATAGAAAATTTAAAAAAGAACCCTTATATTCCCAAATAATATGCAAAGAAAAAAGAAAAAACGTATTTATAAAATGCCTGCTGAAATGAAAGATATCACAATGTTCATGAAAATATGGGTACCTTGGGTTCTTTCGTTCAAGAATTAAAAACGTAATCCTTAGTCATGAATATTAACATTTGAAGTGCAAAATGTAAGCAGAGCTTATTTTATATAGGTACCAGAAATGAAAATTAATGTTTGACAATGCTTCTGACAACAACATAAGAGGAATTCAACTGAGATTGGATTTGTTTTTCTATTTTATGCCTTATAAATATTTACATAAAAATGACTAAGTGGAGTAAACTGGACATATATCTTATGGAAACAATTAAATTGTAGCCGAACATAGTAAAATAAAGGGTGGACATAATATCTTAATTTATTATAAATTAATCATGTTATGTTGCAGTATCCTCCAGATATAATTAACAGTTTCAATAGTGCAACCATACTACTTTTCCACATGGATTACCCATGTGTTCTCTTGCATCCATCTAGAACTCGCTGACTAAGATATATGAACATCCTCCTGTTGTGTAACATAATGGACAAAAATGTTCATTGACAATATTTTGAGCCATTAAAACTGAGGCAATTTTGGCTATTCTGCTACATACTGTATATCTTAGAATGAATGCTCATAATCAAGGCAGAACAGTTAGAGAATAAGAAAGGAGTGATATCCTAAACTCTCAATAGGTTATGTGACTATTCAAATTCATACTAATAGTGTATTTGATTCATGTCTAAATAAATAAAACCTCTGTGTCAAAATAGTGAGTTACCTTGGTTTAAAAGTATGGTAAAATGTTATACTTTCAAATATTGGTCATGGCATGCTTAAACTTTCCAAACAATATTTTCTTCACATGTAACCAAACAGCAGGGGGCAGCACATTTTCAGCAGGGGGCAGCAGGCTACCTGAAGATGCCAGTGCAGTACATTGAGATATGTTTAAAAATGCACAAACATATCTATATGATATGATCTTTATGTCTATAAATGTACTTTTAATTGACATACTATATATATATATATATATATATATATATATATATATATATATATATATATATATATATATATATATAAACATAATGAGCTGCAAGTGGGTTATGGGGCACACATATCTGAATTGCCTAGGGCAGCATAACTAAATATGCCAATGCTAAACAGTGTAAGCAAATTATCCAATTAGCCAAGTGCATTTAATGTTTTAATTTTTTATTCAAAGATAACTACTAGTTACATCATGTGGTGACCCACTAAGCTTACTCAGTAGATTATAAAGCATAGACTAGAAAATGATAAGTTCTTTTTTTTAACAAAGAAAAAGTACTTCACTTGATGATCTAAACACAGCTTCATTTAGCTTTCTTAAAGTATAGTAATCATGTGTCGAACACAAATCATGTATAGATAAGTATTGTGTATTGAAGTCTGGACACTTGAATACGGGCAAAGATCATAAATGAAGCCACATCTGTGTCTCAATAATAGCATTTTAGTACACTTTCAAAAGTGTCTTTTTATATACAAACAGTACTCCTTCCATTTCCTCTTATTCAACTGCATTCAATAAAAAATAATAATCCTGAGAGTTCATGTGAAATGCACTAGAAAAGTGCACCAAGCCTCATTGTTCCTATTATTGTTTTTTGTCCAGTTTTTCTTTAGGTTTTAGGTAGTGCATTCTCTTTGTGATGAAGAATAAAAAAAATAACATTATGATTTTTTTTTTTTTCATTGCTAAAAGATTTTAACAAAAGTGAAATAGAAGGTGACTGACAACAAGTTTAAAAAAGATTATTTAAAGGAAAGAATCTACAACCTGAAAAATAAAATTGATTGAATAGAGAATGTCAGCCCCTGATAATTCCTTATCAGTTGCACTCCCATCATGTAAACAGAAAACTTAAAACAAACATTTAATTAAAATGGTATTCAGTAAGCCAATGTAATTAAATAATGAATAAAGAGAAGATATAGTTATAACAATGCAAATTGATCTTTCTTTCTAGAAAGACACAAAATACACGTATGAACATCAATAGCTGCCTTTGAATTTGATTCAGTTGTTCTTGCAAAATCAGCCCTTCTATGCAAGAACATATATTGAATGCAATGGATAACTGAAACATCTAATGATGAAACACTTTCCACTACATATTAGGATACATTTTACCAAGCCTCCCCAGTATCTGAGATGTGCATCCCTGGATTTACTATGCATTATTATTGGAAAATATTGAGATCACATCCATTATTTCCTCATTTGAGCCACTGGAGATGGTTTACCCCATTTTATAATCATTGTCCAGTGTTAGTGGTCAGGAACAGAATACAGGATATATTGTTGGAGCACAGGTGGCTCAAACATTTAAATTTACTTACCTGTTTTGCAACAAGGATATATTATTTTACCAAATTAACACATCAACAATGTCACCATTTAGGTGATATATGAGCTGAATAAATTGAATGTTTTGAAAGCTCTGTACTTCATCTATAAGAAAAAAAATATAAGTAATCAACAGAACTTTTGAAAAATCTTTAAAAACACCTAGGTGATTTTTTTCTATAAAGTCTTTCTAGTAACTAAACTTGGAACATATGTTATATTTATTCTTTAATGCAGACTTCCATTTTGGTTACTGGCCTGCTTTCTGTCTCAGTAGGTTTGTCCTTGTAAACCAATGACCTTTGAATTATTTCTGCTATCACTGGCAGTTGCAGATCCCCATTGTGCAGATATACAGCCTTATTAAATTGCGATTTGGCCAATTGAATAGGGCTTTATAAAAGGACAGAGCATTTTTTTTTACAGAAGTTTTTAGTTAGTGAAGACCTTGCTTTTGGGTAGAAGTTCACTAACTAAAAACTTCTGTAAAAAATATGCTCTGTGCTTATATAGAGCCCTATTCAACTGGCCGAATTGCAATTTAATAAGGCTGTATATCTTCATTGGTACATTGTAAGTTTACTCCCACTGTAGGAAATAGATCACAGGAAACTAAAATGGTAGATTTCACAGCAGAATTAGAAACACATATTCAAACAGTGCCTTGGAATAGTTGCAATTAAAAAATATCATTGTATTAAAAATAAAGAAAGAAAAAAATAACAAAAAAGTAAATTAAAAGATACCATGAAAATCACACCCTGAAACCCCTTCACATCACTTAATCCCTTCTGCTCAACATTTCATCAATCTGAACTCCCCCTACAGATTCCACTTTTGACTCCATCATCCCTAATAACCAGCATTTGAACATAAAATGCATTCATTGTACCACTCTGTAAAATATTGTTATCTATTACAATGTAAATAGATGATTCTATATTACAAGAAAAAGAGATTTCCACAAAATGTATTTCATTGTTATTAAATGGTCTTTGCATTGATTCACAAGAGAAGATAAGCAGAAATCTGATCCATGTGATGTCTGTTTCCTATGAGGAAATCGACAGCTCAGCCTAAGCAAATTACTAAATAAGATTAAGATTTAAGAAGCTTTGTAGGTACTGAGATGTATATCTGTGTAAAGTGTGCTCTGTATGATACATGATACATAAAAAAATCGCTGTGGAGACCTATGCACGAAATGGCAGCTGGTTCAAAAGATTAGTAAATACCACCAAGCTTAGTGAATTTAGGAAAATACAATATAATGTTTTTACTGTCAAGCATGGCGAGGAAAATGTTTGGGCCCGGGTTTCTTGTAGACAAATATATATTGAGTTTATATTGTTTTACTTTAGTATGCTGTATTTTAATTGATTTTACATATGTTTCCTGACTGAACAGGGGGTTTATTATAGAGCCTTTTAAAACAGACATTATGTTTACAAAGCCATATAAATGTAGCTACATTTTTGTTTGAAACATCAGAATACAATAGCTGCCACTATACTGAAATAATTTACTTTAGAAAACTGTAATAAAAGATAAACAAATCCTATAAGATTCACACCCACGCACTATGCTGAATTATTTCATTCAGTGTAAACAGTTCCACACAATACAATATAAAGTGCCTGCTTTATAAATAGGCTTGAGTCTGCTCTACCTGGGAAATTAGCAATTTCTAATATTTTTTTGTTGTTTTAGAATTGAATTACCTTCATACAAATATAGAATCGTATTTTCACACAGATTGAGGATTTTGATTTTTTTTTTTAGATGCAAAAAAGATATATAAACTTTCACGTTTGAAACTGAAAACTTTAAATCTGCACTTGACTTTAGTTTTATCAATGGAGAAATGGAGCATTGTCTGAGAAAACAAATGTATGTCAAGCAGGATAAATGGTGTAGAGAAAAGAAAAATGCAACTGATGAAAAAGGAAATTGCAGTTAAGGTTAATACGTATGGGACCGTTTACTGTACTGGAACAGTGTAACAAGTCACCCATCCTACAGCTTTTAGTACTCCATATAATTATAAACAATTGGATAATTGAGTTTGTCAAGTGGTTACAATTGGTTTAAATAATACCATTATTTAAAGCATTAGAATATTAGTAGCCAAAGCCAATTGGGCTTTGAATTTAAAATTGGAATTCAAACAAAACTAAGCCATGGGACAATAATTCTGTGTCCCTTCCACTCATCCCAAGTGTTACCTAAGTTGAAAACACACATATCTACAATACAGTTATTAGGCCCTTACAAAACTGAAGAAATCAGAGAAAGACATCCCAGTGGGAAATTGGTCAGTTTCCAAAAAATACTGAGAGAATGTTTTATAATCAAAAGTATATGTCATGAGTTAACTAAAATGAAAGGTATATCTGCAACATAGATAATTAAATGACCTCTATAATGCATTTAGTAAAGTAAAGCTCATATGTTTGTTTGTTGGGCACAGACTAATTAAAAACAGTATGCATTTTTAAATTACCGGTAAATATAATTTAATATTTTGACATCTTTCTCCTTAAGCAGAGCCACTTCTCTCCACCTACCTGCGCCCATTAAGGTACATAGCCAACACTACCTCGGTCCTGGGGCTATGATAACAAGTGTAGTTAATGGCCTATGCCATCAGTGGGGATAATGACATCAAAGCCCTACCTTTTTCCTAGCTGTATAATGGTCTGACCCCCAGTCAGAGCTAGCACGCCCCTCATAATCACGATTTAGGGGGGGAAACAGACAAATTTAGAAAGTAAAACAAAATATAAATCATTAATTATTTTAGATTACATGCAGTTTTTGTAGTCCCTGTTCAACAAAAATCATATTACATTTATTTTTTAAATGCATTAGAGTGGTACCTTAAGGCACCTAAAACAGGATGGTGCTTATTAGGCCACCAATTTCATAGGCCCTCATTCAATTGCAATTTGGCCAATTGAATAGGGCTCTAAATAAGCACATAGCATAGTTTTTTTAAAGAAGTTTTTAGTTAGTAAACATCTATCCAAAAGCAAGGATATCACTAACTAAAAACTTCTTTAAAAAAATATGCTATGTGCTTATTTAAAGCCCTATTCAATTGGCCAAATTGCAATTGAATGAGGGCCATAGTGTTTACCAACGTAATATTAGGTATTTACCAATAGGAATTTAAATGATTAATTTATTTAATTTATGAATTTACAATAAAGGCCAATAGATGCTCATTATCTTTTCATGACCCGTTGCACTAATGAACAAAGTCCAATATGCTTGAATTCACAAAGAGAGTGCACGCACAAGGCTTTTTCAAAATGTGTTTATTGTACAAGAGACCCTTGTGGTCACTTTCAGAGAAGTGAGAAAATGTACAGTATGACAGAAATCAACATAGAGCTTGATTACATGGCTTCTGTAGGAATTCCTGCACAGCTGATTCATAGAGTGTTTGATAAGAGCGGGAGAGATCATATAACTGCCTAATAACATTGGAGTCTTTATTTTGACCCCCACAGAGATAGACGAGCAGACTGTGATCCTATTTAGCGCATCAAAGGAGCTAATTCATATTCATTCATCGCTCATTTGCAAATAAATGCAGCAATAACAATATGGATTTTCCCAGTATTGAATTACATTAGAAAGAAATATAACACATTTTGATGATTTTTAAGAAGAACCTAAAAATGTTTGATTTTGCAGAGTCCCTAGAGTGTCAAACAAATTATGATTATCATACATTGGGGTATAGTGTGATTAATACCCCTCAATTGCCACGTGATATGGTCAGACAACTCGTGGTCCACTGGAGAAGGAACTGGCAACCCACTCCTGTAACATTGCTAAGAAAAAATCTTTATAGACAGGCACAAACAGATAAATAATAATATAGCACTGGAAGATGAGCCCCTCAGGTCAGATGGTGCCTACCACATTACTGAGGAAAAGCAGAGGGCGAGTAGCACCAGATCTAATAAAGTGCTTGGGCCAAAGCCAAAAGGACACCCAACTGCCGATATGTCTGGAGGAAAATAAAAGTCTGCTTCTGCAAAGAACAATTCAGCATAGGAACAGTGGAACTATGAACAAAGGCAAACTAGATGTGGTTAAGAATGAGATAGGGATAAACATTGATATCCGGGGTATTGGTGAACTTAAAGTGACCTGGAATGGGACATTTCACATCAGATAACCACCAGATCTTCTACTGTGGTCAAGAATCCTGCAGGAGAAATTGAGTAGCCATCCTAGTCAATCAAAGGGTGTCCAAAGCAGTGCTTGGTTACAACCCCATAAATGACAGAATTATTTAAATTTGAATTTAAGGCAAACCATTTAACGTCACAGTGATCCAAGTCTGTGCTCCAACCATGGATGCTGAAGAGGCTGAAGTTGTCCAGTTCTATGAAGACATTCAAAACATCATAGATATAACACCAAGAAAATAAGTTACTATAATCATAGGAAATTGGAATGCTAAAGTAGGGAACCAAAAGACAACCTCAATAACTGGCAAAAATGAAACAGGTTAATATGTAGAATTTTGTCAAGAAAATTCTCTGGTCGTAGCAAACACCATCTTCCAACAGCCTCTAAGACAACTCTACAAATAGTCAGCAAAAACAAGGCCTGGAGCTGAATGAGACTCAGACCATGAGCTTCTTATTGCAAAGTTCAAAATGAAACTGAAGAAAATATGGGAAACCACCAGACCAAGTAGATACAAAATTAATAATATCCCTTGTGAATATGCAGTGTAAGTAAAGAATACATGTAAGGGACTAGACATGGAAGATAGAATGCCTGAAGAACTTTGTACCGAAGTTTGCAACATTATCCAGGAAACAGCAACAATGAATATCCCTAAAAGAAAGAAAAGTAAGAAGTCAAACTGGCTATGTGATGTGGCTTTGAACAGCTCAAGAAAGAAGGAAAGTGAAAGGTAGTGGAGATAGAAAAACAATTGTCCAACTGAATGCAGAATTCCAGAGTATAGCAAGAAGGGACAAGGAAACATTCTGCAATGAGCTATGTAAGGAGATAGAAGAAGATAATAGAATGGGTAAATCAAGAGATCTCTTCAAGAAAATTGGGAACCTAAAAGGCACTTTTCATGCCAAAGTGGGAGTGATAAGAGACAGAAATGGTAGGTACTTAACAGAAGAAGATCAGATCAGAAGAGGTGGCAGGAATAACCTGAAAATCTATACAGGAAGGATCTTAACAGCAGTGATGATGTCAATAGTTTGTCCAATGAGCTGGAGCCAGACATCTTGGAGAGCAAAATTAGATGGGCCCTAGGATATCTTGCTAATTATAAGGCTTGGGTGATGGAATCCCAATGTCAAAGAGTGCTCCAATTATCGAAGAATTGCATTAATTTCATATGCCAGCAAGGTAATGCTTTAGATTCTACAAGCTTGACTCCAACTATATATGGACCAGGAACTACCATGTGTGCGAGCCGGGTTCTGCAGAGGAAGAGGCACAGGAGATCAAATTTCCAATGTCCGCTGGATAATAGAGAAAGCAAGAGAGTTCCAGAAAAAAAACATTTACTGTGTGCCTTTCACTGTGTGGATCACAACAAAATGTGGCATGTCCTTAAAGAGACAGGAGTACCAGATCATCTCATCCTCCTCCTGAAGAATCTGTATGTCGACCAAGAAGCCACGGTCAGAACAGGACATGGGACAACAGAATGGTTCAAGATTAGAAAAGGAGTGTGACAAGGTTGTATATTGTCAACTTATTTATTCAACTTATATGCAGGGTACATCATGAGTGAGCCTGGACTGGATGAATCAATCAATATTGCTGGAAGGAATATAAACAACCACAGATACGCAGATGATACTACTCTGATGGCTAAAAGTGAGGTGGAACTAAAGGACTTGTTGATGAGGGTAAAAGAAGAGAGTTCAAAAGTTGGCATGCTGCTCAAAGTTAAAAAGTCGAAGATCATGGCAAATGGCAATCTAACTTCCTGGCAAATAGATGGGGAAGAAGTGGAGACAGTGACAGATTTTATTTTCCTTGGATCCAAGATCTCTGCAGATGGTGACTGTAGTCTTGAATTAAAAGACATTTGCTTCTGGGGAGGACAGCTATGGCAAGCTTGGACAAGCTAGTAAAAAGTAAAGATATTAAACTATCAATAAAGGTCTGCATAGTTCGAACCATGGTATTCCCAGTAGTAACATACAGATGTGAGAGCTGGATCATAAAGAAGTCTGAGAGCCATACAATTGATGCCTTTAAATTGTGGTGTTGGAGAAGACTGCTTAAAGTCACTTGGACTGCAAGAAAATCCAATAAATCAATACTACAGGAAATAAAGACAAACTGTTTACTAGAAGTTATAATCATGATGCTGAAGCTCAAATATTTTGCCATATAATGAGACGGCAGGATTCCCTAGAAAAGACTCTGATCTGGTAAAGATTGAAGGCACAAGAAGAAGGGGACTACAGATGAGGTTACTGAAGCAATGAACATGTACTTGATGGAGCTCAGAGGGGCAGTGAATGAGAGATGCACCTTGCGTGCTGCGTTCCATAGAGTCACAGAGAGAGACGCGACTGAACGACTAAACAACATTTATATAAAATTATATATAAAATATATATGTTTATTAAAAATAAGCAGTAACACAATGCTGCCATAGACATATTTTTAATACATTTTCTATATTCCTGGATTGACTATTGGATAATATTCAAGCTTAAAACTTTAGGGTGGGAAAAATAAACCAACAATCTTAATCATTTGTCAAAGAAAACCCCTCTAGTTTGACATAGAGAAATGATTGAAGCTCATTTCTTCCAAAATTGACAGGTTATTCAGGTTGTAGTGCTTACTAAAGTTTTGAAATGAGGAGCAGGCAGCATCCTTGCAAATTGTTTCTGCTATACTTCAGCTCTGGGTGCCCATGAAGTAGAAATTGCAGTAGTAGAATTAACCCTGATGCCACCAGACACTTGCCTGCTTACCAAATGATAACATCTTGAAATACCTGCTATAATCCATTTACTAATCATAGATAATGATACAGAATTATGAAAAGACGATTACACTTCCTCTATAGACTTTTTTACAGGAAAAAATACCGTCTTAGAAGATGTAGAAAGTTTGATTAATGATGATATTCTGAGTCACTTGGCATCACTGGACAAACATTATCTTGGTTTATTTGGAATCTGGATATCACTTTTGGGAGAAATTAAAGAACAGGATGAAGAATAACTCTGTCATTGAAGAAGGAAAAATTAGGTTCTTCCACAGATATGGCAGCGAGCTTTGATATCCCTTCTTGCTGAGATAATAGAAACTAGGAAATTAACCTTGAAAGGCAGATGATAATCTGAGCATGATTCTGAAGGGACAAAAGGAGATTCTGAAAAGAAGTGTAAGACAGTCCCTAAGTCCCATGGAGCCACCTAATGTCTGCTGGGAGTCTTGATCTTGATAATAGCATTAAGGAACCAGATGATGAGATTGAGGTCCAACGAGTTCCTGTCATGGCTGATATAGCAGTAATCTCAATCCGAATGTGTTAGAGCTGAGGCCAATATGGTCTACATCCTATAGAAGTTGGAAAATGGTAGGAGTATAAGGCATCATATAATTCAGGAACCCCATAGAAAGAATATAGTATACCAAGGATTTAGCCGATATTAAGAAGGAAGATATATGGGTTCACAGTAGTAGTAGGAGATAGATTCTTCACAGTGTGGGATTGGCTGCATCCAGAGTTCTCAGATGCATTGTTCTGCTTTTACAGGGGGTTGAAGATACTGTAATAAAGTGCAGCAGGAATCCCTGATAACCTGCAACACAGTACATCAGGGAAGATATATAAGCCGCAGATGGAGCAAAGCCAAATACCCTGGACTGAAATAGAAAAGGTTAATCCAAAATCTTCAGCCTAATTAAGCCAACACCTGACCCTGCTCATGAGCAGTTAAAAAGGCTGCTCAGTGAAGTTTGCAGTCTCTGCCTAGCAGTCTGAGGAGGAGGGTGTCACTGAGAGACTTTCCTAAAGGAGAGAGCGGACCGCTTCTGTTCAGGAGAAATCAAGCTGAGTAAGGAGCCATCCAAAAGCCCCCCCCCCCCCCATTCCTGATAAACCGGATACAACTTGGGGGATAAAAGGTTGGTGCCAAATACATATTATTTTCATCATACCCAGAAAAAGGATTACAAATGCCCCAGGGAGAAGAGAGTATTAAGAGAGAGTAATCATCCCTCATTACAAGAGGGTGACAAGGGTCCCTGGGGTGAAGCATAAGGGAGAGAAGGGTGGGCCCTATGCTTCACCCGCTATTGACAGAGAGAGAAGAGGAAAAAGGTCCACAAGAGGTCCAAGAAAGAAGCAGAGAGCTTACACTGTGGACTGTATAATTTTACCTGCAGGCCGAGAAGCCGTCTCAGGGCGAGTCTGGGTGTTCCAGGTTATAGTAAGCCTGTTTATGTAGAATTTTATTTCGTTGCTGAGGATAAGCACTATTTTTCTTTCTGTTTACTGTTCTGTTTACTCTTTATACTGACAAAATAAAACAGCAGTAAAACAAAGCTTCTGACAAACCCGCTGTGTTTTCCTCCATAAATAAGTTAAAGAGCATGGAGAACCGGACGCAACCCCCCCCCCCCCCCCCCCCCCGTCAGAAGGGGGCACACTCTGGTACAATACCCTTAGACAATTTTAATTTTGGGCATTTAGAGAGACTTCCAAGGAAACTTCACCAAAAAAATGTATTGTAATTTTCAAAAAGTTATGAAAGAGGTGCACAGGGCTTTTCAAGCACTAGAAGGCAATTCTATATGCTTAGATTTACATGTGTGATGGCTCAGTAGTGTTTTGCAAGTGATTCTGTTCTTACTAGAGTCATGGAATAGAGGCCATATCCAGTATGTAATGAAGGTTTACAATAGCAGTCTTGCTAAACATCTCCGTAGATAGTTGAGGGTTGGCAGCTCAGGAAGCAGAAATTTCTAAGGAAAAAATTGTTCTAGAAGAAACAGCTGTGATAATCCATATGCTAATTATGGTTGATTAAACCTCTGTTCACGATCCTTGTAGCCATAATGAATTACATAATGTGATTAATCATACCCTATGGATCTAGACAGAACAAATACATATTTTGTGAACATAGGGCAGCCAAAGAATGATGATATTCTAAATAACTAGGCATAGCAGGAGGAACAATAGCATGGAACATCTAGAATCAAAACATACCTGAAGTTAGAAATCTAAAAGCTGGATTTTGATATACTTTGCCACAAATGCAGGATAAAAAATATCAGAAAGGAGAACAAGATTCTGAAATGCTCCTAGGTGAGTAAAAGGGCCATAAAATAAACTGATTCCAAAGTCAGTCAGTAGTCTGGCATGATACTGAAGAGAAAATAGGAGTGCATGCAGGAGGTGTAAAGTAATCCTGAATTACATCAAGCCACAAAATATCCTTTAGGAATTCTGAAATAGATAATAAGCTTAAGGCATCTGATTATAAAATTGCAACAGGCCCAATGAGACACTTCCAGGCCTCATATTGTGGTAAAATGAACCCTTAGAGGGAAACTGAGGCACATGTAGGCTCCAACCTGCAAAAATATAAAAATGGAAGAAGCAAAAGCTTTATACAATTCAGGTACTTATCTATATTCCAATGAAGAAATTACTCCTAAACTATAAAATAGATAGAGAGGGCATTAGGCTTTTTGGCTCTTTTAAGTGTACCAATCCCTGCTTCTAAAGCAAGCTCAACTCAAACATGATGCCATAAGATCCAGCCTGTAGAGATCTGCATATTTGAAGGTTGAAGAGACCCTGAAGAAGAAGGTTGTCTTGAAAGGGAAGATCAATGGCTAAGATATTAAGTGATATTGTAGGAGCCAGTCTTGTTTGCCAAAATAGAATAACTCCCATCACCTCTGCCTTTTTCAAAAAGATTTTGAAAATATCTGAAATCTACAAGCAAAAATGAAGACAAAAAAATGCATTTGATGAAAAATCCCAGGTTATAGAGAAGGCATCTATAACATGCAAAGACTTAAATTATAAAAAAATAACAAAACTGATGCATCTGGTTGTTTCAAGGAGAAGCCATAAGATATATGTCTGGTGTGTCCCAAATTTGTGAAACCTCTGCCTAAGATATCTGGATTCAATTACCAAGCTTTTTTTTGAAAGGTCCTTGCCTAAATCTAGACTGCTAACAGCCCTTCTAGGTTTCATTCTGCCAAATAAATAAATAGGAACAACTACTTATTCCTCTTTGTCCTTTCTGCTTATTCTAGAATGAGACAACCATCTTGTCCACCTAGAACCTTGCCCAGTTAAAAATGTCATGATATATTTGGCTCTTAAATTCTAGTTCTTGGATGAAATATTGTTACAGAGGAAAGGTCATGCTCCTTGTGCTCCTTCTTCTTATAAAAACTGCAAACTAGCCAATGCCATCTTCGTTTGTTGAGACATTCTTCCAATATATTTGTTCCGAGATATCTCAATGTCTCATGAGAATATTCAGTTTCTGATGCAGCTGTAGAATCTCATCTAAGTAGAGGTAGATTCTTAATCCCCCTTTTTCAACCCATGAAAGTAGGGCCACTAACATAATTGAAAGATCCTAAGGAAATGCCTGTGATCGAGAAGGACAAGATCATGATGTTAAGCATTCTTAGGATTACTGTCAGTATCCAATCGCAAAGAAAAACATAAGATAATGGACAGCAGAAACTCCATCTTGAATATTAAACAGATATAAGTTTGTTCAGACAATGCCAATCTTTTGATGTTTTCTGAACAGAACACAGACTGGAAGAAACCCCTGAAGTATTTTGTGGGTGAATTGGAAGGAGAATGTCAATATGAATTTGTGAAGAACCTTCAATTTTTCTATATGCCTAGGAGAACTAGACAGAATAACTCTGTTTTCTAGTGTATAGTCTCATGGAATTGACAGGACCCATGAATCTGAAAATTTGTTTGCCCAAAAGTCTAAAACACAATGTAATCTTCACCTTACTGCTAAACATCATGAATTGCTGTCCTCCTTGTAGTCTCCAGAAAAAACTCTGCCTCAATAAACCTCAAAAGGGCAATCTGTATTCCTCTCCATGTCCACTCTTGTCTCTGGAAGAAGTTCCTCTTGAATGCTATTTCCTTAAACATTTTTTCAAGCCCTTCTATTTTGCTACATATATATACTAGCGACTTGCCCATCAAAATATGACAATGAGATGTGTATGTTTGTAAATTTGTTTAGTTAGTAATAT
Source organism: Discoglossus pictus (assembly GCA_027410445.1). Lineage (NCBI taxonomy): Eukaryota > Metazoa > Chordata > Amphibia > Anura > Alytidae > Discoglossus > Discoglossus pictus. The sequence goes on from CM050164.1 coordinate 46,520,127, forward strand.
ACGTATTTGACACTTGTAAGCTTTTAGTTATGTCGAAATAAGTACAATTGTTATATTAACCATGTTTATTTTTTTAAGATTTTCTTTTCTTCTTGAGTAACTGTTAAAGAGTTTTGTAGTAAAAGTATTAACATTTGAATGTAAGAACAGTTAAACTTTAGATTAAGCAGTATTGTAAACTTGAGGTAATTGTTTTTTAACATAAAATTTGTGGCTGAAGAACTGTTAACTTAAATATATATTCAATCCAGAGGAATGCAAAGAGTAAAAACCCTCTTTGAAACATAACCAATTGTATGAAAGCGGGAAAACAATAATTCCTTCCTGACCCCATTAACTGGTGATCGGATAACTCCCTGGACTAATGTTGAGCATGAAATACAATATTTACATTCTGGCAGAAAACGTTTTTGTGCTCTTAACATGAACTTTGTAATATGTCTAAGTAAGTAACGTTAAAGTATATTTTTGTAAACTTTAACTTTCTTATCTGTCTAAGTAAGGAACTTGAAAGGATTTTACATTTTCCTTTCTTCTTCAGTAACTGTTAAATATTTTTGTACTAAAAGTATTAACATTTGAATGTAAGAACAGTTGAACTTTAGACTCATCAGTATTGTAAACTTGATGGAAGGGTTTTTTAACATGCAACTTGTAGGTCAAGAACTGTTAGCTTCAATATACATTGAATGTAAACAGTAACATAGTTAATTAACATTTCAACAGACGTTTATCAAATAATGCAAGGCAAGTGTTTTGTGGGGATAATCTTGCATAAACAGTACTTCCATTAATTATGACTGAATTCTTTCTTTATTGTTATTTTTGAATGGCTGACGTTTGTTTGTTCATGTAGTAATTGTTTTAAATGGCACATAGAGTTTCTTCTGTGGAAAAGTGGTTCTCTAAAAAGAGAACGCAAGCTGTTAAAGGTGGTCCGCGATGTGTAACCACTGTTCTCTATCTGTTTTTAAAATGTCATGTAAGTTAATATGAAAATATTGTTGGTGTAAACCTAATTTCTGTGGCGTAATAATGAGCTTTTGAAGAAAATGGACAGTTGTGTGTACTTTTGTGAAATATTTTTGTGGTTATATTGTTGTTTTCTATTTTTTTGCGTTTGGTGTGAAATTGGTTTCGCATGGCTTTTGTTTGATGGAAAGTTACAGTACTTCATAGTAGACAATGTTTTTAGTAAAAATGCGTCCATCCTGTAATAAATCACCTTGACTTTCATTGTTTTTAATGTTAACATTAATAGCCTGTGGATTTTTGCACCGTGAGTAGGCAACTTATAATTGGTAATGTGCAAATACTGGTTGTTCTAAGAAAATACCCACAGATTTGAAAGTTTGTCCTTGTGATTTATTAATGGTCATGGCAAATGCCATAATGATGGGAAATTGTCTTCTTTGAAGTATAAAAGGGAGACTACTTTCACTTGGTGCTAAATCTATCCTTGGTATGAAAACTCTCTCTCCTTTATGGGTACCAGTTAAAATTTCAGCATCTATGAAATGGTCCTTTAATTGTTGAACAATTAATCTTGTCCCATTGCATAGGCCTTTTTTTGGGTTCATATTTCGCAGTAACATGAAAATTGCACCTTTCTTTAGCTGCAAAATATGTGGTGGCATTCCAGAAGGAGTTAATGAGTTTATGAATTCAGTTGAAAAGTTTGTCTGACTTTCTTTGTCATCAGCAAGTACAGAATAAGCACTGTGATAATTTCTTTGTGGTGCATTATTTTTTTAAAATATTTAATTATTGAGGATTAATGCATCCTTATTTTTACAGGTTATGATGACTTGGTTGGCAAGTTCTGAATAGTCCTGGTTATTTATTGTACTTTCAAATATAGCCGATATAAGATCTTGGTGACAAATCATATGAGGTGGGATGTGCATAGTGTCGTCAGGTAAATTTGGTATTTTTTCTGTTTTGCCTTCTCCAATTTTAATAAGCCAATCATTGAAATCATTTTGGCCTTCTGATCTCATATTGTGTTGTAGTTGAAGATGGGTAAAATGTTTCCATAGCGTACTTGACTTTATACAGGTTTTGATAATCTCAGTTCAATTTCCATGTACAACGACAGGTAATGTTTGTCTAAAATTGCCACCTAACAACATTACCTTTCCACCAAATGGAAAAGTATTCGCCAGGTCCATCAAGATAGAAATAATGAACTTTGACCATGTCATCATCTACTGCATTTTTGATGGCATTAAATGCTTGCAGTTGTAATGTATTTAAAGTTGCAAGTCTTTCTTCTGTCCTTTGTACTTGTAGTTGAATGTCATAGTCTTCAAAGTTTATGTCATCTATAAGACCTGGATCAGGCAGATTAAAACTTGCACAACCTAATCCATGAGTTAAAAATACTTCTTGGATTTCCATTAATGCTTTTAAGTGTGCAATGGGTTAATTGTATTGTTGCATAAAGTCTTTAGCCATATTACTTTTAAATGTGTCCCACAAAGCTAATGCATTTGGTGCATTTGAAAAGATACAAATGAATGCAAATTGTTCCCTCATCTGCTGTGGCATTTGACATAGTGCTGCTTCTTCTAGACATCTTTCCTATTCTGTATCATCAGCTAGTAAGTTTCTATGTCTTGCAGCTAAATGAAAGGATACATATACTATGTCATTAACAGTTCTTAAATGTTCAAAACCTTGTGCTCCAGGAACATTTAAAAGTTGTAGTCATAAGCAGAAACTTTCAAGGTCTCTTGGACTGACTGTGTAAATTCTTGGTATTATTTTATTTCCTCTGCTTTTTCTATGTCTCCATAATCCATTCACAAAAACATAGTGATATGGAATTTCAATATATAAGAATTGTGTTGCCTTTGAATCTGTAGAATTTAATTGAAACCATGCAGTTAGTGTGGTGTGACGATGCTCACTTTGGGCCAATGCATTACTTTCATTTCCAACATAGAAATACACTAAATGTCTTTGTGGCAAATGTACTGCTAATCTATATACTGCATGTGATCTATTATGCATTTCAAATTTGAAAAGCCGCCACATAGCTTCTGGTGCACTTATATTGTGAGCATCTACATGAGATGCAAGTTCATCATGTACTAACTCAGTGCTTTCGGTATTGTCTGCACTTTTGACGACTACAGTAGCTGCATCATAGCCTTTGTAAATATATTTATAGACATATTTAATGGGTTTGATGGAAGTGCAGGTGATTGTGGATTAAGCTAGCCACAGGGTCCATGAATCATCCGATGAGTTACACTCTCATATACTCTACCATATAGTTCTGGGTCTGGTAGTTCAGCAACAATGACTGAATCCACTATGTCAACAGTATCTAATTTATCTTTTTCTTGAATAATTATGAGAAGATGTGCATGTGGAAGTCCTCTTTTTTTAAATTCAATTCTATATACATAAGCAAGACATTTGCCAAATAAGTAACTTATAGTGATGTCACGTATTAATTCATTTAATTTAATTTTGAAAACTATGCCTACTAAATCTGGTCTATCGGAAGCACTTTGGGCAAGAAGTATATTTTGTGTAATTTCTGGACATTGGGGATTACATGTAAATGTAATAAATAAATTGTGTTTTCCAAATTTGGTGACAATAGCCATGGCATCATTGTATCTTTCTCTCATATTTCTAGGAGATCCCTGGAAATAAGATGGTAAAATGATGGCGACATAATCCATTAATCCACAATATTGTTCTACACGTAGTTTATTTTGTTATTTTATGAAGTTTAAATTATTGGCCTCAACTTGCAAATAGGAATCAATAATCCATTGTTGTGTTAGTTTTCCACCACATAAAATTGGATTAAATGTATTTCAAATGGCAATTCGAGCTACTTTAAATTCAAGCATGGAAATATTATTTTGCATTCGGGCTTTAGCAATTGGGTAACTGGGTAGGGTTAATTTTGGTTGCCAACCTGTTTCTCTGTGTGTGAAAAAAATTGGGATAAGTCATTGGATCTAAATTTGTACATAAGATACTGATATTAATGAATGGTTGCTCCTCATTTCTGGGATATATTCTAATGTCTCTTTGAAATGGTGGTTCTCCTTCTTCATTTTGAAACACCATTGCAACCTCATTTTATGTTGGCAAGTTATAACGGCATTTATCAGTATGTGTATCTCTTTTAAGCACCATATTGACCTTTGGGATTTGTAATTGATGTCTTTCTGCATGAAGTTGTTGTTCCTTTTCTACTTCTGCCAATTTTGTATAAGCTTGACTGTAGGGGTTATTGGCCATAATTTTATCTAGCTCTTTAAAAACACTGGGTAAGGATTTTTGATTTTCTTCCAGCTGCATACGTTGGTCAACAGCTTCCATTGTATCTAGGACATATAGTTGAGCAAATTTTCTTTGCTCTCCTTCCTCTGGATGTAAATGGGAAGTACGATGGTAAATTTGTCCTTGTACTTTAAAGCAGTAAGGACCATGTCCTGGTACATTAGCAGCTAATGCTGCCCCCATAGATGCAAAGGATATGGCACTTTTGTAGGATCATATGTTTGTCTCGAAATTTTTGTAGTTTGGAAAAGTATGTTCAGTCATAATGTTTTCTAAATATATTGGGAATTGTTTTCTTTCTGGAAGTTTGACCTTGCCTTTTTGACAGCAACTAATGAATTGGCCATCTCTGGGTCTTTCCTGTATAAAATTATAAGCCTCACAAAATTAACATTGAATATTCATGTCACCACAATTATGAACCTCTACTGCTAAAGACTTGAGTAAAGTACAATTTGAAGAGCATATATCAGTTTCACTTTGTAATTAATAATTTGAAATGTCATGTGATGTTTGAGGAACAGGATTTAAATGCTTTTGTTTTTTAGTGGCTTTTTTTGGTGTAGCTTTTATTTTTTCAGCTGATAGTCTTTTGCTTGCAAGTCTTTTCCGTTCTTTTTCTCGTCAAATTTCCTTCTGCTCCGCCGTCTGCTGGTTTGCCCATCTTTGATGTCATTCTCTAGCTTGATGTCTTATCTTTTCCTGTTTGGTCTCGTTATCAGCCATCTTAATCTGTAAATAAAAATAATGTATCATTAGTTTACTTTCAGATGTAAGTTGGTTTGTGAATGTTTTTTGTTGCAACAGTGTTGTGATTGTAAATGAACTTTGTTTGTATGTGATTGTAGTTCATTGTAGCTGAACTTTATTTCTATTGTTAAATGAGTGTGTGTTTTTTTTGGCTCCTACTTTATGTGTTGTACTTTGTAATTTTTGGGTTAGATGCAAAGCACACCCAAGGTAATTGCATTATAGCTTATTGTAGATGTAGTAGGTTTATAGTGTTAAATGAGCTTTTTAATTTAGTTTTGGTTGTTCATTGTTTTTTATGGTGTAGGTTTGTAGGGTTGGCTTAGAGGCATAGTAGAGGGGAAAATGGTAGTAATATATTGTTCTTTGTAATTTCTACTGCAGGGGATTTTTGGAATACTATTCTTCTATTTAACTTAAAGGCTTATATGTTGTGGCTGTCAAAATAAGTTTTATATTGTTGTTTGTTAGGTCTTAGTAGTATTTGTTGTAGTATTCTATTTTATGTGTGTGGTTAGTTTTGTGCTTAACATTGTAAGTTGGGGCTGTGAATTGAAAATTGAAAATGTTGTATTTTATGTGTTTTGCCTATTTATTGGACTATGCTGTTTTATGTTGGTCAATTATTTTTTTTTTTATATAGATTGAAGATCGTGTTTTTCTGTTAAACATTGTTGTACATAAAAGGTAATTAGTAGGTAAATGAGAAATGTGTCAGTAATATTTTGTTAAAGCTGTTCATTTGTGGTGCTTGTTGTTTTTTTTTTCTCTTGACATGGATGCAGAGCAAACATGTTTATTTAGTTTTCTCTTTTTTTACTTCTTATACTGTTTGAAGTGTGATTTCAAGCTGAATATTCCTGGATCCGCTGTTGGAACTCTTTGTGCGATAGTCTTGACGCAGTGTCTGTTGTAAAAGAAAAAGCAAAATGTTATTTGATTGGAATGTATTTCTCATGAATAGCATAGTTAATTATTTTTGTATACTCTATCTGTTATCGAAATTTCTTCTGCTATGCTGTTTTTTGTGCACCACTTACAAATTGTTTCATTTTAATTGTATATTACAGTTATCCTTTGTTTTTTACAGTAATTATTAATGTTATTGACATTTTGTATATGTTAGCAAAGTTTGTTGGACTATCCTATTTGTGTCCACCACTTTTGGGATGCTGTATTTGGCTTGTGGATGACAGTTAAAGGTCGTTGTAGAGTAAAGATGACTGTGAATGATCTTTTATCTATGTTGGAACTATTGACTGTAGTATCCTGTTTAGCGTCTGCCACTTTTGGTATGCTAATGTTGGCTTCTTTGTAAGGGTTATAGGTTGTTCAACAGTAAAGAGGAATGTTAAGTTATTTTTCTATATGTTTTTGTGATTTTTTTGTACAATCCTGTTTTGTGTCCACCACATTTTGCATGCTCCATTTGCCACTTTTTGTATGCTTAATTTGTCTTGTTTGTGAGGGTTACAGGTTGTTGGATAGTAAACAGGAATGTTAATTGCCTTTTCTATATGTTATTGCGCTTCTTTGTACTATCCTGTTTTGTGTTCACCACTTTTGGGATGCTGCATTTGGCTTGTGGGTGATGGTTCTAGGTTGTTGTACAGTAAAGAGGAGGAATACTTTTGTTTTCTGTATGTTGCTAATGTTTTCTCTATCTGTCTTTATTTGGAAATTGTATGTCTTTGTCAAGTTTCTTGAACTGTGGTGTTTTTGTCTTGCTTGAAATTGTATTGAGGCTTGTATTTTTTTGTTTGACTTCTCATATTGGCGGGCATTATAGATGGGATTTGTGTTTCTTTATTTACTTGTTATACTATACCTTATTGAAGTCTTGTTCTTGTCCGAATGACAGAGGGTCCCCTCCTGCCAATCTTAATCTGCCAGTCTTCTTGTTTGAAAAAGAAAGTGAAATGGTTAATTGTATATTCATTTTTTTGGATTTTGCAAAGCATTTTCTTTTTCTGCATGTAATGTATTTTTCTATCTTACCTCTTCTTCTTTCTTTCAGTTATTTAAAAGTGATCCTTTTTCACAGTCCACGGTGCAAATTCTTGATTGACGCTGTTGATGCAGAGTCTGTTTGAATAGTGAAAGAAACGGGAAAGATTGAGCTGCAGTTTTTTTTTTGCTATGAGTTGCTGTGACTTAATGTCAGTTGAATATACTTCTTTGATTACTTTGAGTTAAGATTAGGTTGTTGTAGGGCCTATACACATAAATGTGCATTTCACATGTCACTATACATGAATGACATTTTGATTGGGAATGTTTGAAATGTTTTATTTTTTTGCTTTTTTTTTTGGTGTCTTTTTTTACTATATTAAATATATTATAGCTTACCTCTCAGTTTGAATTTTTAGATTGTGAAGTTGTAAATTAGGAAGTAATTCTCTTCTGAAGTAACGGCAGCAGTGAACTATGCAGTCACACTGTTCATCACCTGGGGAGAAATGTAGAATTTTCTGGAAAGTAGGCAGTATTTATAAACTTTGAGGTGCTTGAGACCGTTACAAGGCAATACACATGCGCTATTTGCGTTCCAACGTTAAATTTGTGTTCCAGCCGCCATTTTCCGGCTAATAGTTGTCTTTTTCCTGTAAAATGGTGGTTAATAGTAGTGACTGGAGCGTTCTTTCCGTTTTGAGAGTAACTGTAGTATTTTTGCGTCCTTAGCCTCGTTTTCGTTTTGTTCGTCGGGCATTTTTTCTCTCGCTTAGGTGACTTTCGGGTGTCTAAAGTCTTTAATTTGGACTTAAATTGAGGTGTAATTTCACTTGCAGAGGTCCTGGGTGCACCCCCTTCCTGTGGGTAAGCTTTTTATATGTTTGTTGTGTATATTTCTTGTGTTTGTAATGGTTTTCGGGTCGCACGGGTTGCGTCATTGTTTTTGGATGTCGTAGGTGTTTTTCGGTAAATCCGTAAGAGTTTGGTGGTGTTTTGCGTCTTCAGAGACCTGTAGCCTCGTTTTCGTTTTTTTCGGAGGTAATTTTTCCTCTTGCTTAAAGGATTTTTGGGTGTCTAAACTCTTTTATTTTCACTTTAATTGAGCTGTAACTTCACTTTTCGAGGTCCCGGGTGCCTCCCCTTGCTTTTGGTTAGATTTTTATGTATTTGTTGTTTGTTTTAATTGTGTTTTTCATGTTTTCATTTGCATGGATTTCGGCCGTTTTTTGCGAGGTCGTAATGGGTTGTAATGTGTGTCATAAGTCCGTTAATTTTGCGAGGTGCACAGTTGCTGGCAAGGAGCGCCTTTGGCGCTCCATGCCAGCAACTGCGGCCCTCGAGCTCGCTGCGCGAGCCTGCAGCATTAGCAACAAAGTGCATGCTCACAACTATATATGTGATATAGATATATATATATAGTAAGTAAATTGTACATTTGTGCTCACATAAACATAGGGAAACATAAACAAGAGGATACCATGGTTACCTTATATTGAGAATAATGACTGACTGTATTGCCCCACCCTGGGAAAAGTTGTAATGGCTGTCTAGTGCAGGGTTCTGACCAGCTCCGGAGACCTCAGATGAATAGGGGGTGAACCCCATTAAAAGACACAAAATTGAAAAATATGGAGAGATATACCAACATCCTCCCATCCCCTGAATTAGTTCTAGTATGAGCATTAGTCAAGATGACTTACTGGTGAGAGGAGAAAGGTACAATGGCATCCCTTGCCACCTAGATATGAGTTCCCATGAGAACTTAGAGGGTGAGAGGGGAGCGGCCATGAAATTGCAGTTGAAAGAGGTGCCTGGAGACTTCACAGGAAAGCCCACATAGGCAAGCATCTGCTGAGAGGAGAGAGGAGGGTTAGCGTCTTTGTTAGCTACAATCTGTATGGAGAGGTGGCAAGGGTGGGATAATGGAGTGGAAGAGATGCCGATGTGGCTTGCTGTGAGCCTGAGTGTCTCACTATTTGAGAATCAGCTGTAGTGCAGCAATTGACTTTCCAATAAAAAATACAGTTGGTATATAATATCTGCTAAATCAGGATCTCAAAGATACAAGTAAGTGGTGGGGGAGAGGAAAGGAAAGAGTACAAATTTGTGGTAAAGAGCCTAAAAAAACAATATCGAGTCAAAAAGTCAAAATAATAAACAAGAGGAGAGCAAGAGAATGAGAAGTGGAAAAGGAGGTTTCAAGTGAAATTAAGTAAAGTCTAACTTGTGAAATCTTACATTTAGTCTGAAAAGAGAGACAGTTATATAACTCTCTATTGCCTAATTCAATATTTTTGACAAAGTAAAATACCCTGAGGTTAACAAGTTAACAAAATGAAGAATAAATAAAACAGCCCCATAAAGGGGAAAGACAACAGTAAAAGTTTAAACCTAATGTCTAGCTTTTTCTCGCCTAATAACAGGAAGAAAAAAAGCAAACAGCTCTCATTTCAATCCCTCTGTTGAATATTCCCCACCACATTTGAGAATAGATCATATAATAATGGATTCCTTCTCAAGAGCTGTCCCTTCTGAAGATAATAAGCTTCATGGACAACAAGGCAGCAACTTAGGGGTGCTTCCTTGCGAAGGACGCTACATTTTTGCTTAAAAAGCCCTAAAAAAAATGGTTTCTGGCTTAAACAAACCCGAAATACTGCAGTTCACAGACCGGCTAACTAGAGTTCCAACAGGAAAACAATGAGGCTGTCAGAGGAATGGCTGTCAGAGAATTGTGTATATATAACACATATTACTGCAGTAGAGGATATATACATATAGATATTACTGCAGTTTTTTATCATCCACATGCCTTGTAATGTAATTCTATGTGTTACTGTGTATGTATAAATTTGTTAGAAGGTCTGACTATACTAATCCTGGGTTCCTATTCTACAGGGTTTAACAATAGTTGTTATTTTCCAATACACATAGACCAAAAGTCATCTATCAAGGGACAATCCCATCATATATATTTGTGGGTTCCTTGAGATCTACATCCCCTCCAACAATTTCCATTAAAATGTTTCCAGGTATATTTTGTGAAGGAAAGTTGGTACTCTGTACCATGTTTGTACTAATTGAAAATTAGTCTCTTTCAATGTTGCACAAGTTAAGGCTTTAACAGTTAAGTCAAATGCTTTAAGCCATAGTAAGTTATCCCAACTCATACCAAGGTCTTTTTCCCAACTTTCTATATAACAGGATTTCCCCCAATGGGAAATGTTTTTCTCAATGGATGTACAAACTGATATAATAATATTTTTCCTTTTTTTTTTTTGCGCATCATATTTTATATCAAAGTCAGACTTTTTAATAATATCTTTCAAAATATTGTATTCCAAACCTTTAGAGCTGGGTATATTAACATTGACACATAGATCTACCATAGGCTTAAAACCATTTTTATCATAGAGATCATTCAATTTCGACAGACCCCATTTATCCCAAAAATTGCTTAGTTCTATATTACTATTCTTCAAGATAAAACTAACCGGGGTTGCCGGAGAGGAAAATTCTATAAACTTAAATTTCTTGTTAATTCTAAGCCATGTTTCAAATTGATTTTAGTAACTCAGGAAATATTTGCTAATTTTATCTAGTCAGGATCGTACCACACAAAGTTGTCTATGCTTATCGTTTGAGTAAGTGACATTTCTATGTCTCTCCATTTAGCTGGCTTATCACAAAATAATAAATTCAGTGTTTGTGCCATTTTAACTGCCTCATAGTAATCTTCTATAATTGGAGTTGCCAAGCCGCCCTTTTTGATTTTCCTTTTGACAATATTGATGTTTATTCTAGGTCTTCTATTTAGATATATATATATATATATATTTATCTATCTATCTGGGTTTGGAAAGAACGTAGACTATATTTTGGGAAGAAGAATGGTAGTATCCTCATCAAAAAATTAATTTTGGGTAGTATTGTCATTTTCACTACCGCTGTTCTACCCAACCATGAAAAACCTACACTTTCCCATCTAGACAAGATATTTTTAATTGCTGGTACAAAATCTCATAGGGCCTCATTCAATTGCAATTAGGCCAATTGAATAGGGCTCTAAATAAGCACATAGCATATTTTTTTAAAGCAGTTTTTAGTTAGTGAAAACCTTGCTTTTGGATAGATGTTTACTAACTAATAACTTCTTTAAAAAAAGTATGCTATGTGCTTATTTAGAGCCCTATTCAATTGGCCAAATTGCAATTGAATGAGGCCCATAGTTTTTAGCTACCAATTTGTTAAGATTAGTAGAGAATCTTATACATAAATATTTAACTTAATTTTTCACCCATTTAAGATGATATTGGTCAGTAAGTGTTTTTCTCACTTCAAATGGCAAATTCAACCACAGGGTTTCTGTTTTCTCTGGGATAATTTTGTAGTAGGAGATTTTACTAAACCGATATAGTTTGTCATATAAAAAACCTATTGATGTCAATGGCTTAGTTAATGTCAATAGGATGTCATCAGCGAATACCATCAACTTATTTACATGATCTTTTATATTTATTCCCTCAATCCTCTCTTTGAGTGGTATACTTTCAGCCATAGGTTCCATAACCATGGCAAAAATAAGTGGGGAGAGTGGGGAACCCTGGCGCGTCCCGCTAGTTACTTTAAATAAATCAGATTTAAATCCCAGTCCCTTCACTGATGCAAAAGAATTGGCATACAGAGCTTTGATGGAACAAGAACCAAACTGGTCTAGACCAAATACTTGTAAAACTTTGTCAATGTGTTCCCAGTTTACCCTGTCAAATGCCTTTTCCGCATCTAATGACAGGGCCAACAATGGGATTTTAAGCTGTTTAGTATGGAACAGTATATTTAATAGTCTCCTTGCATTATCTGAGGTTTGTCTTTTGAGAATGAAACCAGTTTGATCCCTGTTAATTAGGTCTGGTAGTAAAATGTTTAATCTAGAGGCCAAGATCTTTGAATATATGTTGATATCAATATTCAGTAATGATATCGGTCTATAGTTCGCACAACTAGATGGGCCTTTACCTAATTTTGGTATTGTAATTATAGTAGCTTCGAGCATCTCTGGAGGTTAAAAGCCTCTAGTTTTCATCTCATCAAAAGTTTTGCTCATTCTCGTTATCAATATAGGGGCAAAGAGCTTATAATATATATTAGCTAGCCTGTTTGGGCCAGGAGCTTTATCAAGTTTTACATTTTTAATTTTTTTTTATTCACCAGATATTTTCCGGGTTTGTTCCCAAGATAATATTGTTTAATTTGGAACTTTCATATTGCTCTATATAATATGCTTTCATTGATTTTCCTTATTTGGGTCAGAATTGTTATCAGTTCCCTTGAATTGCAGCTAAGCATGGACAAGTTCTAATAATAGGAGATTTTAATTACCCTGAAATAAACTGGATAAATGAGACCAGCAGTTCAGCCAGGGCAGCAGATTCTTGAAAACACTCAGTGATCATTATCTAGCAAAGGTTATACAAGAGCATACTAAAAATGAAGGTTTCTTAGATTTAGTCATCACAAATAATATTGATATAGTATCAAATGTTGAAATAGGGCAACCGTTGGGAAACAGTGATCACAACACAGTCTCTTTTGAGATTGAATTAAAAAAACAACATTTTAAGGGGCTAACAAAAACTCTTAATTTTATAACGGCAGATTTTAACGGTCTAAGAGCAGCAATACAAAGTATAGACTAGGACAGAGAACTGATGGGTAAAAATACTAAATATAAATGAACAACATTTAAATCCTTACTAAATATACATACTTGTCACCATATACCAAGTGGGAATAAAAGTAAAAGGAGTAAATCACATCCAATGTGGCTTAACAATGATTTAAAGATCAAGACACAGAGCAAAAAACAGGCATTTAAATTAAACAGACAAGAGGGGACAGAGACTGCTTTTTGGGAGTACAAGGAAATCAACAAGGCTTGCAAAAGGGCTATTAGACTGGCTAAAATAGAAAATGAAAAATTAATTGCAAAAGAAAGTAAGGCTAACCCTAAAATATTTTTTTAGTATATTAATGGGAAGAAGGCGAGGAAGGAAGCTATAGGAACATTAGAATGTGACACAGGCTGTCTGATAATTAGTGACCAGGAAAAGGCAGATGAGCTAAATAGGTTATTTTCTTCGGTATACACAAGGGAGGTACCAGTGGTTGGGTAAATGCAACATAATGAGGCTACACTACCTTTGCCGAATAATTGGTTAACGCAGGAAGTAATCCAAAAGAGGTTGAAAAAAATAAATGTTAATAAAGCCACAGGTCCTGATGGTGTACATCCACGGGTACTAAGGGAACTGGGTTCTGTAATAGCCAAACCATTATATTTATTTTTTCAAGATTCACTCAACACAGGGTCTCTACCAGATGACTGGAGAAAAGCAAATGTGATACCTATATTTAAAAAGGGAGCAAGAGCAAATCCGGGGAATTATAGACCAGTGATCCTCACTTCTGTAGTGGGGAAGCTTTTAGAAGGGTTAATAAGGCATAATATACAAGAATATATCTTTTGAACAGGATTATAAGTAGGAGTCAACATGGATTTATGAGGAATAGGTCATATCAAACAAATCTAATTAGTTTCTATGAGGAGCTTAGTAGGAACCTGGATCAAGGCAACTCAGTGGATGTAGTCTTTTTGGATTTTGCAAAGGCTTTTGATACAGTGCCACATGGAAGACTATTGTGCAAACTAAGAGATACAGGAATTGCAGTAAATATCTTCTCATGGATTGAGAGCTGGCTAAAAGACAGGAAGCAAAGGGTTGTTGTAAATGGTACATACTCTGATTGGACTAATGTGGTAAGTGGGGTTTCTCAGGCTTCTCCTTTTTAACATATTTATTAATGACTTAGAGGTGGGACTGGAAAGTAGTGTCTCCATTTTTGCTGATGACACAAAGTTGTGCAAGGTAATTAAATTATATAATAATGTGCTTTCCCTCCAAAGGGATTTACATATATTTGAGGAATGGGCATCTAAATGACAGATGAGATTTAATATGAATAAATGTAAAGTTATGCATATGGGAAGGAAAGATAGCCAAGCAATTTATAATCTTAATGGAGCAAATATAGGGGTATCAGATATTGAAAGGGATTTGGGAGTGCTTGTGGACAAAACCACATAGGTAACAGCTGCAAAGGGAAATACAATATTAGCATGTATTATGAAGGGTATAGAAGCAAGGGAAGCAAATATAATTTTGCCCCTATACAAATGTCTAGTACACCCTCATTTGGAATATGGAGTACATTTTTGGGCACCACTTCATAAAAAGGACATTTTAGGCCTTGGAAATGGTACAGAGGAGGGCAACAAAACTAATAAGGGAAATGGAGGGGTTAAGTTATGAAGAAAGACTAACTAAATTAAACGTATTTTCTCTAGAAAAAAGGCGTCTAAGAGGAGATATGGTTACCTTATATAAATACATTCAGGGTCAGTATAAAGATTTGTCAAGGGAGCTTTTTGTGCCAAGTGGTTTTCAACTGACAAGAGGACATCCCTTGAGGCTAGAAGTAAAAGGATTCCACCTTAAAGAAAGAAAAGGGTTTTTCACAGTAAGGGTGGATAATCTGTGGAATTCTCTACCAGAGGAGGTGGTGACAGCGGATTCGATAGAGAACTTTAAAAAGGGTACTGGATTTATTTCTAATTAAAAAGGGAATTCAGGGTTATCCTGGATAATTAGAGAGAGAGTATTGATCCAGGGAGAAATCTGATCACCAGTATTTTGGGTCAGGAAGGATTTTTTTTTTCCCTTTGAGACGATTGGCTTTGTTTCACTTGTTTTTTTATTTTTCGTTTGCCTTCCTCTGGATTAATTAATAATTCAAAATAAAAATAAATAAATAATTAATTAAATAGTTGATTATTAATTAATGAACAATTGATTAATTAATAACTAATCCACATATTGCAGATCAGAGGAGATATTAAAAGGTTGAACTTGATGGACTGAAAGTCTTTTTTTTAACCTTATTTACTATGTAACTATGCATTAGCCTGATTGATATTTTTTTAATTAGATCTTTCTAGGTGGGATAATTTAATAGTGAGAACTCTTAAAGATACACCTCTCTGTTTTTTAAGATGAATATTCCAAGAGGTTAGTAAGCCCCTTACAAAGGCTTTGTGAGTAATACATACTACTATGTTGGATTTTACCGATCCCTCTTTAAGTTCAAAAACATATATTCATTCTAATTGTAATTTATCTTTATATACTTGGTCTTTAAGAATGTACAAATCTATTGATTTAGCCTACCTCATTTCTTTTTTTCACTAGTTCTCCTAAGTGAGTAAGCGAGGCATGATCCGAAAAGGCAGACGGTTTAATTTAAATATGTTTTGTTTTTTTCCAGGGTTGTATTATCCAAAAGAAAGTAATCCAGCCTGGAGTACATTTTATGCCTATTCAAGTAGAAAGTAAAACCTTTTATGTTATGTTATGACATGTATCATAGAGATCAAAATTTATCAAGCTTTTATGGAATTTCTCAGCCTTTTTTTTGGTTTGTAGATCAGGTTTACTGTTGCAGAAGTGCGATCTAAATTTGCATCTTGCACCATATTCAGATCTCCACAAACAATAAAAAAAGCCTTTTATGTTTTTATGAACACGTTTTAACATCTTATTTAGAAAAACATTTTGGTTACTATTAGCAAGATAAATATTTATTATGTTAAAAGGTAGGTCATTCATTGGACCTATCCATATGACAAATCTACTGTTAATGTCTGTTTCTATATAATCATCTATTATACTTAAGATTTTATTAAACAAAATAGAAACACCTCTCGATTTAAATGTGAAATTCTAACTTATTTTACTATTCAAATTGAATTGAACAGGACTGGTTCTCTGTTATGCTTCCCATGCGTTTCTTGTACGCAAGCTATATTGATCTTATCTTTCATTAAGCTATCTATAAACGCTTTTCTTTTAATAGGTAAATTTAGGCCCTGTATGTTTTGTGATAAGATTCTTAGCCCCATTCTTGAATGACCTTCGGTTTCTTAACTCCAGAATTGTTCACTCTACCCACAGGATGTCCCTCACGTCTCACATGTATAAAGTAAAAAGTACATAAATAAATGACAAAAAAACAACAACATTAAAACACACATAAACTTCAATTAACAAAGACATTTTCATTATTTTGGTTCTGTTACAGGTATTTGCTGCTATTTTTTTTTTCTTTTCTTCCATATTTGGTCTCAAAGGAACTTTGTTGACCAGTATGGTCCTAACAGAGATCTTATTCTACTGTAGCGAGCTTCCCCCTTTCCTTTCTCTTTACTTTTTGCTTTCCCCTTATTCCTCCCTTCTTTCATTTCTCTATTCATCAGCACACACAAAAAAAAGGTGTTGTATATAGCCGTGTATATTATATATATATATATATATATTTATCTAACTGTAGTTTTATACAGTGTTGACATATCCTACCGTGTACATTTTAATTATCCTACTTATGTGTGAATTCCTCGATTTTACATCTAACCTTCAAGTTGTCTAATGAATTATGTGTTTGTGTTATCATTTTTCAATCTAAATTAGGGGCCCTATTAAATTCCAGCCTCGTAAATAAGAGGCTTCTACTTAAGCCCTACGTACTGCAAAGTTTCTCTAAGTTCCAATGCTATTAAATTAGCCCTGCTGCGAGCAACGTATGAGCTACGCAGCAGGGCCGTACGTATCTACACTGCGTAAATGTACATGAGGAGTGACAGCCTGCGAGATGATATCGCAGGCTCCCACTCCTCATCAATTGCTGCGGGGGTCCTAAAAGGGACCTCCGCGGCAGTCCCCCACATAAGCCCTGCCGTGGGGGTACTCCGAATACCCCCCCCCGGCACCTAAAATTAACCCCCCCTCAATGCGGGGGTCCCCATCGGGACCCCCGAAGTGTCCTCACATGAACACCTTGCTGCAGGGGTCCATAGGAACCCCCGCAGCCCCCACACATTAACCCCTTGCAGCGGGGGTCCCCGATCTGCATAGATCAGGCCATCCGCTGCATTTAAAACTTTTAAATTCCCCGCCGCGGCTACTTAAAGGGACCGCGGCACACTATTACCCAATCCCGGCCGCGGCACTTAAAATTAACCCCCCTCTATGCTGGGGGTGTCCCCATATAAACCCCCTGCAGCGGGGGGCCCCGATCGGCACCGATCGTGACCCTGCTGCAATTCAATTTTAAATTTCCCGCCTCGCGGGTCCTCAAAGGACCGTAAAGGTCCTGAAAGGACTCGCACTAAAAATATTAACCCCAGGCAACTATAATTACCCCATTAACTCATGATGGTCAATCCAGACCACCATAAGGCCTAAATTAACCCATTAACTCATGATGGTCAATCCAGACCACCATAAGGCTCTAATTAACCCATTAACTCATGGTGGTCAATACATACCACCATAAGGCCTAAATTAACCCATTAACTCATAATGGTCAATCCAGACCACCATAAGGCTCTAATTAACCCATTAACTCATGGTGGTCAATACAGACCACCATAAGGCTCTAATTAACCCATTAACTCATGGTGGTCAATACAGACCACCATAAGGCCTAAATTAACCCATTAACTCATGATGGTCAATCCAGACCACCATAAGGCTCTATTTAACCCCATCAGTCCCATAAGGGTATATTATTACCATTATGGGCCTGTTACAACCCAACATTAACCACATAAGTGCCATAATGGTCCTCAAGGACCATCATGACACTAACTACAAACACTACACTATAACCCCCAATAAACCATTTAATCTAAACTAACCCCCCTCTACACTAATCTATTAACACTTACACTACCTACCTACACTACCTACCCCTAATAAACCTCCCCAACACTCTAATTACAAAAAACAAAAAACCTACAGCACAAAAAACAAAAAAACCTACAGTACAAAAAACAAAAAAACCTACAGTACAGAAAAAAAAACAATTACAACCCCACCCCCCACTACAGAAAATAAAAAAAATTACACACCTGAAAAGGAAAGACAGATAAACACAATACAATACATACATATAATACATTACATACATTACATACAATACATGACATTACATACATTACATATAATATATTACATATAATATATTACATATAATACATTACATACAATACATGACATTACATACATTACATATAATATATTACATATAATATATTACATATAATATATTACATATAGTCCTAATCAAATACCCCCTATCTATCTAACATACAATCTATTTAATTTAAAATAAATCCTAACTATATCAAATACATCCCCCTATCTATCTTATATACAAAAAATCCTAACTTCATACACAGACCCTTATTCTAAAATAAAATAAAATAATTACAGTCCTAACTACATACACAGACCCTAATTCTAAGCTAAAATCAATAAATTAAGACCACTTACCTTTAAGATGTTGCTTCAGATCACTAACCTATGGGTCAAACAAAAAATAAAAATTAGTACAAAACATTAACATCCAATAAATAAACATTCTATACATTCTAAATATTCAACTCACCTTTACAGCATGTCCAGTCACTGTTTAGCTCTTCCGGCGCGGCCCTGTTAAAAAAAAAACACAATACATGAATACATGATTACAATATATAAACAATAAATAAAATACACAAATAAACATCTAAATATACATTTAACTTACCTCCCCGCGATGTCCCCGGCCTTCTCTGCTTCAGCCCCGGCTGGGCCGCGGAACCATCCGCGCTCTAAAAAAAAAAAAGAAAAAAAACTAACGGAGGTCTGCACTGGCAGACCTCCCCGACGCTACTGAACCTCCCGGAGTCATTTCCGGGAGGAAATTGGCATTGGCGGCTTGTGATTGGCTGAAAAAGCTGTCAGCCAATCAATAGTCGTCAATGTAGGAGCCAATCAGGATGCGCAGATGTCTTCTTCCAATCACTCCGTGGGGGTGTATCCCATAGTGATTGGCTGAAGGCATCTGAGCGTTGTGATTGGTTCCCAGAAAGATAGACAAGTGTTTAAGCCAATCAGGGTGGGATATTGGGGTGTATCCCATCCTGATTGGCTCACACATTGACGACTTTTGATTGGCTGAAATTGATAGACAGCTTTTTCAGCCAATCACAAGCCGCCAATGCCAATTTCCTCCCGGAAACGACTCCGGGAGGTTCAGTAGCGTCGGGGAGGTCTGCCAGTGCAGACCTCCGTTAGTTTTTTTTCTTTTTTTTTTTAGAGCGCGGATGGTTCCGCGGCCCAGCCGGGGCTGAAGGAGAGAAGGCCGGGGACATCGCGGGGAGGTAAGTTAAATGTATATTTAGATGTTTATTTGTGTATTTTATTTATTGTTTATATATTGTAATCATGTATTCATGTATTGTGTTTTTTTTTTAACAGGGCCGCGCCGGAAGAGCTAAACAGTGACTGGACATGCTGTAAAGGTGAGTTGAATATTTAGAATGTATAGAATGTTTATTTATTGGATGTTAATGTTTTGTACTAATTTTTATTTTTTGTTTGACCCATAGGTTAGTGATCTGAAGCAACATCTTAAAGGTAAGTGGTCTTAATTTATTGATTTTAGCTTAGAATTAGGGTCTGTGTATGTAGTTAGGACTGTAATTATTTTATTTTATTTTAGAATAAGGGTCTGTGTATGTAGTTAGGATTTTTTGTATATAAGATAGATAGGGGGATGTATTTGATATAGTTAGGATTTATTTTAAATTAAATAGATTGTATGTTAGATAGATAGGGGGTATTTGATTAGGACTATATGTAATATATTATATGTAATATATTATATGTAATATATTATATGTAATGTATGTAATGTCATGTATTGTATGTAATGTATTATATGTAATATATTATATGTAATATATTATATGTAATGTATGTAATGTCATGTATTGTATGTAATGTATGTAATGTATTATATGTAATATATTATATGTAATATATTATATGTAATGTATGTAATGTCATGTATTGTATGTAATGTATGTAATGTATTATATGTATGTATTGTATTGTGTTTATCTGTCTTTCCTTTTCAGGTGTGTAATTTTTTTTATTTTCTGTAGTGGGGGGTGGGGTTGTAATTGTTTTTTTTTTCTGTACTGTAGGTTTTTTTGTTTTTTGTACTGTAGGTTTTTTTGTTTTTTGTGCTGTAGGTTTTTTGTTTTTTGTAATTAGAGTGTTGGGGAGGTTTATTAGGGGTAGGTAGTGTAGGTAGGTAGTGTAAGTGTTAATAGATTAGTGTAGAGGGGGGTTAGTTTAGATTAAATGGTTTATTGGAGGTTATAGTGTAGTGTTTGTAGTTAGTGTCATGATGGTCCTTGAGGACCATTCTGGCACTTATGTGGTTAATGTTGGGTTGTAACAGGCCCATAATGGTAATAATATACCCTTATGGGACTGATGGGGTTAAATAGAGCCTTATGGTGGTCTGTATTGACCACCATGAGTTAATGGGGTAATTTAGGCCTTATGGTGGTCTGCATTGACCACCATGAGTTAATGGGGTAATTATAGTTGCCTGGGGTTAATATTTTTAGTGCGAGTCCTTTCAGGACCTTTACGGTCCTTTGAGGACCCGCGAGGCGGGAAATTTAAAATTGAATTGCAGCAGGGTCACGATCGGTGCCGATCGGGGCCCCCCGCTGCAGGGGGTTTATATGGGGACACTTCGGGGGTCCCGATGGGGACCCCCAGCATAGAGGGGGGTTAATTTTAAGTGCCGCGGCAGGGATTGGGTAATAGTGTGCCGCGGTCCCTTTAAGGAGCCGCGGCGGGGAATTTAAAAGTTTTAAATGCAGCGGGGGGCCTGATCTATGCAGATCGGGGACCCCCCCTGCAATGGGTTTATGTGGGGACACTTCGGGGGTCCCGATGGGGACCCCCAGCATAGAGGGGGGTTAATTTTAAGTGCCGCGGCCGGGATTGGGTAATAGTGTGCCGCCGTCCCTTTAAGTAGCCGCGGCGGGGAATTTAAAAGTTTTAAATGCAGCGGGGGGCCTGATCTATGCAGATCGGGGACCCCCGCTGCAAGGGGTTAATGTGGGGGTGCTGCAGGGGTCCTGATAGAGACCCCTGCAGCATGGGAATGTGTATAGGGTGCAGGGGGGAGCCTCACACTGCTGTCTCGGGCTGTTCCGAGGCAGCACGTAGAGGCTTTCGGATCCCTTGCGTGGACTTTTTGTCCACGTAGGGATTCTTACGATATGCGAGACTCGTGCATAGATTTAAGGCTACGTAGCTCTCTCGGAGCCTATTCTCGGCCATTTTCTCGCAGTCATATCGTAAAGCAGGCTGCGAGAAATTCGGTTCTCGCAAACAGCAGGAAAACTGCCTTTTGCGAGCACCGAGAGAACTACGAGGGAGAATTTAATAGGGCCCAAGATGTAGTTAATTATTAATAATACTTTCAACTTCTGTATCTGGCTAATCTTTTATACAACTGAGTCTTGTGATTCATTTACCGTAAATTAAATTGTGTTTAAACCTTTAAAGTTCATAAATATTTAATGTGGTTCTTGTTTTTTAAATCCCATACAAATATCTATATCAGATTGTTGTATCTGACCCCCTATATTTATTGGGGATTATATATCCGTGTTATTCTATTCATTATCATAAGTTGTAAAAGTTTTTAAAGTGCTAGCTACTTGCTTAGTTTATATCAATAAGTATATAGTGTGTTAATATTTTATATTTTACATAATTTTTTAACATCAATTAGAAAAAACAAACAAAAAGAAAACTGTGTGGAGAACTAATTATACATAATGTCTAGTATGATTTTGATCTTTTATCTAACATCCCCCCAAA
Source organism: Discoglossus pictus (assembly GCA_027410445.1). Classification (NCBI taxonomy): domain Eukaryota; kingdom Metazoa; phylum Chordata; class Amphibia; order Anura; family Alytidae; genus Discoglossus; species Discoglossus pictus. The sequence goes on from CM050164.1 coordinate 46,541,993, forward strand.
AAACCTGCTAATATACAGCCTTATTAAATTGCGATTCGGAAAATTTAAAAGGGCTCTATTTAAACACATAGCATGTTTTTTTATAGAAGTTTTTAGTTAGTGAACTTCTATCCAAAATCAAGGTCTTCACTAACTAAAAGCTTCTGTAAAAAAAATATGCTATGTGTTTAAATAGAGCCCTTTTAAATTTGCCGAATCGCAATTTAATAAGGCTGATAGATTCCATTTTTTTAATCTATTTCTCAGCTTCCCTAGGTGATTCAAAACTGTTTCTTATACCATTTTTAAAGATTATCAGTTTAGTAGGAAAACCCCATCTATATTGGAGGTTATTTGTTCTCAATACTTTTGCTACTTCTTTAAACTATGTCCTTTGTTTAAGGGTGTTAGCTGAAAGACCTGAAAATATAGAAATGTTATCATATGGAGTTGCCAGATCGTTCCCAGAAATAGAGGCCTTTACAAAAGATTATTTATATGTATAATGATGTAGCTTAACCAGGAAATATCTTGATGTATCCTGAGAAAAATCTTTAGGCAGTGGTATGCGGTGTAACCTATCAATTTTATACTCTCCTGTGAAAATTGGTATTAAAAATAAATGTAACAGTGACGTTACATATAGCGATAGATCTTTTCCCAACACTGCCTCTGGTATATCTCTTATCCATAGATTATTTCTTTTAGAGTGGTCCTCTAGCTGAGTTTGTTTATTTTGCAGGCGTTTGACCTCTACCTCTAGTATTTTAACTTGAGTAAGAGTTTCTGCATGTTCTTTAGTTAACAAAACACAATCAGTGATAATGAGCTAATTAGCCCCTTCTTTCGCAGTCTGAGTTTTTACTGCTTCTCAATATCCTCCTTTTTCTGGGTGTATTAGACAAATTTAGCAAATCACTCAATCAAGCTCATTTTGTATGATGGAACTGACTTTACATTTAAGGCAAATGAGGCCTTTTAAAATGAATCAGTAGGTGGTGCTATATACAGTCATCAAGTGGTGTTGTATACAGTTCGCAATTCACCCTATTCAGCAAAAAGGCAGAGATTTTAGACCAATTTACAAACTTTAAGAATGCTTCATATACAGCTTTGTATCTAGTTATCCAGTGTTCCATATACCAGTAACAGTTTCATACCTTTTAGGACAATTTTGCATGCTGCACTTGTTAATGTAGTCCACTGATATTTATATCCCCAAATGGCAGCTATTTGTATCTACTTCCAGAGCCTATGGCTCTATGGCAGTTTTTACTTGGGGAATTTACAGTCAATGACAAAAACTGTTTGCAGTTCTCAATTTGTTATAGACAGCTAGTAAGCAAGGCTTTTTAAGTCTGTTTTCCCATTGCTCAAAATGAGGTTACATGTTGAAGTCCCTCTGATGTTGTATCTAGAGTCACATAATTAGTGGTGGTTATGAAGCCCTCACAAAGTGTATAGCTCTATACAAAGCTTTATTTGGAAGTGCTTCATGTGTGGTTTCTTTGTGTATTTTCCGAATGTTCATTCATCAATTGAATGACTCAGCCCTCACAAGACAAATCTCCTGGTTTATGATGCAAATAATGTATTACTATGTGAGTAGTTCCTCAGGGTTAACAACCTTTTGGAGTGCTCAGCAAACCCCCATGTCCTGGGATACCGTTATATGAGCTTCACCTTCTTATCCAAGATGCTGCAGCATGCTCTGCGTCTTTGCACTGTGTGCCTGTGTGTCTAAGATCATCTGTGAGCTGACAGGCATCCAGGCCGTGTTTTGGGTTTCACACCCTGACGCTCCCCGGTTACACAGCTTTACCTCTGTACTTGAATGATCTCCTCTGCCCTGGATGGGCAGCTTGCTCCACACTGTGTATCGCTCTCTGCTAATACCAACTGGATTACAGGCTGTGCTTGTCTCTAGAACTCATCCGGTCTGCCTCTCCATGTGGGTCCTTGTACCTTAATCTGGGTGGGGTGGGGGTCAGCATAAATTTCTTAGCAGCCAAACAGGAAAGCATTGCCCCATGGAGGCTTCTCCATTCTAGAGACTTATATGTAGTTTGGGTGCTGCTTTAACTTGGCTCTATGCAGGTTAGGACTGACTGCTAGGTCTCCATCCTAGCCACTTCCTGGGAGGAGAAACACCCCCCCCTTTACTGGAACCCCTTTAAATGTTTATTCATGTTTTTACTATATTTGTCAGCATACAAATAAACCAAAACAGAAAATAAATCCTAGCTTCTCTTTGAAGCACCACCTACACTTTTATTTTTCTGGAACTTGCTTTCTTTATTATACATCAGGCATTGGCAATTTAATCTCTTGTGCCTCTTCCTCTGCGGAACCCGGCTTGCACATCTGGTAGTTCTAGGTCCATATATTGTTAGTGCCAAGCTTGTAGTATCTTAAGCATTACCTTCCTGGCATGTAAAATGAGTGCAATTGTTACATAACTGAAGCCCTCTTTTGCACTTCCTTTTTTGGAATTGGTATGCAGACTGACCTTTTCCAATGTACTGGCCACTGTTGAGTTTTCCACGTTTGTTGGCATAGAGCAAGCAACACTTTCACAGCATCTTCTTGTTAATTTTGAATAGTTCAATTGTGTTCCATAAACTCCTGCAGCTTTTTTATCAGCTAGGCTAATAAGGTTAATCACTGCTGTCAAGATCCTATGTGTACAGATATTTAGTGTATACCTACCATCTCTTCTTTACCACCTTTATCTTTTATCATGCCCACTTTGGCGTGAAATCTTCCTTTGATATCCCCAAGAGGTCTCTTGACCTTCCCATTTGGGCTACTTCCAAAGCCTAATCAGACAGCCAGTTTTCCTGCTTTGTTTTCTGTCTTTTGGGGATATTCTTTGTTGCTGTATCCTGGATAATGTTACAAACTTTGTTTCAAAGTTTTTTGGCACTCTATCTTCCATGACTAGTACCTTAAATACATTCTTTACTTCCACTGCATATTCACAAGGGACATTATTTATTTTGCATTTGCTTAGACTGATGATTTTCCCTCTTTTCTTCAGTTTAATTCTGAACTTTGTAATAAGAAGCTCATGGTCTGGGCTGACGTCAGCTCTAGGTCTTGTTTTTTATGATTGTATAGAGCTCCTCCATCTTTGGCTACACAGAGTATCGACAGTTTGATTTCTATATTGTCCATCTGGTGATGTCCATGTGTAAAGTTGTCTTTGAGGATGTTGGAAAAGGGTGTTTGGTTTGACCAAAGAATTATCTTGACAGAAATCTACTAATCTCGTCCTGCTTCATTTTGTACTCCTAGGCCAAACATGCTAGTTATTCTAGGTATTTTTTGGTTCCCTACTTTAGCATTCCAACTTCCTATGATGAGAGTAACGTCTTTTCTTGGTGGTGTATCTTTGACGTGTTGAATATCTTTGTAGAGCTGGACAGTTTCAGCCTCTTCAGCATCCATGGTTGGAGCATAGACTTAGATCACTGTGATTTTAAATGGCTTGCCTTGAATTTAAGAATTGAAACATTCTGTCATTTATTGAGTTGTAAACGAGCACTACTTTGGCCACCTTTGATTGACTATGAGGGCTACTCCATTTCTTCCACATGGTTTTTGACCACTTTAGAAAATCTGGTGGATGTCTGATGTGAAATGTCCCATTTCAGTCCAATTAGTTAATCTTGCCATTTCCAGTTTGCATTGGTTCATAGCTCTAACATTCAAGGTTCCTATGCTGTGTTCCTATAGTGTGCAGAGCTGGGTGAAATAGTATTCGTATATATATATATATAATGTGTGGGACATAGTATCTATCTGTCTCTTTATCTGTGTGGGAGCTCTGTATATCCCTGCTGCGTATATATCTGCCAGTTTTTACCTTGTGTGGAGGTATATATATATATATTTATATATATATATATATATATATATATATATATATATATTATTCCTCATAATAAAAAAAGAGCTGGTAAAAGTACAGAGAAGGGCAACAAATTTAATAAAGGGAATGGAGGGGCTAAGTTATGAAGAAAGACTAACCAAATTAAACTTATTTAGTCTAGAAAACTTATTTAGTCTATATATATATATATATATATATATATATATATATATGTATATATATATATACAGACACATACACATACATTATCATTATACATACGCTGAACAATTATTTATTAGATACATTTGAGAGGTAGCCATAATCATTATTCAGTGGGTGCGTTATGAATAAAAGTAACCATTATTTGACTGTGTAACATGTACTAGTTTCACTCTCTCAGAAATATGTCAAAAATATAATTAATTAATTGTTCTTTGTATTTATGCATTTTTCTAAATGAGGCAACAAGCATGTGTTACACAAACACATATCATGATCACTTGTACCACACACACAAACATTGAGTTATTTTTATTATTATTATTATCATGTTTTACAAAAGAAAAACTAAATGCTAATATAAGTGATACACATACATACAAACACATCACACATATAATTAATTATTCATGAGGGCGGGCAGCAAATACACACACACTCAATGTTAACTACAAAAATTGGACACTTTAAATAATATACACACAAACCAGGCACTCACACCATACTGAGGATCGGCAGTAACCGTGAAACAGTACTGTATGTGGTTAAGTGACCTGATTTTTGAAAAATCCATCCGTTGCTGTGTCTAAAAATGTGAAATACAGTAAGCATATGCATTAAAGGAGCCATGTTTAAAATGGTTTGGATTGACAGAGTGATGGTGCATTATGTGGCCTCATTTGCATGTCCCGCCCAGTTTTCCCAGATTGCAGTGCATATACTGTGTTTCTGAGAAATTTGAGCAGGAAATAAGTTTTTATCAACTTATTTTTAGACATTCAAGTGGAATCACTAATGTACTATTCCTTATTTGTACTACTGTACTTTGTACGGTGGAGAGCTTCTATCACTCAGCCCACCATATGTGAAATAATTGCTGTATATATATATATATATATATATATATATATATATATATATATATATATATATATATATATATATATATATATATATATATATATATATATATATATATATATATATATATATATATATATATGTGTGTGTGTGTGTGTGTGTACAGTATCTCACAAAAGTGAGTACACCCCTCACATTTTTTTAAATATGTTAATATATCTTTTCATGTGACAACACTGAATAAATGGCACTCTGCTACAATGTAAAGTAGTAAGTGTACAGCCTGTATAACAGTGTAAATTTGCTGTTCTCTCGAAATAACTCAACACAGACACAGACCCATTAATGTCTAAACCGTTGGCAACAAAAGTGAATACACCCATAAGTGGAAATGTGCAAATTGGGACCAAAGTGTCAATATGTTGTGTGGCCACCATTATTTTCCAGCACTACCTTAACACTCATGGGCATGGAGTTCACCAGAGCTTCACAGGTTGCCAGTGGAGTCCTCTTTCACTCCTCCATAATGACATCACCTTCTGTTTGAGGATGCCCCACAGATGCTCAATAGGGTTTAGGTCCGGTGACATGCTTGGCCAGTTCTTCACTTTTACCTTTAGCTTCTTTACCAAGGCAGTGGCCATCTTGGAGGTGTGTTTGGGGTCATTATCATGTTGGAATACTGCCCCGCGGCCCTGTCTCCGAAGGGAGGTGATCATGCTCTGCTTCAGTATGTCACAGTACATGTTGGCATTCATGGTTCCCTCAATGAACTGTAGCTCTCCAGTGCCGGCAGTACTCATGCAGGCACAGAACAAACATATATGCACATATGTCTATATATGTATATATGTTTTCTAGAATATGTTGTTTTGATTGCCTCTATATGCATTTACCTGATGATGTCAGATGCTGCCTCCACTCACTCTGCATCGCTGTTTACATTCAAACTGAGGGTTTCATCTCATATCAGTGTTTTTGTGTTCTTTGTGCCTTATCCGTTTATCTGTCATTTAGGGATTATTTCAACTACCTTTCCTCAGTAAAGATGTATTCTTTTGGTGGAAGGAGGGTCATGGTCTGGGCCTGCATGACTGCTGCCGGCAATGGGGAGCTACTGTTCATTGAGGGAACCATGAATGCCATGAAGGCTTTTGTCTTTATTGCGAGAGTGTTTTTTTTTTTTTTTTTTTGTGTATCTGTATTTTTGTATGCTAATTAAATAATTAATAAATTAATAAATTAATATACTTTACCTATTTGTAAGTAATATATGCAGGAAGCATTGTGCTCAAGAGCTGACAATCTATTCTGATGTTCATGCAGCATTCAATGTAGAGTAGTTGTTGAGCTGAGGTGTAAGTGTCAGCAATGTGTGCAGTGTGTAGTGTAAATAGGCTGCGTGCGCGAGGGGAAGCCGTTAGTGTAGCTGTGAACTACAGCTTTCTGTAAGTTAGTGTTGTAAAATGACGGCGAATGTGTATGTGGTACGCGGGTGTGGATGATTTAGCGTCCTTACTAAAAATGTATTGTGTACCTCGTACAGCTTTTTGGAAAAGCTGTATGAGCTTGTTGGTGTTTTGCGACTTTAGGGTAGTGTAGCCTCGTTTTTGTTTATTTCAGCTGCCATTTTTTCTCTCGATTAAGGGGATTTTGGCGTGTCTAAACTCGGCAATCGGACTTAAATTGAGGTGTAACAACTTGCAGAGGTCCTGGGTGCCCCCCCCCCCTTGCTGCAGGTAAGCTTTTTTATGTTATTTTTGTGTGTATTTATTGTGTTTTTAATGTATTCAGCTGCCCCCGGTGCGGCCGTTAAGGTTGTATTTTTGCAAGTTCATAATGGGTTTTTTTCTAAGTCCCGCGGCTCGTATTTTTTTAGTGTAAGTCCGTATTTAGTGATTGCATGTTAGATGTATTTTTTCAAAGTCCTGCTTCTGTGTGTGTTTGTAACCGCTTGTGAGTAGAGCACAATCGGGCGGGAAAGTACACTGCAGGGAACTGATGGACTGTGACTGCAGGGAACCGAGGGACTGTATCTGGAGAGTGTAGCTGTGTGTGGCCGGATTAATGAGGGAAGTCTAAGTGACGGGGGAAACAAATGAGTGTTTCACAGATAGAACAGAGCGCTCTATCACAAGAAAATGTGTCACATTGGAAAACAAGAGGAAAAGGCGACAGTGTTAAAGGTTGAATGGGGTTCTGCATGACAGGTACGGAATGACTGGTTGGAATGGGGGGGGGGGGCTGTATGACAAGGACTGTAACAGGTGGAAATGGGGATCTATATGACAGTGTGTTATGTGGATTGAGTGGTCTGCATGACAGGGACAGTGACAGTTGGAAAGGGGTGACTGCATGACATGGATTGTGTGACAGGCTGAATGGTGGGTCTGTATGACAGTGACAGTGTGTCAGGAAGAATGGTGGTCTGTATGGCAAACACTATCCCTTCCTCTAATGAGCTGTAGGTACAAAAAAACTATGAATTGAATAACATAATGGGGGAGTGGGGGGGTGAGTGGGGAGCCCCTGATTGCGGAGCGCCTGTAGGCGAGTGCCTTCACTGCCTATTGGGTGATCCGGCCATGTGGATATGCCATTAGTGGAAGAAAAATTGGAAGGTCCTACCATGGTTATCATTTTTCTGGATATCACCATTGAATCTAGGTTTAGGCTTCTTGGTGATAGAGTCATAGATTTACAAAAAAAGTATATACTGTAGGTAGTGGCTTTGTTTAAAAGGCTATGTTTTTAGGAACCTCTTGTCCAGATCCTCTGTGGGAGTACCCCAAAGTGTGGAAAGATTGTGAGAATATTAAAATTTCCATCATCTGGTATATCTGATTTTGAGGCTTTAGTATATTCTGTCCTAAAAGGAGGTGTATATCCTTCTGCGGTTAAGAGACATTTGGCGGCTTAGGCCTATTTGTTTAAATGTCATGGGATTTGAGATGATACAAAATAATTAATCATTAGGCAAGCGTTAAAGGGTCTAGGGCAGGCCCGTATTTGCCTATGGGCTAAATGGGCTATAGCCCAGGGCAGCAGTATTTTAGGGGCGGCAAAACTCAGATGCATGTGTACGGTGTGTTCATCACTTTATGTCACTGCTTCCTCACTATCTGAGTGGTATTTGCATGAATCCACCTCAAGAAAGCACAAGCGGCGCCAGGCGGCTGGGCAGGGCCTGGAGTTGGTGGATGTCAAAGGCTCCCAGTCTGTGATATGACACCAACTGGGCCTGCCTGTAGTAGTGCATGGGGCTCTGCTGCCTGGGGGGCCAGGAGCTGGACAGCCAATACCATGGCAGGGAGCAGTGACAATCTAATCAATGTATTTATGTCTTCTCTCATATGATTGGCTGATTTATGATGGACACATATTTAAGCAAATTAGAAGACATACAAATAGGCAGGGCCCAGTCAGAAAAAGGATCTCCTTTAGTTACATTTTTTAGGGAGCAGCATTTTCTTTTTGCTGAGCCAAAGATGAGAAATCAGGGTCTTCAAGCTAGATTGATGAGGACGGAATCTCCTATCACCATCAATGTGCCTGCTTATCGAGGGACGAAGATTAGGGACAAGGTCGCCAATTTTTTTTGTAGTTTTTTATTTTAATATTATACTGTATTTTTCCATCTATAAGACGACCCCATGTATAAGATGACCCCTATTTTTGTAGCCCAAAATTCAGAAATAAATAATTATGCAAATGGATATTTTATACGTTTTTATTGTGTTACACATATATTTAAGGGCACTTAGTTTTCACTGATTTCCATTCCAGCGCAATATCCTTGTGATCACATCACTTATTACTCACTTACGATCTGCATTGCATTTTTCCGGTTTAACACAGGATCACAAAGATATTGAGCTGGAATAGAAATCAGTGAAAATTATGACAGAAAGTGCCCTTAAATATTTGTCTAACACAATAAAAACGTATAAAATACAAATTTCTATGCATACTTGCAGTGTAATGCACTCTAATTGGAACCAAATGATTTCCAAATGTGTTTCTTTTTTCTCCTGCCTTAAATCTAGTGGCCAGATGAAGCATTAAGGTACCAGACCAGGGTATTGCATAGCAACATTCCGTGTATAAGACGGTCCCCATATTTTGAGCTTTAAAAAATTGGTAAAAAATACAGTCTTATACACAGAAAAATAGGGTAATTTTAATTAAATTTAACATTTTTATGGTAATTATTTTCCTTTAGTCTTTTTTATATATCTTTTTTATGTCATTATTTATTTGATTATTTAATGTATTTAATTTGGTGGTTGTGGTAAGGACTATCTGGGTCCTTGTGGACACCATCGGAGCATAGTGTCCATGGGGTCCAAAGGTTAAGGTTCCATGGGGGTCCATAGAATGCCTCATGATAATATTATAGTATACCATGGGGGCCATGGGAACCCCCCTGGTAACAGGTTGGTTCATTTATTTTATTTAAATGTAAAATTGAAACACATGATGCTGAATATCAGCATTGTGTGTAGTAAAAAGCACAATATGGATTTAGTAAGCTCTAAGAACTTTGGTTTTCATGACAGATGAAGGTTAATTTCCCTAACATGCCCATAGCAAGTTTGGTTCACTAGAACTCATGCTCAGCCATGATAAGCAAAGTATCAAATGGTAGAAGGGGCTTTAGTAAACTGAACAGTTATCTGAGAAAATTGATAGCTGTTAAACTTGAAGAAGCTTTAGCACTGCGACCCTTTGAATTCCCCTCAATGTATTTCTTTGAAAAGTTTTAGTGTTTTACTTATTAATCAACTTTTTTGTGGTTACTTTTTATACAATATTATATATTTCAAATATTATACAATAATATATAATATTCTATACATGTTATCATTTTAAATATTAAAAATGGTCAAAAGAAAATAACTTGGTAAATGGAAAATAATTAGCAAAATCATGGCAAGTTAGATGTCATGGAGGTCCATAGGGAAGCCTATGTGTCATGACACTGAGGGAAGGGGACCAAATTCAGCCCAATACCTCCTCCTTTCAGCTTCAAGAAAATCCCTGGATTGTGAGATTTGGGGTATTTCAGTGCCCAGTGTACTTCTTCAGCTCAGGAACACCAGTCATCAGTACCCAGCATCACAGGAGCAGACAATGGTCTCTTCCTTTAGGACTCAGCAGGGAATTCAGGATATAAGCAAGTCATAGACCAGTAAAATTAGAAAGCATTCCCTCTAGAATGAAATGCACACAGTTCTGATGTGTATTCAAACAGAGGATCACTTTATTGGCATAAAACAACTTATTTATAGGCACATTAAAACATTAACATAACTGGGGGAGTGAACACTTTAAACCATAGGGAGCAAGCCAGTCCCAGGCCCACATAAGGAAGTTCCTTCTGGGTAGCCAAATTTTAAGGAGTTCCTTCTTGCTCTTGTGTATTCTGGTGGGGCTGATTCTTCCAGCCAAAGGGACTCCCTTCATAAAGATAAATGGTAGTCCTTAGGCCTTAATGCATTACACTACCCAGATTATATAATCCATACCTAAGCACAAATGGTGAATATAGTAAACGATATATTAACAGATTCATATACAATGCAGTACAGCGCTTTTCTGCAACTAGCTGGTCACACTGACATCTTTAACCCACAGTTTCACCAATTCAATGCAGTGATATCCTAGTGAATAGTTTCCTAGAATTTTGGGCTATGCTGTAGTACCAGACCTTGAAGTAGATAGCTCCCATTAGTCCATAGCAGGTCCATAATTATATTACTATGAATGTTACAGAGAGGTTATTAATTATGCTACAAATTCAGGTATACTGAACAGAGGGTTAACTAAAAATAAAACTTACCTCCCCCCATTCTCTATTGACATACTATTATTGCCTTGTCAATCTAAACGTTTACTTGAGGCAGGGTTTTAATTAACAAGCCATTGTTAATCAGGAGCTTTCTCTAGCAGGATAGGAGTTAGGCAGGCTGATAGACCAATCCACTATTCTTTGATTCATGCTACCTCACACTCCAGGGGGTAATCAATATAGACAATAGTGGAGACCACAAGTCTAAATGTGTATGTGTCCCTCTGCACCTTAGCTAACAAAGCACATGTCCCTTTAAAACTGTAACAAGTCCCTATCTTTCTATGCTCCCCATGTTTCCAGTACAGGGACGTGGCATCCCCTTAAAGATATACCCCATGACCTGTAACTCCCCTCCCAGTGTACCCTACATAACCTACTGTATTCAATCACTAGACGACAGTACTCTGCAATATATAACATCATACAACATTAACCAGTAACCGGTACAATTCTGTAGTCCAAAACACATTAACCATTGCAATTCTGTATTCCATGACATTTTGATAGCCACAAAAGTCCTGCTGTCCATATGATAATGACATCTCCGATGTGAGGGGGAACAAGGGATCCACCTAGTAGTCTAAGGGCCCTATTAAATTCCAGGAATTACAGAGCAATTAAATTAGAAAAGCCTGCAAGGACATGGCCGGAATTCAAATCCGTTAACCATGCTTCTGCACGTAGCATTTCCAGGCGTGAACATGATAAATTATTCAAACCTGTAGTTATGGGTTTAGATTGAGCAATAGTAAAAGAGATTGTCATCATTACGTCACAGAAAAATGGAGGTTACATTTCAATCACTTACGGTTTGAAGTCCGAGTTGCAATCGGACCCGCATTCCAGAAATAATGCAATATGAAAAAATCAGTAAATATAATATTCTAGTTCAATGCAAGTTCTATTATATGTATTAACACACTAATTGCGGGATCAATATAAAGCGGGAATTAAAAATGTTTTTATTTTTTTTATTGTAGATTTGCGAGCTTGAGAATGTTGTGCTATTAATTTTAATACCTTTCATCGCTTTCCCTGTAATTTAAAATACAGTAGTGTGTTTATATTTGCTTTTACAGTGCTATGGACAGGAGTTTAACCCCCTTGTGGGTCCTCTCTAGTACCGATAGGAATTTTGACTACATTTGCCATTTACGGGTGTGAAAACAATTGCAGGCTTGGGGACTTGTAGCAATTTAATAACGATTTACAATTGTAACATTTATGAGAATGAAAGATCAAAGGCTTAACTGGGTCGAAGCTCAGATTTTGACAGCCCCTAGGGATTTTCAGCCTGTAACCTGCAGATCGTTTGCGGGTAGCTAAAAGAGGCCAATTTAATAGCTGTAACTTTTGCAGGCTCCTTTACATGCTTTTTGAACTACAAGTCGGCGAATTTAATAGGGCCCCAAGTCTCTGGAACAGGGAGCAAGGCAAATTATTTTCATGGAGGTTTGGGGATTCGTCCACAGACCGTATGATATGTTTAACTACGATTATTCAGGGTAAATTGATTTACACAATCTAAGCCAGTCCCCTCATCCTGGGAAGGGATCACTTTAGGGGTATAGGTGCTATCATAATGCTGACTTTTTTTCCAGCTTGCTGCAGCTCCAGCATGAGTTGTAATCCTATGGTTGCCCTTCGGGGTAGGCGACCATCTGATTGGTGGGGTGCCAATCAAGAGAGAAACCTGAAGCTCCAACTTGGAGTTTCTACTAGCTCCAAAGTGAACTAATCACAACAGGGCCTATCAGCCCTGGAAATTTGAACTGTCCACTCAGAGACACGTCTACAGTCTATGGAGTTTAACATAGAGAATTCTTGCTCATAGAGCTTTATTGTAGAAGTCCCACACATAATTGTACTGTTCCTTAACAGCTCAGCCCTGCCTGATAGGGCTTGTGCCCCTGCAAGGTCATGAATAGCGGTGTTCAAAAGGGTTCCCCTTGACGCAAAGATTTTGGTCGTGACACCATGGTTATGATTTGAGGCCTAATAGAGGTCCACAGGGACTCCCATAGGTTTAATGTACCCCTCACAGCACAAATGGTGGGGGAATGTGGCCCAATGGTTCCTTGGATATTGAGGGGAATACTGGGGATACTCCACTCATAGTGAGTAGCAGATATTGAGAAGGAATCCTGTGAGAGACCAGGCTCATAGTGAATAGCAAGTCATACGGAGAGGGTCATAAACCCCATGGATTTTTTACATTTATGTAACCCCTTCTTTTCCAAGCTAAGTGACAAGGAGAGAGGGAAGTAGCTAATTTGGCTAAGGGAAAATTTTCAGGGCAGTTAGGGAGATGAGGAGAGAGAAGGTGGGAAGTGTTCCTTTGCCAAGGAGAGATTTTGATGTAAAAAGAGAGTAGAATCAGCTTAGTGGTGATGTCACTGGCATCACTCAAGAGCAGTTATCATAGCTTAAGTGATCCTTTTGGTAGGCCTTTAGTGCTAAATGTTCTATGTATAAGCAAACCAAAACTCTTCTAATAAACTAACCTTTAGAATCTGCAGACCATTAAATTACAAGTAAAACCAAGGATAATACTTTATCCTGTCATTAATATAAATGCACAGATTTTTATGATCACAGTAAACAGCTTCAACATGTGGAAGATGCTGGTCACTGGAACAATAATGGAAAAAATAAAAATGTTAATTTCCTAAGTAATTTTAAATTTTACTCTACACTTTCATTTTTGATAAATGAAAGCTAAATATTTTTTTCTGATGAAAAATAAAAAGAGTAAGTGCAAATATATTCTCAACATCTATAAACATAAAAATATTTAACATTTTTTAGTTTAGCGCTACCTCAACATTACGTTACAAACATTTTGATTAGGGTTGTGGGTGCATTGTGGGCCATGTTTTTCTATCAGCCTTCCAGTCATGAGCCCTTTTTGAGCCAGTCCACTATCTGGTCCAGTGACTCTATGTTTAATTACCATTGCTGTGCATATCAACCCATTCCTCACAGACAGTCTGTCTCCAGGAAGGTATGGCTTTCAACATTAACATTTTAACCCCCCTGTCATGACAACAGGAAGCCAAATAGTGACACTACTGTGGGAATTACCACTTCTCAGGGAATGGGATACCCCACTTAGCAATCATATTTTTTATAATACTAAATTTGTGGCATACTGTAGAACCCCTCTTTAATGTTCATAAAGAAATAAGAGAATGGATCATGAGAGTCTAGTCACTAAGATTTCTTGGCTTTGAAAGGGGGTTGCATAATCTGTAAACAAAGCCATAAACTGGAAATGTTTTTTTATATGTATATTCTAATATCCAGTATTTGGCCATCTAGATCAGGACTGCTGCAGTGTTGCACACAAAATAAAATAAAAAAATGATGTTAACATATACACAATTTAAAGATATATATGCTTTTTCCTGCACAAATGTTTAAGCCCAACTCCATACCCTAAACACGTATTGACAACAATACCGCACAAAAATCAATATAAAACACATGGGGCCTCATTCAAATGTGATTTGACCAATTGAATAGGACTCTATCTAAGCACACAGCATATATATTGAAAGAAGTTTTTAGTTAGTGAAGACCTTGCTTTTGGATAGAAGTTCAGTAACTAAAAACTTCTGTAAAAAAAATGCTGTGTGTTTATATATTCAATTAGACCATGGTTAGCATGTGTTATTCTATTGTGCTATGCAATAATATTCCCCATGTTTGTAATAACTTGTCCAAAGAGCAAACTCTCTTGGACTATTTTCTACTAATGACTATTAGTGTACTTGGAGATGTCCCGTTTAGTCCTGAAATGCAGGATTCTCTCTGGGGGCTTTAATAAAACAGGTTATGTAAGGCTCCCATTATGATTCTTTATTATTATTTTTATTTTTATTAACCTATACTGGCATCCTCCTCTGCACTGAACAGTGGCATCAAAGGGTTAACCTCAATTCCCTACAACTGTAGATGGCCATTTGACTATCCATGCTGTGGCTAATTGAGCCCTACTGAGTTCATAGAGAAGGAATTTCCTGACATACAGAACAAGGGGTGTATTTGTTAATTACTGCTCCAAAGCACATCATGTGATTGCTTCTACTGTAGACACATGGGCCACATGTCTAGAAGCAGAAGACTTGATAAAGGATGTGGCTTGGTGGGGAGGGTTTACTTCTGGGCATACAAATGTTGGATTTGTGACTAATAAACAATTCTCAGTGTGATCATACATAATTACGTTTGTGTTCATTATTGAAGGAAGGGATAATCCTGATCATAGGGATTAATAATTCTACATCTGCCTAAAAGAAGAGTAACAGCTGGTAACTCTGCTGCTCTCACTGGGGATTCCCTTGTTCCTGTGATCGTCCTGAGGGTCCAATACTGGTCTGGTTCCACCTCTGCAAGCAGGGATAACAAGAACCATAGCATATCACTGGGTGGGTCAGAACCAAGTTCTGGGTTGAGCCCAATTGAAGTAGCATTTTAACATTTACAGGTTTAAAAAATCATTTTCAAATAATCATTTTCCACTGTGGCTGTAGCAAAAAAAAATGTTTTTGTTTAAAGAGACATCAGCAGCCGAGGTGTGTAGAAGTAGAAAAGCTGAGCTCCCATACTGATAAAAGAAAAACATTCTTTAAAATGGGTCAAACATAAATACCTACCCTATATATATATATATATATATATATATATATATATATATATATATATATATATATAAAGGCTGGATTCATCAGTCCTGGACACTGGGCAGATATTAATTGCTCCTACCTCACTTTTTGGGGAGATTGTGGAACTCCACCGAGTAGCCCAAGGCAGCCCCTGATCAGGAAGGCAAGTCTGAATCATATAACCTGCCTTTAACATAATATCCTGCTTGAAGTGGTAGCTAGACACTCTGTGGAGATAAATGAGAGGACACAGGGAGTGTAGAAGGATGCTATGAATCCCTAAAGATGAGCATACTGTGATAGAAGCAGCAAACTGTGAGTACACACTGCCCTGAGTTAATGTGCTGCATCCCTGCAGAAGTCAGCCTGTGTACATTCAAAGAGAGGGAGCATGCTCACCCCGTTGTGCTACAAAAACGTTTACTGTTAATATTGTCCATGGGCTGGGAAGTGAGACCCAAACAGAGGGCTCTTTAAATAAACATCCTCACATATCCATTAAAGACTCTTTCCCCGGTCCCACAAATACTTAAAGGTGTACAATCAAAGTGAATGGCTCACTCTGTTTAGAAATAAACAGCAACTTATATCTTCAGGAGTTACAGTGGAGAAAGCTTTATGAAGCACTTAATTTACTGCATCATTCAAACTTTGTGGTGTTTTTGGCAGACACATATTCTGTTTACAAGATATCACATATATAGTTGTGAGCATATGAGCTGTTGCTCACACTTGCGGGCTCGCGCAGCGAGCCCGCAAGAACTGCCTCCCTCGCGAAGCGAGGGACGCAGTTCCCTGCAAATGCGGGTCCTCGCGAAGCGAGGGGCCGCATTTGCGGTGGTGGAGCATCCCAACGTCCCCGCAAATGCGGATCCTAGCGAAGCGAGGTGCCGCATTTGCGGTGGTGGAGTATCCCACCTCGGCTGTGTTTGTCCAAAAATGCGGACCCTCACGAAGCGAGGGGCCGCATTTGCGGTGGTGGAGTATCCCACCTCGGCTGTGTTTGTCCAAAAATGCGGACCCTCACAAAGCGAGGGGCCGCATTTGTGGTGGTGGAAGGTCCAACGTCGGCAACACACACACATGCAAGACTTAACAAAAAAATAAATCAAAGGCGCCTCGTACAACTGCATCGTACACGTAAAATGCAAACAACTGCATCGTACACGTAAAATCCAACTGCGTCCCTCGCAAAAAAAATACGTCTGCGAAACGAGCCATTCCCAACACGCAAAACCGTCCGAAAACGGCGCGCATGAAAACATCAGAAACACAACAAATAAACACAACAAATACATAAAAAGCTTACTTACAGCAAGGGGGGGCATCCGGCACCTCAAAGTTAATTTACACCTTCATTTAAGTCCAAAAAAACGAGTTTAAATTACAGAAAATCACCTATGCGATAGAAAAAATGGCCGCCGAACAAAACGAAAACGAGGCTTCAGACGTAACTATACTACAGTGACTCGCAAGACTGAAACACATACTATGCGGAACGTAGCACACTGATATTAACCACCATTTTGAACACTACTACGAACAAAATGGCGGATTGAACGCAAATAGCGCATGCATATTGCGTTCTAACGGTCTGAGGCACTTGAAAGTTTATAAATACTGCCTACTTTCCAGAAAATTCTACATTTCTACTCAGGTGATGAACGGAGTGACTTGATAGTTAACTGCTGCTGTTACTTGAGAAGAGAATTGTTTCCTAATTTCCTACTTTACATTGTGCAAATTAGAACTGAGAGGTAAGCTATAATATATTACATTTTATTATCAAGACAGGACAAAAAAAAAAACTGTAAGTATGAAAATGTCATTCATGTATAGTGACATGTGGCACGCACATTTATGTGTATAGCCCCTACAACAAATTAATCATAACCCAAACTAATTAAACAACTATATTTAAATGAAATAAAAAAAAAAAAAATTAACTATTAAAATATGATTCATGTAGAGCGATATGTGACACGCACATATATGTGTATCATGTATAGTCACATGTCACACACACATTTATGTGTGTAGGCCCAAAAAAAAAAATAATGTTCCTTTAACTATTAAAATATGATTCATGTATAGTGATATGTGACACATACAAAAAAAAAAAAACTTTAACTATGAAAATGGGGTTCATGTATAGTGACATGTGACACAAACATTTATGTGTATAGCCCCTACACCAAACTAATCTTAACCCAAAATAATTAAACAAGTATATTTAAATGACATAAAAAAAAAAATTTAACTATTAAAATGTGATTCATGTATAGCGATATGTCACACGCACATTTATGTGTGTAGGCCCGAAAACAAACTAATGTTAATTGAAACTAGAAGTATATTTAAATGACATTAATTTATTGTAATTCAATATATCACCTAAAGCTCAATCTTTCTCCTTTTTTTTACTATTCAAACAGACTCTGCATCAACAGCGTCAATCAAGAATTTGCATCGTGCATTGTGAACCACAATCCCTTTTAAAGAACACCAACAAAGAAGAAGAGTTAAGATAGAAAAATACATTACATGCTGAAAAAGACCATGCTTTGCTAAATCAAAAAAGAAGAAATATACAATTAACCATTTCACTTTCTTTTTCAAACAGACACTACAAGAAGACCGGCGGATTAAGATTGGCAGGAGGGGACCCTCTGTCATTCCACACTTCAATCAAGGTAAAGTATAACAGGTACAAAAAATAAAGGAACTATATATGTTTAATGGCCGCCAATATAACAAATGCAGCAACTAAAAAGTAGTGAACACAAAATAGGATAATGCTAAAAACATTGCCATAATATCCAAAATAGAAAAAACATTAATTTGCATTGTAGAAAAACATTAAAGCTTCATAAAAAACACTAATTAAGCAAATCAGGTATGCAACATATGGTAGACACAAGATAGGATTGAACAAAAAATCACACAAACAAATAGCAAACTAAATTAATATTCTTTAATATTTAAGAACCTATAAGCCTTACAAAGAAGCCTAAATAAGCATACCAAAAGTGATAGACACAAAACAGGATTGTACCAAAAATCACACAAACACATAGCAAACAAAATTAATATTCTTCTTTAATGTTTAATAATCTATAATCCTTACAAAGAAGCCTAAATAAGCATACCAAAAGTGGTAGACACAAAATAGGATTGTATCAAAAATCACACTAACACATAGCAAACTAAATTAATATTCTTCTTTAATGTTTAAGAACCTATAAGCCTTACAAAGAAGCCTAAATAAGCATACCAAAAGTGGTAGACACAAAACAGGATTGTATCAAAAATCACACTAACACATAGCAAACTAAATGAATATTCTTCTTTAATGTTTAAGAATCTATAAGCCTTACAAAGAAGCCTTAATAAGCATAGCAAAAGTGGTGGACACAAAACAGGATTGTACCAAAAATCCCACAAACACATAGCAAACTAAATTAATATTCTTCTTTAATGTTTAAGAACCTATAAGCCTTACAAAGAAGCCTAAATAAGCATACCAAAAGTGGTAGACACAAAACAGGATTGTACCAAAAATCACACAAACACATAGCAAACAAAATTAATATTCTTCTTTAATGTTTAAGAATCTATAAGCCTTACAAAGAAGCCTAAATAAGCATAGCAAAAGTGGTGGACAAAAAATAGGATAATGCTAAAAACATTGCCATCAGATACAAAATAGTAAAAACATTCATTTTCACTGTAGAAAAACATTTAACCTTCATAAAAAAGACTAATTAAGCAAATAAAGCATGCAACACATGGTAGACACAAAATAGGATTATACCAAAAATCACACTAACACATACCAAAGTAAATTAATATTCTTCTTTACTGTTTAAGAAGCTATAAGGCTTACAAAGAAGCCTAAATTAGCATAGCAAAAGTGGTAGACACAAAACAGGATAATGCTAAAACCATTGCGATCATATCCAAAATAAGAAAAACAGTTATTTAACAATACAAAGAAAGTACAGCTACAATGAACTACAAGCACATATAAACAAACTGTTGATAATAAAAAATATAAAAAACAAACTTAACATCTCAAACTAAACTAATTATACATTATTTTCTTTTACAGATTAACATTTCTACTAACGAGAGGAAACAAGAAAAGATAAGACAACAAGCTAGAGAACAACAACAGAGATGGGCCAACCAGCAGACACCAGAGGAGAAAGAAATTCGACGAGAAAAAGAACGCAAAAGAATTGCAAGCAAAAGACTATCAGCTGCAAAAATTAAAGATACACCAAAAAAAGGTAAAAAGCAAACAAAGGATTTAGAATTGGTTCCTGAAATGTCAAATACGTATATTAATAATTAAACAACTTTCCAAACATACACATCTCATTGCCGTCATTTTTTGACGGACAAGTCGCTAGTTTTATATAAACACAAAGTGCCTCATTCAATGGCGCTTTCTGGATATCTGGGCTTCCGAAATGAAGCCCGCAAGTTATTTTTCTATTCAATTGGCATCTTTTTGCGGGCTCCGATCGAGTTATGGGCTACGGTCTACGATTCGATGCTGCAATGGTAAACAGGGCAAGTTAATTTCCCTCCAAGCCTTTGATCTTTCATGGCCGCAAGAGTTGTGAACGCTAAAATCGCAAATCGCTATTCAATTGCTCCAATGCCCCCTCGCTAACCACCCTTTCAAGGTTACAAATGGCAAAAATCAAACCACAAGTTAATGGTAATGCTATTCTCGTCCTAGAACATTCTGGTGCCCAAACTGATGGGAAATAGTCAACGAGAGGATCCCAGAACCCACAGACACCTCAGACCGCAACAGTGTTCTTAAGACTGTAACAGCTTTATATGCCTTAGTGAAATGGGAATCCTGAAAATTTTAAGTTGCTGATTCAGCACATAAATGCTGTTGTAGGAGGGAGATTGAAACCTGTACATTTCCATTTAAAGACCATAAGTTTTATAGGCTAGATATATGGTTGCAATGTTTACGTTTTTTTCATACATTTATTGATACCAGTTCAGGGTCTAAAAATGAAGTCTCCCACTTATTGGATCCCAATATTAATAGTTTAGTCACTTACTTTATTATACATTTCTACAGAAGTACCCCATAGGGGATACATTTTGTATAGTTTTCTATTTTTTTTATTTTTTTTATTTTTTAGGCGAGTAGCTGGTGTACCTTTATTGGAAGGTTACCTGACTCACTGTAGGTTTTGTGAGGACACCATTTTGCTCTCCGATTTTGTTCAGTTTCAATTGTGTATTATTTTTTGTATTTCTGCTATACAAATATTCTCGTAACTACCTCACTACATCTTGTAGGATTGGTATATTGAATTGCAAAGTATGTTTCTGTTACTGTACATTGTTTTATTAACCCTTATAATTTTCTCCTGCTTGTCCCTAGCTGTTCCCTTTTCTCTTTTGATCCTCATTCTCTGCTCTTTCTATCCTTCCCCCTTAGTGGAGTTACTTAATCTCACCAATTTCAGTGTGGTGCCTGCTTCTGACCTGCTGCCCTCTGTGAATAGCCTGCATACCAGAGTTTCTATCTTAAAGCCCTGCGATCGATTGAGGTGGTGAGTAATGGCATTAAAAATAGCTTTGCATAATGTCCAGGTGTTAAATGAACCAATAAAGTAGGGGATGGCCCTGGGAGAATATAGTCGCATGGGGTTAGACATTGTTTTATTACATAAAACACATTTCAAGAAAAATGCTATCCCAAAATACTGGGGAAAATATTTCACACAAACGTACCATTTCACTGCTTCCCAAAAAACAGAGGTGTGTCAATTTGAATACATAAGAGGTTGAATTTCCAACACTTGTCCACCCATAGAGATCAAGATGTGAGGTTCATCCTGTCACAGGGTACGGTCAATGACTGTAAGCTTATATTACTAAACGTATACGCCCAAAATACTGGGCATTTATCCATAGGGTGACTGATCTCATGTCTGACTGGCAACACTCAGCATGGATACTGGACGGGCATATGAACTCAGTTTTAGACCCGGCAAAAGATAGATCAGGTTTCACTTCCCCTTCTGTAATTCCCTCAGCCACCAAATCTTTCAAATGAATGCTCAAAAATTATGGAATGCGTGATGCGTGTAGAATTGTACACCCTAATGATACAGAATATACACACTATTCAGGCAGACACGATTCACACTTCGGCATCAACTATGTTTTAATTCGGTAACATTTAGCCCCAAACCTGTTGGATGCAGAGATTTGACCCATTGCATGGTTTGACCATGACATAACATGTATTTCTTTAAGTGACCTCTTACCTCAGGGCCGTGCACCCTCTTGAGCACTAAACCCAGCCCTTCTTAATGATGTAGAAGCAAGGGACAAAATACATAGCACTCTGGTGGAATATTTTGATTTGAATTGTGGCGGGGAGGTGGACCATTCGGAAGTGTAGCCGGCACACAACCGAGTTGCAAGAGGCAAATGATTCCAAATTGGCTCCGTCTCTAAAAACTGGAATTAGCTCAAATCAATACATTAAATAGTAAGATATCAGCCTTTCAAGCCATTCCTCCTGGGACCCAAGCGAGAATTCATAAACTCAAACAGGAATTGCATGAGATTCTCCGGAGGAAAGTGATCACTGTATTACATCTCAGTACTTCACATACTTGAACAAGCCAGATTTATATTCAGCACCTTCTAGGTCAGGCTCAATTGATCATGTGAATCAAATTGAAACTTTTTGTCCTCCATTGACCTGCTGAAACTTGATATGGAGCAATCTGATTTGCTAGATGTCCCAATATCACTAATTAAATTTAAAAATGCAATAAAAGAGACTAAATTGCCTAAAGCCCCTGGCCCAGATGAGTTCACCAATTTTTACTACAAACAATTTATAGACACGTTCTCACCCCATCTACAATAAAGTCAGGTAAACCTATGATATCAGAATTCCTGGAGGCAAAATTAATCATAATACATAAGAAAGGTAAGGACCCATCCCAATGTAAGAGTTATAGGCCTATTTCCATGATCAATTGTGATGTCAAACTATACTCTAAAATTATAGCTAATAGGATCTCTCAAGTATTGTTGAGTTTAATACATCTGGATCAGGTAGGATTCATCCAAGGTCGTGAAGATCCAGATAATTCTAGGTGTATTTTAAATTAGCTTGATGTGGCGTTGGTGAAAAAAAACACCATTGATGCTTATTTCCCTTGATGCAGAAAAGGCCTTTGATAGAATTGATTGGGTTTATATGTCTGAGACCTTAAACAAGTTTGGTCTGAGCGACAATTAGTTAAGGGTATTTTAACACTATATTCAGCCCCAACAGCATGCTTTGCTTAGCAGGGGTTCAAATCCAGACCTTTCAAAATAGCAAGGGGAACTCGCAAGGGGTGCCCCCTGTCCCCTCTCCTTTTCACCCTACGTATTGAACCGCTGGCTATTGCTATTAGAGAAAACCTGAACATGAAGGGAATCCAGGTGGTAGAGACAGAACACAAATTGAGCCTATTTGCAGATGTTGTCATGCTTACAGTTACCGAACTATTAACCAGTCTTCCTAATCTATTTCATGCTCTTGAGCTTTTTGGTGGCAATTCTGGTTTTAAAATTAAATTGAGCAAAAAGTGATGTGCTGAATGTTTCTTTACCAAAACAATTGCAATCTCAATTATCAGGGAACTTTTCCTTTAAATGGGTCCAACAACATCCCAAGCAAATTTTCCTGCGCTTATAAAAAATCTACTAAATTACATAAACACATGGTCCTCCTATAAAATCTTGGTAGGATACATGCCAAAAAATGAATTTACTACCTAGGCTGCTGTATCTCTTACGTACTATCCCAACAACAGTCCACACTGGTTCTTCAGAGGGCTATCTCTCGCTTTATCTGGGATAGCAAAAAGCTGAGGATTAGTAAGTCAGCCATGATGACACCCAAATACAAGGGAGTTCTTGTCCTTACAGATTTACTAAAGTAATGTAAAGCCACCAGATTAGCCCAAATAAGGTAAAGGGCAGTTACCAGTGTGGGTGGAGATTGAAAAAAGTACTCTTGAGGAATGGGACCAATAGGGTAAAGGGCAGTTACCAGTGTGGGTGGAGATTGAAAAAAGTACCCTTGGGGAACGGGACCTTTACATTAGCCAGGTGTTATGGCTCAGCTTACACATTAAGGCCCTCATTCAATTGCAATTTGGCCAATTGAATAGGGGTCTAAATAAGCACATAACATATTTTTTTTAAGAAGTTTTTAGTTGGTAAACATCTATCCAAAAGCAAGGTTTTCACTAACCAAAAACTTCTTTAACAAATATATGTTATGTGCTTATTTAGACCCCTATTCAACTGGCCAAATTGCAATTGAATGAGGGCCTAAGTTAAGCAACTCTTCCCTTCCCAGTTATGTGGTTCAATCGTTGGCCGTCTTGTAGAATCAAGCTCACGGCTCACCCCCCTATGGATATATCAGAAAGTCTATGCAAATTAATAGACTTTCCCAATTTAAATGGTGGATAGAAAATAATTTAACTATAACTGCTGATCTTTTAAGGGAAAATCTGCATTGGTACCCCATGACATTTAGAGACCAACGTCATCTACCTTTAAAGGAATTACTCAACCTGTCTCAGGCACATGTTAATGTTACCAAAGTACTCAAACTTCATGCCTTAGCTAGTACCACTCCCTTTGAATGGCAATTGCTTCAGAGGTTGTAGCGATTGAGACATGTCCTCTGGGACTACCCTAAGATTGCCCATATAAGGCTGGAGACCTATCATATATTGCAAAGTTTGTGGGGTCACAAGATTCCCCAAAAAACAGAAGAAGCTCTATTGGGCATTCCAATAGAGGGTCTTTGTAAAGAGGCTCAACATCTATCAAGGCAATTGTTTTTGTTTTTTACACTAGCCAAATCCTGGAAGTCAGCAATCCCTACATATAGTGCAATTTTGACAAAACGTAAATGTATATATTCCATGAGCATTATTTCAGCTGACCTGGATCACTCATATAGAAAGTGGACTTCATGCTGGGACAACTGGACCCTCCGGGTTGGGTGGTAATAATACAGGTTTTGTATAATATGTAGGGTAAAATCCCTCAGAGCAGACATGTCTATATACTTTACTTCTTCTTCCCCTTTTTTCCCCTTATTTCTCTCTATTCTCTGTTTTCTTCTACCTATTATTTTCTTCTTCTTTTTTAACAATGTTTTCAAACGTACGTAAACCTGTAATGTGCTATAAGTAGTTTATGACTATTTTCTAATTCACAAATATATAAAATGTTTAACAAAGCTATATATTTATGCTTCATGTTATTCTAAAATCAGTCAAATATGTTTCCCCAAAAAATATAAACTCTAGTACTGCTTTTTAATCCTCTTCTTTCTGTATATTGGAATTTTTTGTGGGTTTGTGGGTAATAATCAATCATAAATTGCCTGCTACTCATTTATATTTGCACACAAAGACTGAACCTAGTAAACCTAAGCATAAGCATAGCAGCATAGATCACATTATTTTTCTGTAGCCCAAAAGAGACAAATATTTCTAAAATATAGAGGTACTCTGTTGGCTTCTTATAGCCATTTATTACAATGAGCAAAATTAGTTTGGAGAAATGCACTTAATATGCATAATGATCTATGCACCACATAAATACTCTAGACTGGAAAGTAGTTGGGACTGGGATGCAGATGTTTTTACTCATAAGGCTTTCCTTCAAAAGACAAATTTGCTAGATAGATCAGTGGGATTTACTTTTAAGATGCATAATGTAGCACCAAAGGGGATAGTTAAGGAGATATGCATCACTAATGTAATTGCTAATAGTCCTAAGCATGGATGGTGCCAAACATTATATAACTACTTTTAAGTGAATTAATGGAACATAATATTAAGTCAGAAGCATCATTGAGTCCTCTGAAGGACTACATAATATATGCAATGCTTTTGTTGAATACAAAATAAAAATGGAAAAACATTCACTATGAAAGTCTGAGGGATGCTTTGTACGTAGTATACAGTGATGTCAAGTTTTTTGTGGGCAAGACAGAGCAAAACACCTATTTCAGGGAAGAAAATTGGTTGTAAGCATTGGAAGTTAGAAATGCTTTCCCACTTTAAAGAACAGACTGGGGTGGTATTAGAACCATGTGAGCCCTCTTTCTTCACATGCTCAGTAAAATGGGAAAGCATGTATATATCCTACTCTTTTGTACATCAATGGATTAGATACCTTTGGCACATGGGGAAAAATCCCCAGATCAGGTTTAACCTATTGGGTGAATAACCAGATATGTTACCATTTAAAGTGTATCTATAGTCTCTTACAAAAGCTTCTATAATAATAATTATTAATATTAATAATAATAATTATAATAACATGAATATTGTTATGTAGATCCTTTCTTCAAATCCCAAAAATATATTTTTTAAATCAAATACTTTCAGAGAAACAGTGAAAAAAATCTTTTGAAATATATGTACAAAGAAAGAGATTTCTAGATAATCCCATTTCTTTAAAACAATTTCTGTTTGGCAAATATAGTAACTACTACTAATTTTCTCAGTTGGTAGCCACAAGTACAATAAAAAAGATACAATTTATTCTTTATATTAAAATGATGAAGGTGCAGTAAAAATTGTGTTTGATACCTTATACACCTAAAGTGTATTTCACAAAATAATTTACCAGCTGTACTTTACAAAATTAGGTAAACATATGGTAATAATACAAATCAATTGGACAAAATGATTGTATTCATGTAGTTTGGTGAAATTGTAGTGCTATTTTCAGCAGCTAAAAAATAGTTATTGTACATGATGCTTTCATCAGTTTATCTGTACTATCAATATAAAGAATTGGAACAAACAGTATTTGTGCAAAACTTTATAGCTTTTTATTTTGTGTTAAAGGTCATTATCATCTCAAATGAGATGGTATTTTGTTGTCACTTTCAAGTCACTGAATACTTAATGTTCCATTTTTGACTGACTCTAAAAGAAAACAGAACAGAAAAATGCAGTATCAAAATTGGTGTCCTCAAACTCTGCTAGCCTTTAAAAATACATGCCATGTTTCTTAAAGTAGAAACTTTTGATTGTTTCCTTTCTTTATAATTACCCTGTTGTTATGTATGTGTGTGTATGTGTGTGTATGTGTGTGTATATATATATATATATATATATATATATATATATATATATATACATGTTTTAAATTAATCTATCAAAAAATGACGGCAATAAGATTGTAAGGCAGGTAATGTTGTTTGTGTGCGAAATTAATTTTGTTGGTGTTCCAAGATCCTTCGGCGCTCATTGCGAGGCTCTTGGTTGTTTGTCTGCTATGAGCAGCGTTGTTTTTTTTTTTGGTATGGCAATGAATAATTAATAAAATAAGAAATTAATATACTTTACCTATTGTGAAGTAATATATGCAGGAAGCATTGTGTTGAAGAGCTGGCAATCTGTTTATTTTACTGCAGCATCAGTGCTGTGGAGCTGCTGTGTAAGTGTCATGAATGGGTGCAGTGTGTAGTGTAAATAGTGTGCGTGCGCGAGCCAAATCCGTTAGGGTAGTTGTGTACTTCCTGATTGTGTAAGTTAGTGTTCTAAAATGGCGCCTAATGTGTGGCACGCGGCTGTGGCTGATTTAGCGTCCTTGTTTTCGGAAGTCGTCCAACTTTTTGGGAAAATCCGTAGGTTTTTGGTGGTGTTTTGTGTGTTTAGGGTCCTTTAGCCTCGCTTTTGTTTTGTTCGGAGGCCATTTTTTATCTCGCTTAGGTGATTTTCGGGTGTCTAAAACTCTAAATTGTAATTTGGACTCAAATCAAGGTGTAACTTCCCTTGCAGAGGTCCTGGGTGCCCCCCCTTGCTCTGGGTAAGCTTTTTTATGCATTTGTTGTGTGTATTTATTGTGTTTCTAACGTTTTTCGGGTCTCACGGGTTGCGTCCTTGTTTTCGAATCTTGTACGTCTTTTTCGGAAAATCTGTAGGTGTTTGGTGGTGTTTTGCGTCTTTAGAGTCCTGTAACCCCATTTTCACTTTTTTCGGCTGCCAATTTTTCTCTCGCTTCGGGGATTTTTGGGTGTCTAAACTCTTTTATTTCGAGTGAAATTGAGGTGTAATTCAGTTTTCGAGGTCCTGGCTGCCTCCCCTTGTTGTAGTAGGTAAGCTTTTTATGTATTTGTTGTGTGTATTTATTGTGTTTTTAATGTTTTCATGTGTGCAAGTTTCGGGCGGTAAGCTCGTATTTTTGCCAGGTCGTAATGGATCGAATCGCGTCTCGTATTTGTCATAAGTCCGTAAATTTGGCAAGGGCCGCAGCGTTGCAACGTCCCGCATGCTCACAGCTATATATGTGATATATATATATATATATATATATATATATATATATATATATATATATATATCTATATACACACACATAGAGACCCCATGGTACCAGGTTAGGTTTAGGTACCTATTCAGACTGTTATTTTCATAAAAAGTTGTGTCCATATAAACTAATTACATTTTCATTTGTTTGAAAATACCGTTGCTGTATGCACTATGGGCTAGACGATTCCAAAAATAATAAACAGACTGCAGCAATTCAAACTTGTGGAATTAATGAGCAGTTATTGTGCATACATGGCAGTACACTGGTGCATTGTTTAGCACAACTAACCCTTTATGAAGATATAAATAAAAATAATGCTCAACCACCTCTCCTCCCTTAATAAATTAAGAATTCACCTCTTAACCATGGATGTAGTCGATAGCAGACCTCTACCTGATAATGTGAAGAGCTCAACTCCTTGATATCTGCTTTGTTCACACCATTCCGATTTTTTTCAAACGTTAATCAATAATTAAATTAAATGCAGTGTAGGAGCAGAGTACTGCAGTGTTCATACAAGAGGAACCTCCTTTGCGTGTACAAAACAAAATGTATTTAACAAACTTCATATATATCTAGTAGATTATAATATTATTTGTGATATGTAGTATCATGTAGTATCTCAAAGTATACAAAAAATATGGTCCTTTAAAGGCCTGGATTTACATCCGTGTCACCCCTAGACAACAACTCCTTAAGGGTATACAAGCACATGTGCATCCCTGTACCCCGCTCAACATGTTGCTCCACCAGCATCTGCAGGTCCAACAAATCAATTGCATTGCACTAATATATAGTAATATATAGCATTACAAAAAATGCTTGCACTTTATAAATAAAGAGTAATATATATATATATATATATATATATATATATATATATATATATATATATATTATCAGGTAAAATATATGTATATATATACTGTATCACATATATACTGTAGTTCTCAGCATGCAGGTTGTTGCTAACGCTTGCAGGCTTGCGTAACGAGCACGCCAAAACTTTGGCCCTCGCAAAGCCAGGCCCGCAGTTGCTGGCAAGGAGCGCCAAAAGCGCTCATTGTGCTGGTGAAGATGAGCTCCATAGGCGCTCATCCCTAGGACCCCCTATGACTTTAGGACCACAAATGCAGACCCTCGCAAAGTGAGGGGCCGCATTTGCGGAGGTGGAGGCTCTACGTGCCTCACAAGAGCTTACAAATGCCCACACACGCGGGACTGTAAAAAAAAAAAAACACGCAATGACGAACTGTGGACTTACACGAAAAAATACGAGCTGCGGGACATAGAAAAAAAAAAATTGCCGGCCTACCGCAAAAACAATACGACCAGTAAAACCATTACAGACAATCCACGCACAGCGGAAAATACTCAAAACACAAAAAATAAACACACAAAAAAAAAATAGATTACCCACAGCAGGGAGGGACACCCAGGATGTCTGGAAGTCACGTTACACCTCGATTTCACTAACATTTCCAAAGTTTACACAATCGAAAATCCCCTAAGCAACAGAAAAAATGGCAGACGAAAAAAACGAAAACGAGGCTAAGGACGTAAAATTACAAAACGTACTCACAAAACTGAACCAACACTCAAGAACACTTCATCTGGCACGTAACACAGATTATGCGGAATGTACCACACACAAAATCGCCACCATTTCATATACAACAACTAACTACTATCTGCAAAATGGCGGCTGGAACGCAAATTGACGGCTGGAACGCAAATAGCGCATGCGTATTGCGTTCTAACGGTTTCTACTTCAGCTCCAAGTCTATAAATACTGCACACTTTCCAGAAATTTCTACATTTCTCCTCAGGTGATGAACAGTGTGACATTTCACAGGTGGCGTTACTTCTGAAGCAACTTCATTATCACTTAGAAGTTTACAATCTGCAAATTACAACAAATAGGTAAGCTATAATACATTTAATTAATTAATAAATCCATTAAAAAAAAACAATTGATTGCAAATATTGCCAACAACAACCCTATTCATGTATTGTAAGATTTCAAACACACATAAATGTGTATGTGCCCTAAAATAATCTCAATGTAAAAAAAATACAAATAACATAGCTTTCATTCATATCTATTTTAAAAAAATAGCCTTTTAACAAAAAAATATAGACAAATATATATTTATGCTGCATTTCAATATTTCACTTTTGTTCACATTTCCAACAGACTCTGCCTCAACAGAGTCACTGAATAATTTGCAGTGCTGCACGGTTTCACACGGACTGTCAAAACTGCAGAATTTTAACCACAACAAAGAAAGAACAGGTAATATACAAAAATACATTTGCTTCACAAAAAAAAATTATGCTCTTATTAAAAAAAAAATAAAACAGACACTGCCTGAAGGAAGATTGGCAGCAGGGGACCCTCTATAATTTATACACAACTAATAATTCAACAAAGGTATAGTATAACAAGTAAAAGAAAAAGGAAACACCTATCCTATTTGCCGTGTGCCAATATCAAAATGAAAAACTAAAATAAATCATAAGCCCCTACTACCAATAATGGTGCACACAAAACAGGATACTGCAACAAATTTTAACACATATAAAATGGAACAATGAATCCTGTTTTGTCTGCAACAACCTCTAAGCCTAACCCATAACCTAAACCTCTAATCCCAAAAGTGGCATACACAAAACGGGTTAGTACAACAAATATTGGCACAAATATCACACATACAAAATTGAAGAATAAATCCTATTTTCTGTGCCCTAACCTATAAGCCTAAACCCACAACCTAAACCTCTAATGACAACAGTGGTGTACACAAAACAGTATAGTACAACAAATATTGGTAACACATAGAAAATTGAACAATAAATCCTGTTTTCTGTGTCCTAACCAATAAGCCTAAACCCACAACCTAAATCTCTAATCACAACACTGGTGTACACAAAACAGGATAGTACAACAAATATTGTTAACACATACAAAATTGGAGAATCAATCCTGTTTTCTGTGCCATAACCTATAAGCCTAAACCCAGAACCTAAACCTCCAATGACAACACTGGTGTACGCAAAAGAGGATAGTACGAAAAATATTGTTACCAGATCCAAAATACAATTACAGCATATGTTTAATGTGCCCTAACCTATAACCCTACACCAGAACTTAAACATATCAGGTTAACAATGGTGTACACAAAACAGGGTAGTACAACAAACATTGAAAACACATACAAAATGAAAGAACGAATCCTGTTTTCTTGGCACCAACCTCCAAGTCTAACCCATAACCTAAACTTATAATGACAACACTGGTGTACACAAAACAGCATAGTACAAGAAATATTGTTAACTCATACAAAATTAAAAAATAAATCGTCTTTTGTGTGCCCTGACCTATAAGCACAAAGCCACAACCTAAACCTCTAGTGCCAACATTGTTGTATACAAAACATGATACTACAACAAGTTTTCTTAAAACATAACACATGCAACCAGCTATCCTCTTAAATATGCACCACTCTCTAAGCGTAACCACATAACCTAAACCTCGCTAAATACATAGAAAATGAATATATATATTCTGTTTTGCATGCTCTTTATAAAAAAAAAAATGACTTACAATTTAATGCAACATTTGCATTTCTCTCTTTCAGTCTCAACAGACACTGCCTGAAGACTCTCTGCATCGTTACAGAAATTTCCACACAACAGATTTCAAGGAAACAGTATTACAAGTTAAACAAAAAATAAAATACTGCTATTTCCACATATGAAATAGAAGGACCTATCCTGTTTTTTGTCTGACTTTGTGGAAACGTACTGCAACCTAACTAACAATTTAAGTGTAACCCCATGACCGGAAAACCCTATTAACAACATTGCCACACGCAAAACAGGAGAGCCACAACAAACAAAAAAAAAAACATAATGCCAACAGTGTTGCACACAAAAAAATAAAATAAATTATGTTAACATATACACAATTTAAAGATATATACGCTTTTTCCTGCACAAACTTTTAAGCCCAACTACATACCCTAAACACTTAATGACAACAGTAACGCACAAAAATTTATATAAAACACATGGGGCCTAATTCAATTGCGATTTGGCCAATTGAATAGGGCTCTATATAAGCACAGAACATACTTTTTGACAGAAATTTTTATTTACTGAACTTCTATCCAAAAGTAAGGTCTTCACTAACTAAAAACTTCTGGAAAAAAATATGCTCAGTGCTTATATATAGCCCTATTCAATTGCTAAAATCGCTATTCAATGAGCCACATGGAAAATAGAAGGAACTATCATCTTTTATGTGCCACTTTCACAAAATACACTGCAACCTAACTAAGGGTCCCATTCAATTGCAATATAAGCATATAGCATATTTATTTTACAGAACTTTGTACTTAATGAACTTCTATCCAAAAATAAGGTCTTCACTAGCTGAAAACTAAAAGACAATATATGTACTCACTGCCTTTATAGATCCTTATGCAATTGCAAACATTGCTATTGAATGAGGCCCTACGTTGCTAACTCCAACCTTATCAAGCTAACCTCCTAATGGAAAAAGTGCTCCGCACAAAACAGGATAGCACAAAAAAGAAAATGCAGTTAAAAAAAAAATTACAATAAGGAGAAAAAATACTAATATTATATTTTTATTTACAGATTATTATGGCAGATAGTGACAAGAAACAGAAAAAGAAAAGACGTCAAACTAGAGAATGTCAAAAAACATGGGCAGAGCATCAGACGCCGGAGCAGAAGGAAATTCGACAACAAAAAGAACGCGAAAGACTTGCAAGCAAAAGACTACCAACTGACAAACTAAAATCCACCCCCAAGAAGGCAACTAAAAAAACAAAAGCATTTAGAAAATGTTGCTGAACAATCAGATAAGATTTCTAATGATGATTTAGAGAGTCATATTGATATATGTTCTCACAATTGTCCTTTACTTAAATCTTTAGCAGAAGGGGTTCATAATTGAGGTGATATTAATATTGTCTATCAGTTTTGTGGGGCTTATCATTTCAAACAGGAAAGAACCAGAGATGGCGAGTTTGTTAGTTGCTGTCAAAAAGGCAAGGTAAGAATTCCAGAAAGACAACAATTCCCAACATATTTACAAAGCATTATGACTGAGCCTACTTTCCCCAACTACCAAAATTTCAAAACAAGCATAAGATCCTATAACAGTGCCATATCCTATGCATCTATGAGTGCAATATTAACTGCTAATGTGCCAGGACATGGCCCTTACTGCTTTAAAGTACAAGGACACATTTACCATCGGACTTCTCATTTACATCCAGAGCAAGGAGAGCAAAGAAAATTTGCTCATCTATATGTCCTAGATACAATGGAAGCTGTTGAGCAATGTATGCAGCTTCAAGAAAATAAAAAAAATGCTTACCCATTGTTTTTATAGAGCTTGATAAAATTATGGCTCAAAACCAATTCTCTCAAGAAGTAGAAAAGGAACAACATATGCATGCAGAAATACATCAACTGCTAATCTCAAAGGTCAATATGGTGCTTAAAAGAGATCACTATACTGATAAACGCCGTTATAACTTGCCAACATCATATGAGGTTGCAATGGTCTGTGAAAATGACGAAGGAGAACCACCATTTCAGAGAGATATTAGAATATATCCCAGAAATCAGGAGCAACCTTTCATTAATATAAGTATCTTAAGTACCAATTTGGATCCAATGACATTTCCCATATTTTTCCCACATGGGGAAGCAGATTGGCAACCCAAATTAACTCTACAGAGTTACCCAAACTCAAAAGTACATGTGAGAAATAATATTTCCATGCTTGAATTTAAAGTGGCTCAAATTGCCATTCTAGATGGATTCAATACCATTTTATGTGGCGGAAAACTGACACAACAATGGATCATTGATTTATATTTGCAAGTTGAGGCAAATAATTTAAACTTCATCAAATATCAACAAGATAAACTATGTGTAGAACAGTATTGTGGATTAATGGATTATGTCACTGAGGTTGCTACAACCAGAGAGCTGACAGCTGGCAAAGCCATCATTTTACCATCTTCTTTCCAGGGATCTCCTCACAATATGCGAGAAAGATACAATGATGCCATGGCTATTGTAACTAAATTTGGAAAACCAGATTTATTTATTGCATTTACATGTAATCCACAATGGCCAGAGATCACACACAATCTGCTAATTGGACAAACTGCTTCCGATAGACCAGATTTAGTGGCAAGAGTCTTTAAAATCCAATAAACTGAATTAATACATGACATAACCGTAACTCATTTATTTGGCAAATGTATGGCTTATGTTTATATCATCGAATTTCAAAAAAAGAGACCTTTCACATGCACATATTCTTATAATCATTTAAGAGAAAGATAAATTGGATAGTGGTGACAAAGTGGATTCAGTAATTACTGCTGAACTACCAAATCTAGAAATACATGGTAGACTATATGAGATTGTAACTCATCGTATGATTCATGGAACGTATGGAGATATTAATCCACAGTCACCATTTATGGCAAATAAGAAATGTACTAAAGAATTTCCAAGTTAGACACAAAACGTATGCGAATTGTGATGGCTATCTATTATACAGAAGAAGAGATGGACAAACTGCCATTATTCGTGGAAAAATGGTGGATAACAGATATGTGGTACCATACAATCCACATATACTTATGAAGTATAATGCACACATTAATGTGGAAGCTTGCACTTCTATAAAAGCCATTAAATATGTCTACAAATATATTTACAATGGCTATGATTCAGCTACTGTAGTGGTCAAAAGTGCTGGAAAATAATGAACAAAGTGAGTTAGTACATGATGAATTTGCATCTCATGTAGATGCTCGCTCTGTAAGTGCGCAAGAAGCAATGTGGCATCTTCTAAAATTTTAAATGCACGATCGCTCACATGCAGTATATCGATTAGCTGTACATTTGCCACAAAGACATTTAGTCTATTTCCATTTTGGAAAGTGAGCATTGCCAAACTACACTAACTACATGGTTTCAATTAAAATCTACTGACTTAGAGGCAAGGGATTTGTTATATATTGACATTCCATACCATTATGTTTTCGTTAATAGATTATGTCAAAAACAAAAAAGTTGTGAAAATAAAATAATCCCAAGAATTTACATTGTAAATCCAAGAGACATTGAACGTTTTTGCTTACGATAACTACTTCTAAAAGTTCCTGGTGCACAAAGTTTTGAACAGTTAAGAACTGTTAATGACATAGTTTATGAATCATTTAATTTAATTTAGCTGCGCGCCACAAAAACTTCCTAGCTGATGATACAGAATGGGAAAGATGTCTAGAAGAAGCAGCACTATGTCAAATGCCACGGCAGATGAGGGAACAATTTGCATTCATTTGTATCTTCTCAAATGCTATAAGCTTTGTGGGACAAATTTAAAACAAATATGGCTGAAGACTTTTTGCAACGAAACAATGAGCCTATTGCACAATTAAAAGCATTAATTCAAATCCAAGAGGTCTTTTTAACTCATGGATTAAGTTGTGCAAGTTTTAATCTGCCAGATCTAGGTCTCATAGACGATATAAACTTTGAAGACTATGACTCTCAACTACAAAGAGAAAGAACAGAAGAGATACTTGCAACTTTAAATACATTACAATTGCAAGCATTTAATGCAATAAAAAATACCCTAGATGATGACATGCTCAAAGAGCGTTATTTCTATCTGGATGGACCTGGCGGATCAGGAAAAACCTATCTATATAATTTATTGATGAGTTTTGTTCGAGCACAAGGTCTAATAGCACTGTCATTTGCAACCACTGGAATTGCCGCACTTTTGTTAGAAGGTGGAAGAACTGTGCATAGTGGATTTGAACTGTCAGTTCCTATTTTAGAAACATCAGTGTTGGATATTCGAATGACATCATTACAAGCAAAAAAAATGTAAAAAAAGTAAATTAATTATAATAGATGAAGCTACAATGATGTCATGCCATGCCCTTTAATGTATTGACTGTTTGCTACGTGAAGTCATAATTTGCCATTAGGTGGAAAGGTAATGTTGTTAGGGGGAGATTTTAGACCAACATTACCTGTTGTTGTACATGGAAATCGAACCGACATTGTCGAAACATGTATAACGTCAAGTACACTATGGAAACTATTTACCCATCTTCATTTACCAAAACTATGAGATCAGAAAGAGAAAATGAATTCAATGATTGGCTCATTAAAATTGGAGAAGGAAAAACAGGGCGAATACAAAATTTTCCTGATGACACTATGCACATCCCAGCTCATATGATTTGCAAACAGGATCTCATATCAGCTATATTCCAAAGTATTTGCTCAATACAGAATTGGGAAAATTATATAACAAATCTTTATTATAAATATATCACAACGGCGAAGTAAAAAACTGGTTAAAAAATCCAGGATTGAACACACAAATTAAAAGAGGACAAGATAATATGGGACAAATGAGAACCTTTCACTTCTCAGTGAAATTAGTTATATTATAATGTAATAGCCCTTTAATAAGGGGGTACTCTTTATCCCACTTAGCAGTGTTGTGCCTTATTTTTGTATGTGGGTACAATTACTCCATTGCACATGTGCCCCAAACCTTATTTAAGTCCTAGAATAAGTCTCAAAAGTTTTTACTTGTTAGTAAGCAATAAAGATTGAGTGTTATTACTAATTGGAAGATTTATATCTCCAAAAAGAAAAGCAGATACTTATATTACATAGTGAACCCCCCTCTCAGGTATATAGAGAGTAAAAATGGAATTCCAAGTAGGGGTTAAGTGACTATCATTAGTGTTCACTGCCAGCTATCACAAGCTGGTAGGCTAATAGAGCTGATGGACTGTAAAGTATAGGAGACTGTAAGCTAAGGTATCAGTGACAAAATGTGTCTAAGGTAACAAATCCTGCAGATCAACAATCGCCAGTCACATGCATAAATATTGGGTTAGGACAGGTAAGGGCACACAGACACTCTCATACACTGCTAGTACGCGATCACTGCGCGCTCAAACGAACGGACGCACGCAGCGTCGCACGCCTGACGCGTTTCGACGTCACTGGACGTCTTCCTCAAAGGCAAACACGGGTTGCTAAGGCGCCCGTCTATTTAACTGGTTAACGTAACCATGGAGACCTTGTGTAATATCACGTGGGGTCAGAGAAGGGAAAACGGAGCTGCTAGTACTGAAAGGCTTATGTAAAGGGGACACAGCCCACTGGTCCTGTACAGAATGGCTCAAAATGAATACAAAAACGGGGAGAGAGTAAAATATAAAAGAATATGGTATAATGCAGGCAAGATATACAGTCAAAATAAAGATGGGAATCAATAACCATTGTAAAGGAGGTAATACTTATGAGAAGAGGAAAAGGGGGATAAAATAGGTAAAAGGAATAAAGTGAACTAGAGAGGAATATAGTAAAAAATCATGATAGATATACTACATGCTACTGAACAGTAACAAGTAGTGAGAAACAGAAGGTATGCTACTAGGAGAGGAGAAAGATATACCCATGTAGAAATGAACATCCTACTAGAGTGATGTGTGAAGTGAAAAAATGAAAAAATGAAATATTATATATATATAAAGCAGAGTGAATATGTGATAAGAGGGGTAAATCTAGAATGAAATACTATATATGTGTATGTGTAACATAGCAGGATAATCCTGCTAATAAGTAATAAGTGGATATAGTGAAAAATTAGGGATACTAAACAGGATCATAAGAACTATGACCCAAAAAGTCCCAGCTAAGGGATACTTCTCTATCAAAAAAGGTGGTGTGACAATACTACAGAGGGGAGGAGATGGCTATCTTAATAAAGTGTGTGAGGAATATAAGAATCAAAAAAGTGCATTGATATAATAAGTGAGATTAAAAATCTCTAAAAAGTAATCTACTCCAAGTTGCGGCCTACTAAAGAGATAAGTAGGCTAAAGAGTAAGTAATTTCCTCTAGATTATAAACAGGACTTATAGCTAAATGAAGGAACCCCTCTTAAATGAAGGAAGTGAACGTAAAGCCTTCATTCAGTCCTTGTGGTGATAATGCTTTAAGTTTGTAGATCCAGCGTGCTTCACACTGGAGCAATTTTCTATCCAAGTCACCTTTTCTAGGGCCCATATGTACCCTTTCAAGTATGGTAAATGTAAGAACATCACTGTTGCCTCTATGATAACACCTCACGTGGCGTGCCAAAGGTGTGTCAAGATTATTTTTGATCGAGTAGACGTGTTCCCCTATTCTTCTGCGTACTTGGCGCCTCGTTTTGCCTACATAGATCTTAGAACAAAGGCAGGTCGCCACATAAATAACGCTTGTGGAACAACAATTGGTAAATTCTTTAAGTTTGAATTCCTCGCCACTTACTGGATGTTGAAAAGACTTAGATGGTTTAATATATTTGCAAAATTTGCATTTGCCACACCTAAAGCAGCCAGATAATGGTCTCAGCCATGTGGTTTTAGGTCCTTGCTTTTTAAAGTAACCGTGGACCAACATGTCCTTTAAGTTTTTACCCCTCCGATAGGTGACCGATGGTTTCGGTGGTAGGCAGTCCTCTAGATCCTCATCATTTTTTAACAAGTGCCAATTTTTGGATAGGATGCTATGAATTCTATCTGAGTCATATCCAAAGGTCAAGATACATCTAGGTTGGTTCTCTTGCAAATTCTTACTTACTTTCATCTTTTGGGTATGTAGCCCATTGAGGAGTTCAGTTCTATTACAATCCAAGGCGTATTTGAATGCCTTTTTCAGGCATTTATTGGGGTAACCCCTTTCTTGGAATCTTTTTCTGAGTTTGTCCGCTTCTAACTTGAATTCATTATCCGTACTGCAGTTCCTTCTGAGCCTAAGGTACTGACCTCTGGGGATCCCTCTTTTTAATGGTAAAAAATGCTGACTTTCCCATCTTAGCAGAGTATTTGTTGCCGTATCTTTCCTAAATGTGGTGGTAGATACTTTGCCATATTCATCTTTATTGATGAGTAAGTCCAAAAAGGTGACTTGAGTGGAGTTAATATCGTATGTAAATTTTAGACCAATTACATTTGTATTAAGAACTTTCATCAGTTCCTCAAATTGTATTCTGGTGCCTGTCCAGACAACCAGAATATCATCTATATAGCGTCGCCACAAGATGGCGTGTTGCATGAGTGACATATGAATGTCGTCAAATACAATTTTCTCCTCCCACCAACCTAACAGCAAGTTCGCATACCCTGGGGCACAAGAGGTGCCCATGGCTGTACCTTTACGTTGGTGGTACCATTTATCATCAAAGATAAAATAATTATGTTTGAGAACATATTCCAAGAGTTGAAGTAAAAAGAAGTTGAATTTAACTTCATTAGAGCTTTTTGTGCTTAGAAAGTATTTGACTGCTTCCATGCCAAAATCATGGGGAATACTGCTATATAGGGCCTCAACGTCAATTGACGCCAACCAGGAATGCTCTGGGATATACAGGTCCTCTAGCTGTTTTAAGATGTCATTTGTGTCCATAACATAAGATGGTAAACTTTGCACTAAATCTCTAAGATAAAAATCCACAAAGATGCTTGCATTGGATGAGAGATTGTTCGAACCAGATATTATTGGTCTACCCGGAATAGGGGAAATCTTCTTATGCACCTTAGGGAGGGCATAAAAGGTGGAAATGGTGGGAAATTTGGGAAGAAGGAATGTGTAAGTCTGCTCATCAATGATTTTATCCAATTTAGCATTGTCTAAGATGTTTTTCAATGCTATTCTATAATCCTTTGTGGGATTATTTGATAGCACTTCATAGGTGACAATATCATCCAAAATTTTTTTACACATTTTTATATAGTCGTCATTTCCCATTAACACTATATTCCCGCCTTTGTCTGCAGGCTTAATTTGTATGTCCTGACATTTTTTAAGCTCATCAAGTGCCTTGTATTCATTCTTTGTGAGGTTATATTCCTTGCAAAGTTTAGAGTAGTCAAGTTCTTCAATTTCTCTAGTAACCTGCTGTAGGAATACCCAAATATTTGCAAAGTCCTTAAGAAATGGAGTAAAAGAACTTTTATTTTTCCATTTCTTGTGGTGCATAGTAGAATGTAATGGATCAGAGTGGTTTTCATTCAATAATGACAAAAAGGTCTGAAAGGTTTCAATATCCTCCTTGCTCACACCTAGACTCATATACTCCCTTTCTTGTTTATTTTTGTAAAACTTATGTAAAGCAAGTTTCCTAGCAAAAAGATTCACATCTTTGATATGAGTGAATTTATCAGTTCTAGAGGTAGGAACAAAAGTTAGGCCTTTTTTGAGAATTGACTCATGATCACTGTTGAGATTAAAATCAGAGAGATTCACAATTTGCAGGCTTTGATCATTAACTATGTTGTTCCTCTGCCTGTCTGATCTTCTTTGTTTTTTCTGTTCCTCATGATCCTTTCTGAGCCTCTCCTTACATGTTGGCCTCTTTCTAAAAAACCTTCATTATTGTAAGCAGTAGGTGTCCTAACATTTGTGAATGATCTCATCTCATATGGTTCTCTTCTATAAGTTGTATTGGGAAGTCTGGGCCTAGTAGTATGTCCTGTACTATCTTCCAGATCTGAATTTTCAAAATCAGAGGAGCTAATATCTGAACCTCTTGGTTTGTTAGTAGAGAACCGTTTAAAGATCTTCCCATTTTTAAAGTCAGTTTGATCTCTCCAGAATTTTTTCTGTTTTCGTTCCCTGATCTCTTTTTTGAATCTATCCATATTGTCATTAAGTTTTTTGCAGTATACATCATACTCTGTCAATTCAGAGAGTTTATTAAACTCTTGTTGACAAAGTTGGATCTTCGGTTTAATAATCTCAAGATTTTGCTGTTCAGTTTCTATAATAAGAGATATCAGATCAAATGAACATTTGAGGAGTATTTCTTTCCATTTATTCAAAAAAGTTTCATTACTTAGATTTATTGCTGGGGTAACATTGACCCTAAGACCCCTGGGAACAATTTTGTTTTTCAAATAATTCTGGAGACTACTTATCTCCCATACTGATTTTACTTGTTTTTTCATAGTTGTTAATAATTCACTAAATGTATTTCTTATATCTTTATTGTCATTTAACAAAGGTTCTGATTTTAGTGAGAAGCTTTCTTCAGCCTCTTTCAAAAGTGACTCAATATCCATATTGGGAATGGTAGTATTCGACATTTTAAAGCAATCCCACCCTTCTCACAATCCACGTGTAAATTGATAAATAATAATTAGTGCTTCCAAGAAAAGTGGATTAAACCACAAAGTAAAGAACTAAAAATACAAACATAGGATTGCTAAGCTCCCAAGGTGTCTACCACCTATAATGAAATCATTTGCTCAATACAGAATTGGGAAAATTATATAACAAATCTTTATTATAAATATATCACAACGGCGAAGTAAAAAACTGGTTAAAAAATCCAGGATTGAACACACAAATTAAAAGAGGACAAGATAATATGGGACAAATGAGAACCTTTCACTTCTCAGTGAAATTAGTTATATTATAATGTAATAGCCCTTTAATAAGGGGGTACTCTTTATCCCACTTAGCAGTGTTGTGCCTTATTTTTGTATGTGGGTACAATTACTCCATTGCACATGTGCCCCAAACCTTATTTAAGTCCTAGAATAAGTCTCAAAAGTTTTTACTTGTTAGTAAGCAATAAAGATTGAGTGTTATTACTAATTGGAAGATTTATATCTCCAAAAAGAAAAGCAGATACTTATATTACATAGTGAACCCCCCTCTCCAAAGTACAATACATAACGAGGACTATGCAGAGCTTGCCAACAAAGAATTACTAACATGCAAAAATAAGGATGCATTACTCCTCAATAATGAAATATTTAAAAAAATAAATGCACTACAAAAAACTGATCACAGTGCTAATTCTGTACTTGGTGATGACAAAGAAAGTCAGACAAACTTTTCAACTGAATTCATTAACTCATTAACTCCCTCTGGAATGCCACCACATATTATGCAGCTAAAGAAAGGTGCAATTGTCATGTTACTGCGAAATATGAACCCAAAAAAAGGCCTATGTAATGGGACCAGATTAATTGTTCATGAATTAAAGGACCATTTCATACATTCTGAAATTCTAACTGGTACTCATAAAGGAGAGAGAGTTTTCATACCAAGAATGGATTTGGCACCAAGTGAAAGTCACCTCCCTTTTTTGGTACTTCAAAGGAGACAATTTCCCATCATCATGGGATATGCCATGACCATTAATAAATCACAAGGTCAAACTTTCAAATCTGTGGGTATCTTTTTAGAAGAACCAGTATTTGCACATGGCCAGCTGTATGTTGCCTTCTCAAGATGCAAGAATCCAGAGGCTATTTAAGTTTACATTGAAAACAACGAAAATCAAGGTGTTTTATTAGATGACGGCCGCCTTTTTACACATTTTTGTCACCTCAAAGACAATTTAAAAAAATAAATAAAATAGAGTACAGTGGTTTAATTTTAAGGACAAACTTTTAAGTCACTCAAGCTCTTTTTAAAGGACCACTATTTCATTAAGAAACTCTATAAAATGGCAACAGTGGTTTTACTTCCAGGAAAAAATTAGATATCTCTGGGACTCTTTTATGACGACCGCTATTTCCTATAGGAAACTCTATGTGCCATTTTCAAAAAATACTGTAATTTCAAGAGGAAATGTACAACAGCAAACAAAACAAAAAATATAGAGAACAGTGGTTTAATTTCCAGAATGACATTTTATGTCACTCAGACTCTTTTTAGAGCACCACTATTTCCATAAGAAACTCTATAAAATGGCAAAAACATAGAGAACAGTTGTTACACCCCGCAGATGAACTTTAATGTCTGGTGTTCTCTTTTTAGAAAACCACTATTTCACATAGGAAACTCTATGTGCCATTTTCACAAATTACAACAATAACAAAGAAAATCAAAAATCAACAACGACAAAATAACAGATTCTAATTTTATGGAAGTAGCCTTGTTACATGATTTGCCCCACAAAACACTGGGCTTGCATTTTACAACAATTAGAGTTAAAATGTTACTTCATTATGTTACTGTTTATAATGTTACAATTTTTTTTTTAAACGTGCAATGTTGTTTAATTGCATATATTATAAAGTTCATGTTAAGAGGAGGAGGAGCTTTTGTTATACAATTTAAATGTATCATTCAATGCAAAATATTAATCCACGGAGTAATCCAATTACCAGTTAATGGGGTCAGGAAGGAATTACATTTCTTCCCTCTTTTATACAATTGCCAAAGTTTCACGGGGGGGGGGGTTACTGTTTGCCTTCCTCTGGATTAAATATATATTTAGTTTACCAGTTGTTAATCTACAAGTTGCATATTACAAAACATTATGTCTTGTTTACAATTCTCATTAATATGATGTTGACCTGTTCTTACATTAAAATGTTACTACTCTTAAAAAAAGATTACTTAACAGTTGGTCACCTACAAGTTCCATGTTAAAAAAATAAACATGTATTATATTATAATTGTACTTCTTTATAGATAAGAAAAAGGTTACAAGTCTCAACTACGCATATTACGTGCAAAACAGAATTCAAAACATTCATATATAATTGCCGTCATTTTTTGACAGGCAAGTCGCTAGTATATAATATCAGGTTGCATGTATTTTTATATATACTTTATTGCTTGGCATATGTATCACACATGCATTACATTATCTACACACGGAAACTGTTAATATTTTTCAATTATATTTGGAATATGGAGTACAATATTGGGCAAAAAGAAAGGACATTTTAGAGCTGGAAAAAGTACAGAGAAGGGCTCCAAAACTAAAATAAGGGGAATGGAGGGTCTAAGTCATGAAGAAAGACTAACCAAATTAAACTTATTTTCGCTAGGAAAAAGGCATCTACGAGGGGATATGATTACGTTATTTAAATACATCCAGGGTCAATATAAGGCTTTGTCAAGTGAATTTTTTGTAGCAAGAGATTTTTAAGTGACAAGAGGACATCCTTTGAGGTTAGAGGAAAAAAGATTTCACCTTAAACAAAGAAAAGGGTTCTTCACAATTCTCTACCAAAGGAGGTGGTGACAGCGAATTCGATAGACAACTTCAAAAAGGGGTTAGATATATTTTTGAATAAAGAGGGCATTAAAGGTTATCCTAGATAACTAGCAAAAGAATATTGATCCAGGGAGAAATTTGATCACCAGTTTCTGGGGTCAGGAAGGAATTTAGCTTTTTTTCCCCTTATGAGACAATTGGCAAAGTTTTAATGTTTTTTTTTGTTTGTTTGCCTTCCTCTGGATAACAATTACTGTATATACTTGAGTATAAGCCAAGTTTTTCAGCCCTTTTTTTAAGGCTAAAAAGGGCCCCTCGGCTTATACTCGAGTCACTCCCCCCCGCCCTGTGTCTCTCTAACACCCCTGTGTCTAGCTAACCCCTGTGTCTCTCTAACCTCCCCTTTTGTCTCTGTACCCCCCCGTTTCTCTCTACCCCCCGTGTCTCTCTACCCCCCGTGTCTCTCTAACCCCCCCCCTTGCCTCTTTGCCGGCACCCGGTATATGCTAATGCCATGACGTCACATGCGCGCCACGTCAAGACCCGGAAGGAGCGGAGGCCGGAGCAGGTAAGTGAGGGGAGAGGGGGGGTATTTAGAGGGGTAGTATGAG
Organism: Discoglossus pictus; assembly: GCA_027410445.1. Classification (NCBI taxonomy): domain Eukaryota; kingdom Metazoa; phylum Chordata; class Amphibia; order Anura; family Alytidae; genus Discoglossus; species Discoglossus pictus. The sequence continues at coordinate 46,586,577 of CM050164.1, forward strand.
GGGGGTTTAGAATGAGAGGGGGGTTTGAGGATTAGGAGGGAGGTTGAGGCAGGGGTTGAGGATGGGGGGTTGAGGTTGAGGAGGGAGGTTGAGGAGGGGGTTGAGGATGGGGGTGTTGAGGTTGAGGAGGGAGGTTGAGGAGGGGGTTGAGGATGGGGAGGTTGAGGTTGAGGAGGGAGGTTGAGGAGGGGGTTGAGGATGAGGAGGGGGTTGAGGATGAGGAGGGGGCCTGAGGATGAGGAGGGGGCTGAGGATGAGGAGGGAGGTTGAGGTTGAGGAGGGGGGTTGAGGATGGGGGGTGAGGTTGAGGAGGGGGTTGAGGATGGGGGTTGAGGAGGGAGGTTGAGGAGGGGGTTGAGAATGGGGGGTTGAGGTTAAGGAGGGAGGTTGAGGAGGGGGTTGAGGATGAGGAGGGGGTTGAGGATGAGTAGGGGGGGCTGAGGATGAAGAGGGAGGTTGAGAATGAGGAGGGGGGTTGAGGAGAGTGATAAGGGAGGGGGGAAGAGACTCAGGGAAGGGAGAGGGGGGAAGAGACACAGGGAAGAGAGAGGGGAGAAGAGACACGGGAGAGAGACGGGGACACAGAAGGCACAAGAGGGACATAGGGAGCAGCACATTTCCCACCCTCGGCTTATACTCGAGTCACTCATTTTACCCAGTATTTTGTGGTAAAATAGGTGCCTCAGCTTATACTCGGGTCGGCTTATACTTGAGTATATATGGTAATAATAAATAGTCCACATGTTAAAAAGGTTGAACATGATGGACTAACTCTCTTTATTCGTCCTCAAATACTATACTATTAATAATTATTTAACAACTGATTAATTAATAACTAAACCGCATTTTGCAGATCAGAGGAGATCTTAACAGGTTGAACTTGATGGACTGAAAGTCTTTTTTCAACCTTAATTACTATGGGCCTCATTCTATTATCGGCCGTAAATCGGCCGTAAGGCTGCGATTCCTTGCGGGGGTTCTGTTAACTCGCGATTCTATTATACGGCCCGCAAGGATCTCCCCTTACGGCCGGCCGCATATCTTGAAACCGGCCGTAAGCTGTGAAATCTAAAAACGCAAAAATAAATTCAAGCCTGCACTGTACAGCTCTGTAAATGCTAGGGATCACATTGGGGGACATGAGGATTAAAAGTAACCCACTCTCAAGCTTGCACATCAGCCCAAACCCGAGTTCAAATTAACTGTTTATTTTCCGGCTGCGGCGTGGGCGTGTCTGAAGTGCTCCAAGCACTCTGGACTTTTTACATGGATATTTTACGGATATTAAAAATAAAATATTTTACAGATTTGAGTATAGGATAATTATGTGCTATTTTTTCTAACACCTAAAATCCCTTTATAGTCTTCTCAAAGTGCAGGATGGCTTTATTTGAGCTATTTTATGTGCTTAATTGGTGCTAGCGGGACCTCTTTCCTGCAAGTAAGCTGCGGCTCGTTTTTAGCCTTGCAGAGAGGGTTCCCGGAGCAATTGAATTGCAAATAGGAATTTCTTACGGCCGAAACTCTTGCGGCCGTTTTAGATCAAAGGCTTTCCTCCGGCGCGAGCGGCCGCAAGAGATAGCAAGGCACCGGCCGCAAGCCTGCCGGAGCCCCCGGCCGTAAGGGTATAGAATAGCCGAATAGCTTGCAGCCGGTCCTTGCGGCCCCGCAACGGCTGCGGCCGCTAATAGAATGAGGCCCTAAGTAACTATGTAACTATGTATGTATATATTAATTACCAATTCAATACTTAATGGTGAGTTACAGGTAACATGCTATTGGTACATATATATTTTGTTCTATACATTATTATTACTTTTTTTAAGAGATTTAAAAATTCCTTAAAAATTCTTTTTTTTTACAATATATTATCTGTTGATTTTCAAAAAAGTAGTGTAATAGACTTTAGTACAGGTATATATGAAATTAGCATATGTAACAAACTCTCTAAAAGTACCCTCTCTCTAATGGAAATTTAACAATTAGATACAGATGCAAAAATCTACTCAGGTAGATACAGTCCCAAACAAAACATCATAACATAACTCACTAGCCCATTCAGTTCAAAAGATAAAATATTATTCCTTTTATAGGTATGGGCAAGAGACAATGGTTCTTACTTATCTTGTCTTGTTTGTTTTCACTATAGCGAAGCACACTGCAAACTGCCACATCACACCCATCTCCTCACACACTAAAGAAATTGCTCATGAAACCTGGCAGTAGAGGCAGGGCCTATGTGTGAAACCTAAACAAACTGAAATTAAAATGTATTTTTAGGCAAATGAGGCACCCATCCCAAGGAAGTGCCCCAAGCACCTGACGTATTCACATAGATATTAATCTGGCTATGGTTCCATATTGTTCTGATGGTCTCATTTATCCAGATTATTATGTGGTAGATATATCTCACAAAATTAAAAATTAGCCATGTTTTGCAATAATTTCAGTTTATAATGGTTATTGCATTTCTTCTGAATGCAAATTTCAATGGTTTATTGATCAAATATGGTAAAAAAATGGGTCTAAGCATGGTTAAAAAAAGTTAAGAAATGTTAAAATATAAAATAATTTACTTCTCACAGAAACTATTTAGTGCACCATTAGACTCCTTTGAAAATCCAAGAAATGGAAATATTTGTATCCACTGCTTTCATTTCACTTATCTACACCTTTTATCATTTTTATTTATGCCAATGTATTCTTTTGCTCCATCTGTAACAGTGCAAACTAATGCAAACAACTTGCAGAAGTTGCACACTTTTATTTCATCACTGAATGGCAGATGCCTTACTAGAACCATCTCAGCAGCAGCTGTGATATAGTCATGCACAACTTTCAATCTGGTGTTCAAATCCAATTTATCTTGTGTGGGAAAATCATAATGTTATGGTGTTTCATTGCACTCTTTTTTATAAGCAGTAAGGCATTTTACATTCTTTCTTAACACAATCTTTGGTATAAGTTAGAGTTTAGTTTCTCACACATATTAAAATAACACATTTGATAAATCTAGGCTACAGTCTCTTACCATATTCTTCTATTCAAGTTTAATTGTATATTGCATTTGTGAAAATTTGCTGAAAATGTAAAAGTCTACATTACTACATTATATATGTGATACTCTTGTTCTACTAAAACCAATTTTATTTTAGTAATATAAAGACATGAAATCATTTGTTCTGTTCTCACAAATATTTCAAAGTAAAATGAATTACTTTGTCTCTTGCATAGATGACTGATGTTTAATATAACCATTACTCTTCTATCTTCCTGAAAGTTAAACTAAAAAAAATAGAATTTATAAAATAAAATGTCACTGAGCGATAGGAATAATTTTTTTTAGACCACTGACATTTTAGTTCTAATTGCTTAAAGTTGCCTCATTGTTGGTCACACCACCTTTTATACTGAATTCTGTACATAATTGTATTTTTTGCAAACTTACAGCCTTATTAAATTGCGATTCAGCAAATTTAAAACGGCTTTATTTATGCACACAGCATATTTTTTTTTACAGAAGTTTTTAGTTAGTGAACTTCTATCCAAAAGCAAGGTCTTCACTAACTAAAAACTTCTGTAAAAAAACATGCTATGTGCTTAGTTAGAGCCCTTTAAAATTTGCAGAATCGCAATTTAATAAGGTTGTTAGTCAGGTTAACCTTCTGAGGATGAAAAAATAAATGTATTTTTATATGACTATTAATGGATTTATTATAGTGTGTTAAACACAATAAGTAAAGTTGTGTGTATTCTAAACATAACCCTTGTGGGTTACTCCCTGCTCTCATGTTTATTATTTCTGTACAAACACATGTTGAAAGCATACATTGCAGATTCATCAATTAGTAGACCAATCTCATACAGAGATTCAAGCTCTTAGCACAAGCCATATCTGTTTATCACATCAACTGCCTATTAAAATCTTTTCCTTCCAACACCTCAAGGTAATATCATGAATGTCGGATTACACAACTACTACCTATTACTACAGTTCTCATATATTAAATAACGTTAATGTTAATAATTTAATCACCATAATTACTCCAAGACACTAGATAGAAAACAATAGTAAAGTAGGCTAGACCAGGGGCAGGCAGTGAAGGTCCAGGGTCAGACAGGCAAACTGTTTGTAAACGGGCTCATCAGTCCAAAAATAAAATGAGGAATTCTCAATAACTCTGGCTAAGCAGAGTGGTAAAGAGCTACCGATTGGAGTATACAGCATATCAGGCATTGTCAGATGGTATAGAGGAATTATTAGGAGCTTGGTAACTCTGGTATAGGTGGATGATATAGCGGCACTACTGGATGGCATGGTCCCACTGTTATGAGGCATGTCACGCAACGGTCTCCGGTAAAAGTGAAACATGGACAGGAACACTATCTAACCCTAACTGGTCCTATTAAACATAACTGGACCTAATAACCCTATCTGGGCCTGTTTAACCCTAACTGGACCTAATAAACCTAACCGGGCCTATATAAACCAAATTGGGCCTATGCAATCATAACTGGGCCTATTTAACCTGATATGGACCTAATAACACTAACTAGGCCTATTTATCCCCATCTAAGCCTATTTAAACCCATCACTATGGGGATCTATACAGCCTATATACAGTATACTGCAGTTTTCTAATACGTCCACCTCAGGTGATGAACAGTTCAACAATACATTTTCTGCTGCTGGAAAATCCAAAGAGATTGTTAGCTCTTCAGGATATTGATTGCTGGATATTAATTACAAATAGGCAAAGTAAATTAATTAATTAATTATTATAAAGAAAATATTATTAGTAGTAAAAAAAAAATGCTACATCTCATATTTTCCACTGCCCTTACTTTAAGGATACATCAATGCTTAGCTGTTTCTAATACATTTATTCAATGATTAATTCATTATTAATGTACATAAACGTACATTAATTTATGAATTAGTACACTACACAAATTTTTTTTAGATTTTACACCGAAACAAAAATATATCTGTATTACTGCTCAATGCCTGAGAGTGATAAGACCCTCAAAGCAGTTAAATATTTTCATCTGTTTAAAAAGCTCTGACACCTGCTACATTTCAAATTGTATACTGCCTTTATTTATGAATAAATTGGTGCTTAGGCCTTTACGTTTTGCATGTATGTCAATTAAACATCATACTTTCAATGATTAATGAATTAATTGGATACAAACATTCAAAATGCTTTTCATGTCATTTTACAGTTTGCTCATCTCTGTGAACGCTGGACATGCATGAACACAGAGTGTGAGCTCTGCAGCATTTCATCTGCAATTACATCAACTTTACAGGTATATCATTTCATGATGTCCTTCTATAGGAAAACATGATTAAGTATTTTTGTTTTGCATTGATGACAGTTATTGATTAATTAACATTTAGTAATTTATTATTAATTAATCATTTTTTATGTAGAATGACCTTATTTAAAAAATACATACATGCTTAGCTATTTACCTTTTAATGTATGCCAATTAAACATCTTACATTAATTGATTAATTAATTAATTGAATCAAAAAAATATAAATCCTTTTCAGATCATTTTACAGTTTGCTCATAGCTCTTTATGTTTGGATATGACTTTTACATTACAATGGTAATGTTCTTTAGGAAAACATGATTAGCACTTTAGGTTTTGCATTAATGACAGTTAGTGATTCATTAATTAACGTATGTTAATGTATTAATTACTTATTAATTATTACAAAAAAAAAATATATATATATATATATATAAATAAAAAAAAAAAAAAAAAATATATATATATATATATATATATATTACAATTACCTTATTTATCAATATATATATGCTTAGCTCTTTATGTTTTCATGTATGCCAATTAAACATCAGACATTGATTGATTAATGAATTAATTTAATGAAAAAAATACAAATGCCTTTCAGGTAATTTTACTATTTCATTACAGCTCTTTAGGTTTTGCATTGATGACAGTTACAAACAATATGTATGATAAAAAAAATATATCTTACAGATTTAAAAAAAGAAAAGGCCACAACTACAAGACCATCACAAATTGGACAAGGACATTATCCATTAATACTTTAGGTAAGGAAAACATAGATATTAGTAAGGTTATGATTGCTATTGTTTACTATATAAGAAAACATTACAATTTAAACTAAAATACCTGTATTCACAATCATAGATTACAATGGCTGACAACACAGAGGAAAAGAAAGAACGGAAAAGTAGAATGGCAAAGGAAAGGAAGCAAAGATGGAGAGATGCACAGTCGCCCAAGACTTCACAAAGATTAAGAGAAGAAGACTGACAGAGATTTGCCAATAAAAGAAAAATGACAGAAAATGTACAAACTGAGTGTGATGGAGCTACAAAGAAAAAAAAAAGTAAAAAACATACAACCTTTTTAAATTGCCATTCAGCCAATTGAAAAGGGCTTTATATAAGCAAAGAGCCTATTTTTTTACAGAAGTTTTTAGTTAGTGAAGACCTTGCTTTGGGATAGAAGTTCACTAACTAAAAACTCCTGTAAAAATATATGCTATGTGCTTATATAGAGGCCTATTAAATTGGCCAAATCAGAATTTAATAAGGCTACTAATGTCTGTGAAACATTGCCTAATGACCAAATATTTCCTAATGACACCAATGTTGATATACATGACGCCAATGTTGATATACAAAGTTTTAGTGTAATCCATGTTCAGGAAGCTCATTATTTACAGCACTACCAGTAGAGAGTAATTATTGTGGATTACTCAATGTGGTTTATCAGTTTTGTGGGGCCTATCATTTTCTGAAGGAAAGGGCAACTGATGTAGAATTTATTAGTTGCTGTCAGAAAGGAAAGATAAGACTTCCAGAAAGACACACATTTTCAGAATATTTAAAAAGTATGAGTGAGCCTACATTACCAAATTATAGCAATATTAAAAAAAACACATCAGGTCTTAAAACAGTGCAGTTTCATTTGCTTCAATGGGTGCTACATTAGCAGAAAATGTGCCAGGACATGCCCCGTACTATTTTAGAGTACACGGACAAATTTACCACCGGACTTCACATTTACACCCACAAGCAGGAGAGCAAAGGACATTTGCACAGTTATATGTCCTAGATACAATGGAAGTTGTTGAATATGCTTCCTGAAAATAAACAATGTTTACGCATAGTCTTTGAACAGCTGGATAAAATGAAACAATGGTGGCTCGGGAAAAACGTATCTATATAATTTATTGATGAGTTTTATTCAATCACAAGGTCAAACAGTAATGCCATTTGCAACAACTGGAATTGCCACACTTTTGTTAGAAGGTGGGAGAACTGTGCATAGTGGATTTAAACTGCCAGTTCCCATTCTAGAAACATCAGTGTTGGATATTCAAATTAATTCATTACAAGCTAAAAAATGTAAACAAAGTAAATTAATTATAATAGATAAGGCAACAATGATGTTGTGTCAGCCCTGCAATGTATTGATTATTAAAATAAGTTATGGATAATGATTTGCCATTTGGTGGAAAGCTGATGTTGTTAGGAGGAGATTTTAGGCAAACATTACCTGTTGTGCCACATTGAAATAGGACTGACATTGTCGAAACATATATAAAGACAAGTAAACTGTGGAAAATATTTACACACCTTAAATTAGAACTAAATATGAGATCTCAAAGCCAAAATGAATTCAATGATTGACTAATTCAAATTGGAGAAGGAAAACATCCACAAATAACTAATCTACCTAATGATACCATTGAAATTCCATCAGAAATTATTTGCAATGAATCCCTAATATCGGCAATCTTTCTAAATACTATCAATAATGACAATTACTCAGATATTGCAAACAAAATGATATTAACATCAAAAAATATTGATGTTTTGAATCTAAATAACAAAATTTTAAAATGCACCCAAATTATTTTTATTTCAGTGCAGATTCGGTTCTGGCTGATGACAAAGACAGTGGGCCTCATTCTATTATCGGCCGTAAATCGGCCGTAAGGCTGCGATTCCTTGCGGGGGTTCAGTTAACTCGCGATTCTATTATACGGCCCCGCAAGGATCTCCTTTTACGGCCGGCCGCATATCTTGGAACCGGCCGTAATCTCAGAAATATAAAAACTCAAAAATAAATTCAAGCCTGCACTGTACAGCTCTGTAAATGCTAGGGATCATATTGGGGGACATGAGGATTAAAAGAAACCCACTCTCAAGCTTGCACATCTGCCCAAACCCGAGTTCAAATTAACTGTTTATTTTCCGGCTGCAGCGTGGGCGTGTCTGAGGTGCTCCAAGCACTCTGGACTTTTTACATGGATATTTTACGGATATTAAAAATAAAATATTTTACGGATTTGAGTACAGGATAATTATGTGCTATTTTTTCTAACAACTAAAATCCCTTTATAGTCTTCTCAAAGTGCAGAATGGCTTTATTTGAGCTATTTTATGTGCTTAATTGGTGCTAGCGAGACCTCTTTCCTGCAAGTAAGCTGCGGCTCGTTTTTAGCCTTGCAGAGAGGTTTCCCGGAGCAATTGAATTGCAAATCTCTTGCGGCCGTTTTAGATCAAAGGCTTTCCTCCGGCGCGAGCGGCCGCAAGAGATAGCAAGGCACCGGCCGCAAGCCTGCCGGAATCACCGGCCGTAAGGGAATAGAATGGCAGAATAGCTTGCGGCCGGTCCTTGCGGCCCCGCAACGGCTGCGGCCGCTAATAGAATGAGGCCCAGTGACTCTAACTTTAGTATGGGATTTATGAATTCTTTAACTCCCTCTGGAATGCCACCACATATTTTGCAACTGAAAAAATGGGCAATTGTCATGTTACTGAGAAATATGATCCCAAAAAAAGGACTTTGTAATGGGACCAGATACGTTGTGCAGGATTTAAGAGAAAAAAGGAAAATTGCTTTTATCTAAAGGACATTGTCACAAAAAAAAAAACCAACAAACATAGAGAACAGTTGTTTTATTTTGAGGACGAACTTTGATGTCACTCGGACTCTTTATAGAGGACCACTATTTCACATAGGAAACTCTATAATATGGCAAAAACCATAGAGAACAGTGGTTTTACTTCCAGGACGAACTTTTATGTCACTGGGACTCTTTTTAGAGGACCACTATTTCACATAGGAAACTCTTTGTGCCATGTTCAATAACTACAAGAAAAGCAAAAAACAAGTGGAAAAAAAACAACAACAAGAATAAACAATGGTTAAATCCCATAGACAAAGTAAAAGGTTGTTGAATTTTCTTACTATTACACTTTAAATGTTATGACATTAGGTTACTGTTTGTAATGTTAAAATTGTTTTTTTGCAAGGTGTGGAAAGTTGTTTTATTGTATGTAATAAAGGGTTCATGTTAGTAGGAGGATAATAATTTCTTGGAAATTTATAATCAAATAGACAATATTGATCCAGGGAGTAATCCGATTGCCAGTTACTGGGGTCAGGAAGGAATTCATTTTTTCCCCCTTTGATACAATTGGATAAATTTCACTTGGGGTTTTTCTGTTTGCCTTCCTCTGGATTCAATACCTATGTGGTTTACCAGTAGTTGAACTACAAGTTGCATGTTACAAAGCATTATGACATGGTTTACAATACTCATTCATACAAAGTTGACCTATTGTTATATTACTACTGCATAGCTGACAATTGAAAATTGTAATATTATTAAAAAATAATTGTTGAGTATTTGAACTAAAAGTTGGATGTTAAAAACATTATATAATGGTCTACAATACTGATGCATACAAAGTTGATCCATTGTTATATGATTCCTGCATAGCTGAAAATTAAAAAGGTTAATATTGTTTAAAAAAGGATCGTTTAACAGTTCTTGAACTACAAGTTGCATATTGAAAAAATAAACAAATTTACTATAATTGTTGTGCTTCTTAATAGATAACAAATAAGTTAAGAGTGTCAGAGACTCACATTGTGTGGCAAACAGCATTCCCAGCCTTACAATTTTATTGTTGTCATTTTTGATGGGCAAGTCGCTAGTTAAACATAACCTCTATCTATTAAACATTACCCCCTATCTATTAAACAGTACCCCTATTATTAAACATTACCCCCTATTTATTAAACATTACCCCCTATCTACAATAAATCAAACCCTATCTACAATACATTAAAAAGCCTACATCTAACATAAAATAGAATAAATAAGACCACTTACCTTACTCAGATGTCCCTTCAGCAGGTCGCACCCCTTAGAAAAAAAAGAAACAGTAATTTAGTCACAAATAAACACAACGTAAAATAATACACATTCTAAATATTAAACTTACCTTTCCACCATGTCCCCGTCCTTCTTGTCTTCTCTGGCCTGGAAAAAAAGAAACATAATATTAATACACACATACACAAAACATGAAAACTAAACATACTATACATTAAACTGACCTTGCCGCGATGTCCCTGTCCTTCTCGTTTTCTGCCCGACTGGGCCCTTGAGAAAAACTGCAGCTCTAAAAAATTAATAAAACAAATAACGGAGCTCCTCCCTGGACAAGTTCCCAATGCTAATGAGGCATCTAGCGATTCTTCCGGAAAAAATAGAATGGCACCTTCTGATTGGCTGAAATAGCTGTCAATCAAATTTCAGCCAATCAGAAGGCACCAAGGTATAAGTCAATCAGAATGGGATACCCCCTATATCCCATTCTGATTGGCAGATGGACCTGTCAATCATTTTTAAACCAATCAAAAGGCACTATTTCCTTCAGCCAATCACATTGGGATACACCCCCACGGGGTGATTGGCTGAAGGCATCTGTGTCTTCTGATTGGCTGCAGTCTGATTGACAGAGGCAACAGCCAATCGGAAAGTGCTAATCCCTTCAGCCAATCAGAATGAGAACTAGTTACCCTTTCATAGACAAACTAATGGTTACCCCTGCGGCTTGGGGTAACCATTAGTTTGTCTATGAAAGGGTAACTAGTTCTCAAGAAAGCTCTGTATATATATATATATATATATATATATATATATATATAATTCCTGGTTTGTCTGTCACTCCAGTGTGTTTTGTGTGCAGGTGCATCATGCTCAGAAGTGTAATTTTTTTCCTAACCTCTGCCATAATCGCTGGGAAGCCCTGCAGAGACAGTATATAGAGAGAGAGATAGGACAGAGAGCGAGAGTCAGGACAGGTTGTTTAGACATCTTGGCCTCGATTCAATTGAGCAATTGTTTTTTACAGGAGCCCGTAATGGAGCCAGTAAACTAATTTGCTATTCAACTGGTGTATTTTTGAGAAACGCAAACGGTCTACGGGTTAAAGGCTGAAAATTCCTGCAATTGTCAAGATCATAACTTACAACCTATCTAAGCCTTTGATCTTGTGAACCCGCAAAAGTTACAATCGCAAATCGGTATTCAATTGCTACAATTCCTCAAGCCCGCAAATTGTTTTCACACCCCTAAATGTCAAATGAAGCAGAAAATCCTACGGGTACCAGATAACACTTGCGAGGGGGTTTAACCCCTGTTCGTAGCACTGTAAATGCAAATATAAAATCAATACTGCACGTTAAAAGATGGGGAAAGCGATGAAAGAAATTAGCATTAATGGCACAACAGTCTCAAGCTCGCAAATCTGCAATCTAAAATTATTGTTTTTCATGTTTCATTTCTGTGTCTTATCAGTCTCAGGAATGAATGAGTTAGTACATATCAGGTCACCCACATGGACTAGAACATTTCCTTCAGTAATTTTTATTATTTTGTACATTGCAGGATTACGAGTCTGATCTCAAATCGGACCCCTAAATTCTTAATTGACAAGTAACCTCCATGTTTTACTGACGTAATGATGATGTTCTTATTTTCTATCGGCTGTTTCTAATTGGGTAGTTACGGCCTTGCTTAATTGATCATGTTCACAAACTGAAATGCTACATAGGACTGCATGGTTTACGGTTTTGGCTTTCGGCCCGTAAGTGTGGGCTTGGTCAATTAAATTGCTCTGTAATTGTAGCAAATGTCAAGCCCGCAGACTTACAGCCTTTACAACACAATCTGCTGGCTTGCAATTTAATGAGGCCCCTAGTGGCTGGGACAGTGCCCTATTATCCAGCACTTTAGATGGAGATATGCACAGGAGGGTTCATAATACTTTTTAATATTTATTGGTTCTCAGCCAGGAGTTAAATTTTGCTATGAGTCTGCCTTTAGGATGCAGAGTAACTGTCTCTCTGTCTTCTGCCAGCCCAGTCCCTACTGTCTCTCTCAGTTGCTTAGCAAACCTTAAATGCAAAGCTCAGCTGAGTTGCTTAGACTTTTGTAGGATTTCTAACTCTATCACCTCCTTATGGAAAGAGGGCTCTGCATAATCTGTAACTCACATATATCCCATCTATAACCCTGTTACACTAGATATAAACAAATATACATATTATATGGAAATGCATGTATGATCAAGCCAACCTTGTGCTTCTTTTCCATTAAAGCATAATATTATAGATTTTAAGGAGAATAAATGTGCATCTGTTACTATTTTTATAAATTCTATTATACTTTATTTGCAATTTGCATGACAATATTTTTGTCTTTGCACTGCTATATTGTATTATATTCATTACAAATATCTTCTTAAAGATGAAATTAAACAGTATTTGTTAAATTGTAAAGTGTTATTTCCAATTTTCCTACTATACAAAAGGAACAAATTCAGCTGTTATTGATACATTATTTTGTTCATATTGCCTTTTGAGATTGAGCAAAAATGCAACATTTGGGAAAGCCATCTGTCTTCTTCAAATTTTCATGAACAGGACAGATTGCTACAGTAATTCAATGTTATGATAGATTGTAGGTGTGATAGTTTGTAAAATCTGTTTGTCTGTATCCTAATTATGTCAGATTAAAAGGACCTGGAAGATTGCTAACAAATGTTTCCTGCTAAGTGCCATAGTTATATTGCTAAATTTATATCTTTTTTTTTTCATGTACGATGTAGAATGAGCCAAAATGAACAAAAATAACTCACACACAATGTACATATTAGGGTAAAATATAAGCACTATTTATAGATTTTTATGTTACTAATCAATTTGACACATATATATTCTTAATGTTCCATTAAATATATGTAGTAAACAAGATCTCTTTGTTAATGGATTTAACAAAGACAAACTTGCATAAACATAAAGTCAAAAATATATGAATAACCTAAACAGCATTTTTGTGAACTTGCAGAGTTTTGTGTAGTTAGAAAGGAAGAACATAATGGAGCCAGGTTTATTACTAACTAGAAGATAAATCAAGGGGTATCTGAAATCTTGAAAATATCGGTGTAGACTTTTGTAGTTGTGTCAAAACATAGAAATACAGATACATTAAACAACACACATTTATATATATACTAGCGACTTGCCGGTCAAAAAATGACGGCAATAAGATTGTAAGGCAGGTAATGGTGTTTGTGTGAGAGATTAATTTTGTTGTTCTTCCAAGATCCTTCGGCACTCATTGCGAGCCTCACGCTGAGCGCCTTCGGCTGTTGGTTGTTTGTGTGCTATGAACAGCGTTGGCGGTCGTTTTTTTTATGCTAATGAAATAATTAATAAATGAATAAATACATATACTTTGCCTATGTTGAAGTAATATATGCAGGAAGCATTGTGTTGAAGAGCTGCCAATCTGTTCTGATGTTGCTGCAGCATAACATTTCAGTTTTAACTGTTGTGGAGGTGATGTGTAAGTGTCAGCAATGTGTGCAGTGTGTAGTGTAAATAGACTGCGTGCGCAAGAAAAATCTGTTAGGGTAGTTGGGTACTTCCGCATTGTGTTAGTGACTGTTGTAAAATTGTGGCTAATGTGTATGTGGTACATGGCTGTGGATGATGTAGCATCCTTGTTAATAGTATATCTAGTTGTTGTTTTTTCGGAAAATCCGTATGGGCTTTGTGGTGTTTTGCGTGCTTAGGGTCGTGTAGCCTAGTTTTCGTTTTTTTCGGCAGCCATTTCTTCTCTCGCTTAGGAGATCTGCGTGTGTCTAAACTCTTGAATTTGGAGTTAAATTGAGGTGTAACTTCAGTTGCAGAGGTCCTGGGTGCCCCCCCACTTGGTGTGGGTAAGGTTTTTATGTATTTGTTTAGTGTATTTATTGTGTTTGTATTGTTTTGATGTGCGCGTGGGTCGGGCGTTAAGGTCCTTTTTTTGTGTCCTTGTTAATAGTGTATTTTGGAGCTCGGATGGCTTTTTCATCAAATCTGTATGTGTTTCATGGTGTTTTGCGTGTTTAGGGTCCTGTAGCCTCGTTTTCGTTTTTTTGGCTGACATTTTTTCTCTCGCTTAGGGTATTTTGGGGTGTCTAAACACTTGAATTTCTACTTAAATTGAGGTGTAACTGCAGTTTCAGAGGTCCTGGGTGCCCCCCCCCCCCTTGCTGTGGGTAAGTGTTTTATGTTTTTGTTGTGTGTATTTATTGTGTTTTTAATGTTTTCATGTGCGCAGGTTTCGGGCGGTAAGGTCGTATTTTTGCAAGGTGGTAATGTTTTTTTTTCTACGTCCTGCAGCTCGTATATGTGTATGGTAAGTCCATAATTTTTGTGGTCGAGGTGGGAGCCTCCACCTCCACAAATGCGGCACCCCGCGCTTCGCGAGGGTCCACAATTGCAGGCCTAAAGTCTGCAGTTGATGGCAAAGAGCTCCGCTTCGCGAGGGCCGCAGGCTCGATATGCGAGCCCGCAGCATTGGCAACAACCCGCTTGCTCACAACTCTACATGTAATACTAGCGACTTACCCGTCAAAAATGACGGGGCAATAAAAAAGTGTTGAAATGCTGTCTGTCACACAATGTGAGTGTACTGTGTGCCTCAACTATATAGACCCCTATAGCACACTAATGAACGCATGTAATAACACTATAAGTGCCATGAGGGTCATCCAGGAGCCTCATGACACAAAGTGTAAGCACTACACCATTTTAACGCGGTCTATACAGACCCTATACAGACCCTCATAAGCCTCTATTTAACCAGATTAGTCCCATAAGGGTATTTAAAGACCCTCATGGGACAGTTAGAAGTTTAACATTACCCTGTAAGTACAAACACTACACTGCACTAAACCCACCCCAATAAACCATTCAATCTAAACTAACACCCCTCTACACTAACCTATTAACACCTACACTACCTACCTAAACTATCTACCCCCTAATCAACCCCCCACCACTCCAATTACAGAAATTAAAAAACCTAAGTCACAAAAACTAAAAAATCTACATTACAAAAAATTTAAAAACCTAACTCAGAAAAAATAAGCAATCTACATTACAGAAAATAAAAAAAAAACAAATCACAAAAAATAAAAAAGGAACATTACAGAAAATAAAAAAATACATTACAACCCCCCCCACTCCAGAAAAAAAAATTACATACTTGAAAAGGAAATACATATAGAATATATACAATACAATACAAATAAAATAAAATACAATACCCCCTATCTATCTAACATACAATCAATCCTATCTATCTAAAATACATCCCCCAATCTATCTAATATACAATAAATCCTATCTATCTAAAATACATACCCATTTGTAACACACAGTATATACTATATAATATAAAATAAATTCTAACTATCTAAAATACATACCCCTATCTAACATACAATAAATACTATATAATATACAATAAATCATAACAATCTAAAATACATACCCCTAACATACAATAAATTCTAACTATCTAAAATACATACCCCTATCGAACAATAAATGCTATGTCCATATACAAACGCTAATTGTAAGCTAAAATAAAATAATTAAGAGCACTTACCTTTGCAGATGTCCCTTCAGATCAGCAACCTAGGGGAAAATGAAAGAAAAAAATTAGTACAACACATTTACATAAAATAAATAAACATTTTAACTATTCGAAATATTCTAGTCGCCTTTCCAGCATGCCCCCATCGTTCTTCTTTTCTTCTCCGGCGCGTCCCCTGTTAAAAAAAAAACATTGCATTACTACAACATACATATAAACCTTAAAAAAAGTAAAATAAACATAATATACATTGTACTTATCTCCCCGTGAAGTCCCCGGCCTCCTCCTCTTCTGCCCCGGCTGGGCCCTGGAACAATCCGTGCTCTAAAAAATAAAAAATAAACTAACGGAGATCCACACTCGCAGACCTCCCCGACGCTAATGAGCCTCCTACAGAGTTTTCCAGAAGAAAATTGTCAAATTCAGCCAATCAGAGGGTGCCAATGTGTGAGCCAATCAGATTGGATAATGCACCTTTCAATCTTTATTTAAACCAATCAGAAGGCTTTTATTGCTAGCAGCCAATCATAATGGGATACACCCCCACGGGGTGATTGGCTGAAGACATCTGCGCCTTCTGATTGGCTGTAATACTGATTGACATTGACAACAGCCAATCAGAAGGCGCAAATGCCTTCAGCCAATCACTACGTGGGGGTGTATCCCATTGTGATTGGAAATTGCTGCAGCAACCAATCAGAATGCGTAGATGCCTCCAGCCAATCACCTTGTGGGGGTGTATCTCATTGTGATTGGCTGAAGGCATCTGCACCTTGTGATTGGTTTAAATAAAGATTGACAGGTGCGTTACCAAATCAGAGTGGGATTTTGGGGTGTATCCCATTCCGATTATCTCAAACATTGGTGCCTTCTGATTGGCTGAATTTGATAGACAGCGTTTTCAGCCAATCAGAATGCGCCTTCGCCTATTTTCTTCCGGAAAAGGCTCTAGGAGGCTTTTTAGCGTCGGGAAGGATCGCTTTTTTTTTTTTTTTTTTTTAGAGCGCAGATTGTTCCAGGGAGTGGCAGAAGAGGAGGAGACCGGGGACATGCTGGAAAGGTGAGTAGAATATTTATAATGTTTATAATGTTTATTTATTGTATGTAAATGTGTTGTACTAATTTTTTTTTCCCCCTAGGTTAGTGATCTGAAGGGACATCTGCAAAGGTAATCGGTCCTTATTTTTTGGTAGAATTAGGGTTTCTGTATGGAAATACCATTTATTGTATGTCAGAAATATAGGGGTATGTATTTTATATAGTTAGGATTTATTGTATATTAGATAGATAGGGGTATGCATTTTAAATAGTTAGGATTTCTTGTATATTAGATAGATAGGGGTATGTATTTTATATAGTTAGGATTTATTGTATATTAGATAGATAGGGGTATGTATTTTAGATAGTTAGGGTTTATTGCATATTAGATAGATTGGGGATGTATTTTAGATAGATAGGATTGATTGTATGTTAGATAGATAGGGGGGTATTGTATTTTATTTTATTTGTATTGTATTGTATTCTATGTATTCTATATGTATTTCCTTTTCAGGGGTGTAATTATTTTTCCGGTAGGGGGGGGGGGCATTTTAAAGTATTTTTTTTGTTTTCTGTAATGTTCCTTTTTTATTTTTGTGACTTAGGTTTTTTATTTTCTGTAATGTAGATTTTTTATTTTTTGTAACTTAGGTTTTTTTATTTTCTGTAATTAGAGTGGTGGGGGGCTTTATTAGGGATAGGTAGGTAGTGTAGGTAGGTAGTGTGGGTGTTAATAGGTTAGTGTAGAGGGGAGTTAGTTTAGATTTAATGGTTTATTGGGGGGTATAGTGCAGTGTTTTGTTTATACTTAGTGTCATGATGGTCCTTGAGGACCGTCATGGCACTTATGTGGTTAATCTTAGGGTTGTAACAGACACATAAGGGTCATAATATAGCCTTATGGGACTGATGGGGTTAAATAGAGTCTTAGGAGGGTCTGTATTGACCCCCATGAGTAACAGGGTTAATTATTGGCTTATGGGGGTCTGTATTGACCCTAATGAGTGACGGGGTTAATTAAGTGCTTATGGGGGTCTGTATTGACCCCCATGAGTGACAGGGTTAATTAAGTGCTTATGGGGGTCTGTATTGACCCCCATGAGTGACAGGGTTAATTAAGTCCTTATGGGGGTCTGTATTGACCCCCATGCATGACAGGGTTAATTAAGTGCTTATGGGGGTCTGTATTGACCCCCATGAGTTTCAGGGTTAATTAAGTGCTTATGCGGGTCTGTATTGACCTCCATGAGTGACAAGGTTAATGAAGTTTTTTTTAATTTTCTGTAATTAGAGTGGTGGGGGGGTTTATTAGGCTCTAGGTACGTAGTGTAGGTAGGGAGTGTAGGTATTAATAGGTGGTGTAGAGGGAGGGTAGTTTAGATTTAATGGTATAATGGGGGGTATAGTGCATTGTAGTGTTTGTAGTTAGTGTCATGATGGTCCTTGAGGACCATCATGGCACTTATGTGGTTAATCTTAGGGTTGTAACAGCCACATAAGGATCATAATATACCCATATGGGACTGATGGGGTTAAATAGAGGCTTAGGAGGATCTGTATTGACCCCCATGACTGATAGGTATATTTATTGGCTTATGGGAGTCTGTATTGACCCCCATGAGTGACAGGGTTAGTTATGGGTTTGTGGGAGTCTGTGTTGACCCTTATGAGTGATGGGGTTAATTAAGTGCTTATGGGGGTCTGTATTGACCCCCATGAGTGACAGGGTTAATTAAGGGTTTATGGGGTCTGTATTGACCCCCATGAGTGCCAGAGTTCATTAATGTATTATGGGGGTCTGTATTGACCCTCATGAGTAACAGGGTTAATTATATGTTTATGGGGGTCTGTATTGACCCTCATGAGTGACAGGGTTAATTAAGTGCTTATGGGGTCTGTATTGACCCCCATGATTGACAGGGTTAATTAAGGGATTATGTGGGTATGTATTGACCCATGAGTGACAGAGTTAATGAATGTATTATGGAGGTCTGTATTGACCCCCAAGAGTGCCATGGTTATTTATAGGCTTATGGGGGTCTGTATTGACCCCCGATGAGTGACAGGGTTAATTATGGGTTTATGTGCGTCTGTATTGACCCTCATGAGTGACAGGGTTAATTAAGTGCTTATGGGGGTCTGTATTGATCCCCATGAGTGACAGGGTTAATTATAGGTTTATGGGTGTCTGTATTGACCCTCATGAGTGACAGGGTTAATTAAGTGCTTATGGGGGTCTGTATTGACCCCCATGAGTGACAGGCTTAATTAAAGATTTATGGGGGGCTGTATTTACCCCCATGAGTGCCAGGGTTATTTATTGGCTTATGGGGGTCTGTATTGACCCCCATGAGTGACAGGGTTAAATATGGGTTTATGGGGGCCTGTTTTGACCCACATGAGTGACCAGGTTAATTAAGGGCTTATGGGTGTCTGTATTGACCCCCATGAGTGATGGGGTTAATTAAGTCCTTATGGGGGTCTGTATGGACCCCCGTGAGTGACAGGGTTAATTAAGTGCTTATGGGGCTCCGTTTTGACCCCCATGAGTGAAAGGGTTAATTAAGTGCTAATGGGGGTCTGTATTGACCGCAATGAGTGACAGCGTTAATGAAGGGCTTATGAGGGTCTGTATTGAGTGTGATCGGGGAACCCCACTGTGAGGGTTAATGTGGGGTTAATGCGGGTTTCCGAGCTTATCTAGGATTCTTTCTTGGGTGTTGTACGTGGCTGGGTGGTCCGGGGTCGTGGAGCCTCGTTTTCGTTTTTTCGGCTGCCATTTTTTCTCTCGCTTAGGAGATTTTCGAGTGGCTAAACTTTGAAAGGTTTGTCAGTTAAGGTCATATTTTTGCGGCTCGTATATTTTGTTTAAGTCCGTAGTTAGTAATCGTGTGTTTATGTGTTTTTTTCAAAGTGTCGGTTATGTGGTCGTTTGTAACCGTTTGTGAGGTGCCGTAGTGTCTCCACCTCAGCAAATGCGGCTAATTGCAGCCGGCGTGGGAGCCTCCACCTCCACAAATGCAGCCCCTTTCTTTGCTGTGTCTCTTCCCCCTCCCATGTGTCTCTTCCCCCTCCCATGTTTCTCCTCCCCCTGTGTCTGTTTACCTCCCTCCTTTCCCCTTTTCACCCTCCTCCTCTCTCATCCTCCACCTCCTTCCCTCCCCTCATCCTCTTCCTCCCTCCCTCCCCTCATCCTCCTCCTCCCTCATACCCCTGTCCAATTAACCCCCTCACTTACCTTCATCAGCTGCTCCTGCTGCTGTCCATCGCGTCTTACATCTGTCAGTGAGGGGGGTTAATTGGAGATGGCGAAAGGGAGGAGGAGGGAGGAGGAGGATGAGGGGAGGGAAGATGAGGATGAGGGAAAAGTGGGAGTAGACAATGGGGGTGATGGGAGGCTGGGGGGCCTCGCGATGAGTGCCGCTAATCTCCCCAGCACTCATTGTGTGGCCACAACCACCCCCCCTCCCTCTCCCTTCACCTACCTTCATCAGCTTCTCTCCATGGCATCTTCCGGCTGTGTCAGGACCCGGCATATACTAATAACGTGATGCGAATTAGCATATGCCGGGTCCCGACACAGCCAGAAGACGCGATGGAGAGCAGCTGATGAAGGTAAGTGAGGGGAGATGGGGGTAATTGGATAGGGGGAAAGGGAGGACGAGGGAGGAGGATGAGATGGAGGAGGAGATTGAGGGGAAAGAGGGAGGTGACACTGGGGGTGATGTGAGGCTGGGGGCCGAGGGCCTCGTGGTTACAGGCCGCAACATCTCGCCTCACTTTACAAGGCTCGCAGTTGAGCTAACTTCACAGTTTCAGCCCGTACTGCCTGTCCCACGGGACGTAGGGATGAGTGCCTTTTGCGCTCACTGTCTGGCCACAACCTCGACTCTGCGCAAGCCCACAGTTTTAACATTGTGTTACCAACAACTTTTGGTAAGCCTGCAATGCTGAGAACTAAATATGTTATTATGAATTTCAGAATAAATTATTTTTTGATTTGTAGAACACTCATTTTTTTTTTTTTTTTTACAGCAACATAAGTGATCTTATATGTTGAATTTTGTTTATTAAAGTAGCTATAGGGACTAATTCTACATCGCTTACACCTGTAAGTACATCTGCTGGCTCTGATTACTTTTATATTGTTAGTGAGCAGTGCAAAAACAGTGAAACAGTTAACCTATGGCAAGTTTCAGTTACTCATGATGCAGAATGGGGGCTGTATTTTACTACAACGAAACAGTAACTGATTTGCACTAAGGGTCATTAAACACTTATATGTTTGAAGTAAGAGGCTATTTTGTAGTCAGACATGTCCAATCTTACTTTTCAGCAAAAAGCTATTTATGTTCTCAAGCTATTATAAATCTAAGACACTACATACATAAATATTATTTTGTGGAATGAATAAATAATTTCATGGTGGTACTAGTATGTCATCATGAACAAATAAAGACAATAATAAAAAAAATAGAATCTTATCTGTTATGTCAATAATGGTTGATGATTATGCTCCTTACAGTTTTCTTTTTTTAAGTACAAGTTGAGGAGGAAAAGCGGGTAAAGAAAGATGGATGGTGGGGTTTAGCAAAAGAAGAAAGGTGATAAAGAGCTAAAATACTCAACTAAGAATAAAAATTATAATAGATAAGTCAAGTGAGTAATCACTTGTAAACATACAGGTGACATTTTACTACGCACAAGGTTTATGCATAACAGATCCTGATAACTCTGTATCTTGATTTGGCACTTTAAAAATATATAAATAACATTTTAAGGTCTTTAAATACATGTTTTTTGGCATTTTGGATTTTAATACATTGTGTTTGTTAATATTCACCTAATTCACCTAACATATTCTAACATTTTAACTTTCTTTGCTAAATATTTACGAATGCTTCCATATTTAATTATGCAACGTGAGCATTGTTTTCTTGCTATTTAGAGCAGGAAATACGTTTTCTGACTAATAATGGAAAATAAATATTGTTACTAGTGTGCATTATTCATTCATACTCATAGTAAAGAATTGCATAATTTTGTAATCAATTTTTAATGAAATAAAGAAAAAGAAGAAAACGGATTGATGCTTTTGACTTCAATTACTAGAAAACTAGTTATATTAATAATATCAATAATTAAATTCATTATTAAAGTTCATTATTAAATTAATACTTAATTTAAGTAGCAACTGCAGTTTAATTATATACATGCATATATAATATGCAGTTGACTTTGGTGTTGTAAGTTGTTCAAATTAGCATAAAAAGATCTCAAATTTGCCACTAGAATTTATGTCTGTATAAACAAGTCTAGATTATATTCCTGTTGTAAAGGCATACATATTAAATGTATGTATAACAAGATGCACATGCTCTTTATGTTCATGACCTTCAAAAAGTTAATAATGACTGTGATATAGAGAAAATGTTAAAATACATATATATATATATATATATATTAATTTTTTTCATAAACAATGGCCTTTCTAAGATTAGCAGATATCAGACATTTCATAAAACATTCTTTATGAAAAGAGCTATAGTTGTGAGAAAAACAAATAACATGAACTTGCTATTCAGTAAAGGTGCATTCACTAATGGATGCTTGGATTCAATGCATAGTATAATGCTAAAAGCTTTTTGGCACATAGTTAGCATTTTTGTTTCAAGAGAATGGTAGAATTAATATTAGAATAGATATGTACACATTATGTACAGTAGATAAAATTCTGTCAGCAATTCATTGAAAACGTATTTCACATTGGATAGTCTATAGAGAGGTCCTTAGAACAAATTATGGCTACAAAAAGTACATTCAGGCATAGATCATTATTTAAAACCATACTGCTTCAGTGAATTATTGTGAGATAAGCCAGCATTTTTTCCCTGGTCATCATCTAGTTAAATGAAATGCTAATAGGGTTAAAAGTCATCAAGGAAATGCTTTTACCATAAATTGTGCGCTATATATCAATTTAAAGGACAGTCAATGCCCTGAACAAATATAAAAACAGTGTTGCAAGCAATTTTAACTTGAATAAAAATTAAATCATAATACATAAAACAATTTGGTACTATTAATAACAAAATTATTTCTCTTTATACAGAGTATGCTAGTCAGGTTATGCAGTTGGTAAGTCATGTTAAACCTCTTCATGGAGTGAAAGAGTTTGTATGTCAAAATTATCTATTTTTTCTTTAATAACAGCTAGAACTTTTTAAGTTTTTGATCTTTGTTTACATACAGTCTATTCTGCTCATTGGTTGTTCAAGAGTAATTAGCAGAGTACTGAGTGCAATGTGCACTGTGTGACACTGTATGGGGGATGACTGTGATTGATAGGCACATCATTCACTTGGACTCAGTTTACACTGCAATGACCAGTTAACAAATAGCTTTCCTGTTTTAGGTGAGTATCAGTTTTCCATGCCTGCACAGATAGATGTGGTAAGGTTTAGTTTTTTGTTTGTTGGGATCACTACATGGAGCAATAACCACCCCTGAGAAAGCATTGATCAGATTACAGAGGGCAAAAATCGTAAGAAAAAAATAAACCCATTACAAGTTCTGTCTTTGATAAATGTTCCCTTCAAACTGGAAATATAAGTAGTCTGACAGAGACCTTGCCAGTGACTTGAATCGGTGACACCTCCCTACAACCTGATTGGTTGCAGTAATGGAGCAGGCCATGGTCAGTTTTTCACACTTATCAGTAAAAATGCACATATTTCAAAAATTCAAATGTATTTTAGTAAGCTTTTAGGAAATACAGTATTTAATAACGTGGTCCAAAGTGTGCTGAATTAAATGGCCATTAAAGTTTATAGTAGTGTAAAAATCTTACATCAACTATAATATTAATATGATATTTTACTTCTGTCTAACTAACTGTAAATATACTAATTTATATATAAAACATAACTTCTAACTCTTACTATTTGAAGGGACAATACCTCTTGTAATAGAAAATCCTATGCCCATGACAAGCCAAAACATAAACAAAATTGATCAAACATATTCTCACTTTGGCATAATGATCAATATCAGCAGCCTGGAAAAACCTCACACCTCCACCCACCACTCAGTTTTGGAGAGATTCTGAGAAGTCTACATTATGAAAAAGTTAACCTCTATATTTCACCGCACTGGGAGAAACTTTCTAAAAACATAGTCAAGCTGGGAAAAATACCAGATATTAAGACCATTTTAACAAACTCATATGCCCACTTGTACTTTCCTGATGATCAGAATATCTCTGATTATTGACTGAATCTTCCGCCCTTTCCAAATGCTAAAATATCCCTCTTTTGAATGAAAGTCCCACATGTAAGTACAAAGTTCACCCAACCCCCACCCCATCCCTTCTTTCTCTATTTCTTGTGTTGCTTTTTCTAGACGTGAGGCATAAGATGACAACCTAAAGTGCATTTTTTGTTTATAGGACTATTTATTCATTACTATCTTACAAACATAGGGCCTCATTCAATTGTGTTTAACCAATTGAATAGGGCTCTATATAAGCACATAGCCTATTTTTTACAGAGGTTTTCAGTTAGTCAACTTCTATGCAAAAGCAAGTCTAACTTCTGTAAAAAAAAAATAGGCTATGTGCTTATATAGAGCCCTATTCAATTGGCCAAATCACAATTGAATGAGGCCCATTTATTGCTTATCATATGTAGTTGACACAATGATACCTCTTTTTTCAGCAATATAAGTTCCCCTGTTTGACCACTTGAAATGTTGGACAATATGATAAAACGTATTGTTGTTCTGCTCACAATAGAGAAAGGGATATAAATATATGTGCTGAGTGAGTATTTGAACTCTTGATGGAAAAAAAATATAGTGGAGTGTATTATTGCTGTGTTGATTAAAGGAATCGAAGGTGGTTGGTGTGAAGACTTCCTATTCATTCCTACAATCTAGGATACAGCTACATCAAAGATACATCTGAGAAACATCAAAATGTATTGCGTATAATAAAGATTTTTTTAACTGAGCTCAGTAAAAGATATACCGTATATACTTGAGTATAAGCCGAGTTTTTCAGCCCTTTTTTTAAGGCTAAATAGGCCCACCTCGGCTTACACTCAAGTCACTCTCCCCCCGTGTCTCTCTAACCCCCCCCGTTTCTCTCAAACCCCCCGTGTCTCTCTAACCCCCCGTGTCTCTCTAACCCCCCGTGTCTCTTTCCCTCCCCCTCCTCATCCTCAACCCCCCTCCTCATTCTAAACCCCGCTCCTCATTCTAAACCCCCCTCCTCACTTTACCCCTCTAAATACTTCCCCCTCTCCCTTTCCCCTCACTTGCCTTCATCTGCAGCTTCTCCTGCGGCCTCCGCTCCTTCCGGTGTCTACATGTAGCTACTTGCTTTCCAATCGTGATTTCCCTTCCCACAATCACTGCAGGCCATCCAAACCTGGAAAACTTGCTTCAGAACTCCTTTGGTTTTAGAACAGCTGGAATATTATGAGTGCTAACTAGTTAAACTTACAGAAAATCGATATTCTATTAGACCCGGAGTGCTAAATCGCTAATTGCAATTGAAAAAAGTATTAAAAATATTGCAAGTCCTAAATAGGACTCACAAGGCATTATTCAAACACTTATAAGACTTATTACACTGTAACAGCTATTAAACACACAATACTGTATTTTTAAAGCATGCCAAAGCATAACAATACATTAGAATTAACTGCACAACAACCTACAAGGAACAAATAGGCCAATACATATTTTTTGTTAATATTTCGGACTGTTCCTGCATATGGTAATATTACAAGTGTTGCTTCAAAATGCATAAAGCAATTAAAGACTAAGTTGCAAGAAGAAAACATGGAAATGGCTAATAAATGATACGTAACAAACACAGAGGCTCAAATGTGGACTTTAAAAATATAGATATATTAATGTACATATGTCAGCCACAGTGGCGGCTGTTGCATAGGGGCAAATGGACAACCGCCCTCCCAAAATTAATGCATTGACTAAATCCCCCCATCCCTTACTTAATTGTATAATTTATACAATTATACCGCTTTTTGGTCCGCCCCCTATTCTTTATCATTGAGGAAACTTTGACCCTGCACCTCACAGTCAGCAGACACATTCCAGCCAATCAGCAGCATACACTCCCTTCCAGAGCCTTCTATCTGAAGCTGCATTCGTTGTGAGAGGACAGATAGTGTAGCTGCTGGAGATTTAATAGGGAAATAGATAGCTAGGCTGTGTATTTAGCTTCCACTACAGACCTGAAGAACTCATCTGATATCTGCTGCAAGGACAGCAACCCAAAAAGCCCTTTTTAGGGCTAGAACATCATTTATTTTATTTTATAATTTTTTTCTGTGTAATCTAATTGCATATGCCTGCCAGCGTGTGTGTGTGACAGGCTAACACCTAACAGCTTATATTGTGCTTATTTTCACTACTCATACCTGGTGGTGTACAATTAGAGATGTCGCGAACAGTTCGCCCGCGGACTATTCGCAGTGATTTTGGCATGTTCGCGTTCGCAGCGGATGGTGAGCACATGCGCTTTTCGGTTCGCCCCCTATACTTTATCATTGAGGAAACTTTGACCCTGCACCTCACAGTCAGCAGACACATTCCAGCCAATCAGCAGCATACACTCCCTTCCAGAGCCTTCCATCTGAAGGACCGGCTAATATTCTGCTCTGTTTCACCAGCCATAGTTGGTGTACCATACATTGAAAAAAAACAACCCTTTTTTCCTTTAATCTAATTTCAGTTGTCTGCCTGTGTCAGGCTCACAGCTTATATTGTGCTCAGTGAAATAAAACAACACTTTTTTGACTGTAATAGATTGAATAGCAATTGCCTGCCTACAGGCATGTGTGTGAAGCCTATTGCATCTACTCTGCCAACTTTTGCCAGTGCACAGTGACAGTCATATCTGGTGGCACCTTAGATTGCACGCGCAGTGCCCCAAATTTGAAGTAGGAGGTCCGACCAAGCATCTTTTTCCATCTCCCTGTTCAAAAAATCCATGTACACGTCCCCTAATAGTGGCCCATTGAAGTCTATGGCGGTTCGCAGGGTTCGCCCGTTTGCGAACATTTGATGGAAGTTCGCGTCCGCTGTTCGCGAACCGAAAATTTGATGTTCGCGACATCACTATGTACCATACATTGAAAACAACCATTTTTTTCCTGTAATCTAATTTCAGTTGCCTGCCTGTGTCAGGCTCACAGCTAATATTCTGCTTTGTTTCACCAGTCATAGTTGGTGTACCATACATCGAAAAAAAACAACCCTTTTTTCCTTTAATCTATTTTCAGTTGCCTGCCTGTGTCAGGCGCGCAGCTTATATTGTGCTCAGTGAAATAAAACAACACTTTTTTTGACTGTAATCGATTGAATATCAGTTGCCTGCCTACAGGCGTGTGTGTGAGGCCTATTGCGTCTTTTGTGCCAACTTTTGCCAGTGCACAGTGCCACTCATATCTGGTGTCACAGTAGCTTGCATGCATAGTACACTAATCGGAAAAAAAATGACAGGCAGAGTCAGGCCACCCCGCAGGGGCCGTCGTGGTCGTGGTGCTGTGATTCCTTTTGGCCCTAGAATAATGCCCAGTTTTCAGAGGCCACATACCCTGAGCTTGAAAAGTTCTGAGGACATGGTTTACTGGCTAACACAGGACACCCAATCTTCTACAGCTTCCACTCGGAACCTAGACGCACCCTCCTCCTCCAGCTTAGCTTCGGGCACCTCTCCAGTTACCAATCGCCCGCCTGCCGCCACCACCAACACTAGCACCACAGCCACTTCACTTAATCCGTCAGCAGAGTTATTTACACATCCGTTGGAAGAAATGAGTGATGCACAAACATTAGTGCCAGAGGATGTAGATAACAGGGATATGTCACAGTCAGGCAGCATTACACACATGGACATACGGTCTGATAATGATGATGTTGTACCCGGTGCTGCTTCCTTTGTTGAGTTGTCAGATACAAGTGAAGCGTTTGATGATGACGATGCGTTCGTGGATGTCACGTGGGTGCCCGCTATAAGAGAAGACGAACAGGAGGAATGTTCAGATGGGAAGACGGAGAGGAGGAGGAGACGAGTTGGAAGCAGGGGGAGGTCGTTGCAAGTAGCTAGCACAGTCAGACAGCATGCATCGGCACCCGGGGTCAGCCAGACAGCACGACAGTCAACGCATGCTGTTGCCACCACCAGAATGCCGTCATTGCAGAGCTCAGCAGTGTGGCAATTTTTTTGTGTGTCTGCCTGTGAAAACAGCGATGCCATTTGCAACCTGTGCGAAAAGAAACTAAGTCGTGGGAAGTCCAACACCCACCTAGGTACAACTTCTTTGCGAAGGCACATGATGTCACATCACAAACGCCTATGGGATCAACACATGAGTACAAGCAGCACACAAAGTCAAAGCCGCCATCCTCCTCCTGGTCCAGCATCTTCAGCCACGTCAACCACTGCTGCCCTGCTTGCCCCCTCTCAACCATCCGCCACTCCGTGTCTCGCCCTGAGCAGTCACTGCTCATCTGCCCACAGTCAGGTGTCTGACATGTTTGAGCGTTAGAAGCCAATGTCACAAAGTCACCCCCTTGCCATACAAGCTGGTGGAGTCTGAGGCGTTCAAAACATTTGTAGCTATTGGGACACCGCAGTGGAAGGTACCCGGCCGAAATTTCTTTGCACAAAAGGCAATCCCCAACCTGTACTCGATTGTGCAAAAGGAAGTAATGGCATCTTTGGCACACAGTGTTGGGGCAAGGGTCCACATGACCACTGATACCTGGTCTGCAAAGCATGGTCAGGACAGGTATATCACCTACACTGCGCATTGGGTAAACCTGCTGACGGCTGGAAAGCATGGAATACGTGGCTCTGCAGAGGAGTTGGTGACACCGCCACGACTTGCAGGCAGGCCTGCTGCCACCTCCTCTACTCCTCCTACTCCATCCTCTTCCATAACCTCCTCGGCTGAGTCCTCTTCTGCTGCTGCTATGTCTTGCTCCACATCAATGGCACCCCCCCCAGCTCCACAGGTACTATTCCACATCCCGGATACGGCAGTGTCACGCCGTATTGGGGTTGACTTCCCTGAAAGCAGAGAGTTACAACGGACCAGCACTCCTGTCCACCCTGAATGCACAGGTGGATCAGTGGCTGACTCCGCACCAACTGGAGATCGGCAAAGTGGTTTGTGACAACGGAAGAAATTTGTTGGCGGCATTGAATTTGGGCAAGTTGACACATGTGCCGTGCATGGCACATGTGTGTAATCTGATTGTACAACGCTTTTGTGCATAAGCACCCAGGCTTACAGGACGTCCTGAAGCAGGCCAGGAAGGTGTGTGGCCATTTCAGGCGTTCCTACATGGCCATGGCGCACTTTACAGATATCCAGCGGCGAAACAACATGCCAGTGAGGCGCTTTATTTTAGACAGCCCGACACGTTGGAATTCAACACTCCTAATGTTCGACCGCCTGCTCCAACAAGAAAAGGTCGTTAACGAGTATTTGTATGACCGGGGTGCTAGGACAGCCTCTGCGGAGCTGGGGACTTTTTTGCTACGTTACTGGACGCTCATGCGCAATGCCTGTAGGCTTATGCGTCCTTTTGAGGAGGTGACAAACCTGGTCAGTCGCACCGAGGGCACCATCAGCGACATCATACCATTTGTTTTCTTCCTGGAGCATGCCCTGCGAAGAGTGCTGGATCAGGCGTGAAGAGGAAGAGTTGTGGTCACCATCACCACCAGAAACAGACTTATCAGCATCGCTTGCTGTACCTGCGGCAACACTGGGAGAGGATTGTGAGGAAGAGGAGTCAGAGGAGGAATGTGGCTTTGAAGAGGAGGAGGAAGACCAACCACAACAGGCATCCCAGGGTGCTCGTTGTCACCTATCTGGTACCCGTGGTGTTGGACGTGACTGGGGGGAAGAACATACCTTCAGTGAGATCACTGAGGACGAGGAACGGGACATGGCTAGCTCGGCATCCAACCTTATGCAAATGGGGTCTTTCATGCTGTCGTGCCTGTTGAGGGACCCTCATATAAAAAGGATGAAGGAAGAACGACCTGTACTGGTTGTCCACGCTACTAGACCCCCGGTATAAGCAGAAAGTACCTGAAATGTTACCGAATTACCACAAGTCGGAAAGGATGCAGCACTTCCAAAATAAATTAAAAAGTATGCTTTACACAGCGTTTAAGGGTGATGTCACAGCACAACGGCAATCTAACAGCGGAAGAGGTGAACATAATCCTCCTACTCCCACGACCATGCCGGCAAGCAGAGGACGCTTTAAAGACGTGTTGTTGATGGAGGACATGCAGAGCTTTTTAAGTCCTATGCATCGCCACAGCCTTTCACGGTCCACCCTCAGAGAACGACTCGACCGTCAGGTAACAGACTACCTTGCCTTAACTGCAGATATCGACACTATGAGGAGCGATTAACCCCTTGACTACTGGGTGTGCACGCTTGACCTTTGGCCTGAGCTATCCCAATTTGCCATAGAACTTCTGTCCTGCCCCGCTTCAAGTGTCCTGTCAGAAAGGACCTTCAGTGCAGCAGGAGGTTTTGTCACTGAGAAGAGAAGTCGCCTAGGTCAAAAAAGTCTAGATTACCTCACCTTATCCGCCACCAACTAGGGTTCAAGACGCAATGTTTTAGGGCACTTTCTGTTTGGCAAACTAACATCAATTTTTCTGGTCGCTGCAACAATACCTAATTTTTGCATTTAAATTCTTTTATTGTCAGAAGGCGTACAGCATGTAATGAAAAATAAAGCATTTTTGAACAGTCATGCATAACAGTTGTGCAAAAATACATATTTACAATAAAGACATTTTGTGAAAGTTAGCTGGCTAGTCCTTATTTTTTCTTTTTAGGTTAATAATTTTTCTTATTTTTTACTGTGATTGCAATTTAAGAGATAGCTAAAACATGGTAAAACAGACAATAGTTAAGAGTGTATATCTGCAGGAAACACCAAAGTCCTATTAGCTATCATCCCTCCAGCAGTATTAGCTTATTATTTACAATATCTAACCTGGGCAATCATCCTTGGGTTACCCTAGGGCAGGCTTCAGTAAGCGACCTCTCCTTTCCTGGGATGATTTTGCCGCCGGTTTCTTCTAAAGGGTCTCCCCCACTCGGGTCCTTCTCCCAGTGTCGCTTCAACCAGTAACAAATGTTTTATATTTGTAAAGCGACCCAATGATCCCCCTTGATAGAGGTTTATCTTTACAAATTTTGGAGAACCAATTTAAGACCGGTGTCCCCTGTTTCTGGGTCAGGGAGTGTGTGAAATGCCTCAGCCTATAGTAATTGTAATGTTCTGACAGCGGTAGCTCATGCTTGTCCCTCAGTTCCTCATAGCTGAGCATCTGGCCCTTTACTAATCCAGTCTCCCAGTCTATCTAGTTTCCTTGACCTCCACCAGTGTTGTGCTGTTGTGCTCATGTGTTTCGGGGCCTGAGGGTGGTCAAGAATTGGGGTCATTTGGGTGGATCCAGGGAACAAACCCGTGTGTTTCTTGGCCCATTTCCAGTATGATAGTGAGTGTCTGATTAGGGGGTTTGGCTAGTTTTTAAGGCTCTGAGGCAATTCTGATAGCCAAGCCGCCTTGTCACAGGTTAAGGGCCTTAAAGTGTGGTTCTCTAAATACACCCAGGCCAGTTGATGCCCTACAGAATGTGCTATTGGGAGGAAAGATAACTGAGCTGCCTTGCGGTAATATTTTAAGTTTGGACACGATAGTCTCCCCTCCGACTTATGAAGGTACATAATTTTCTTTGTGATGCATGAGGGAGAGTGGTTCCAGATAAACTGAAATATTTTCCTTTGAATATTTTTAAATTCTTTTTATTTATTCAGGATCGGGAGTGTTCGAAATATGAAGAGATACCTAGGAAGGACATTCATTTTTATCGTATTTATTCTCCCTAGCCATGATAACCTATACTTTGTCCATTTACTCAGGTCATTAATTATTGTTTTATAAAGTTTGGAGTGGTTGGCTTTGTACAAGTCCTCTAGCTTAGGGATTAGTCGGATTTCCAGGTAGTTTATGTGGTTCTTATCCCACTTAATATTAAACTTCTTTTGGAGACCCTGCTTCTCTACTGCTGTTAAGTCAATCGCTAGTGCTTCTGTCTTCTCTATGTTCAGTTTGAGGCCAGAAAACTGACCAAACTCCTCCATAGTTCGAATCAACTCTGGGACCGATTGGGTAGGGTTTGAGAGCATACACAGCAGGTCGTCTGCAAATAGACAAGTTTTTAAATGGTGATGGCCTATTTTTATGCCTGTGATCCCAGCGTTGGCCCTAATTGTCTGAGCCAGGGGTTCTATTGCTAATTGCGAATAGAAGGGGAGAAAAGGGGCACCCCTGTCTTGTTCCTCTTTCTATTTTAATTAAGGATCTCTCATCTCCCAGAATCTGCAACCTTGCCCTGGATGATTTGTAAAATGAGTGTATGAGATTTATGAAATGGCCTTTAATACCAAATTTTTCAAGCGCGGTGTATAGGTAAGTCCACTCCAGGGAATCAAACGCCTTTTCAATGTCAAAGACCATAAGACAGGCTTGAAATTTAGAGGCTTTGGTGTGGTACAGTAGGTTCATGACTTTTCTAATGTTGTCTCCCGCTTGCCTGTGGGAGACAAAGCCTACTTGGTCATTATGTATTAACTTAGGCAAGAAGGATGACATTCTATCTGCTATTATTTTTGACAGGATCTTTGTATCTCAGTTTATAAATGATATTGGCCTGAAGTTTTTTGGTTCTAAGGCATCTCGATCCTCCTTAGGGAATAGAGCGATATCTGCCCTGTTCAGCTCTGCTGGTGTTTGCTTGCCTTCTAGAACTCTGTTAGAGTGACCAAGTGCGGGCCTAATATGTCTATACATTTTTTATAATACAAATTGGTGTACCCGTCTGGGCCTGGTGACTTACCAGGTTTGAGGTTCTGGACTGCTTTTCTCACTTCCTCTAGGTTCACTTTGGCATTTAAAGTCTCTAAGTCATTTTCTTCTATTAAAAGTAATCACAGTAATTAAGAAATCCCCTCATTTTGTGTAGATCTATGTGTTTTGTTGCCGTATAAAGGGTATTGTAAAATTTTGTAAAAATCATCTGGATCTTATTTGAGTTTGTTGTTTTTTCTCCCTTCGAGGTCTTAATTTGAAGTATCCTATTTTGTGTTGTTTTGGTTTGTAGTTTCCTGGCTAGTAACGGGCCAGGTTTATTGGCTTTTTTGAATCCGATAGGAATAAATAGTACAACTGAACACACCACTCCTATCTGGTGGCACCTTAGATTGCACGCGCAGTGCCCCAAATTTGAAGTGGGAGGAGCGACCAAGCATCTTTTTCCATCTCTCGCTTCCAAAAATCAATGCCATATGCATGTCCCTAATAGTGGACGTAGCAGGGATTAAACCGATAGGAATAGTACTACTTAACAGTACACACCTTATAATAACGCAGACAGAGGCAATGCAGAGAAAGGAGTCTGAAGAAGAGGAGTCAGAGGAGGATGATGGCTTTGAGAAGGTGGACGACCAAACACAGCAGGCGTCCCAGGGGGGCTTGTTGTCACTTTCGGGGACCCTTGGTGGCTGGGTGGAGGAAGAGACCTTCAATGACATCAGTGAGGACAAGGAACGGGACATGGCTAGCTTGGTATCCAACCTTGTGCAAATGGGGAGTTTGCGGTTGTGCAAAGGGACTTTTTGCGGTTGTTTGCGGTGCATTAAATGGGGAGATTGGTCTGTTACTGTGAAGCGGGTGTAACCCTTACACTACCTGGTCGATACAACATCATACCTGATGTTTTAAAACATGTTATTTCATACAATTTAGGAATGTTAGGTGATTTATGCCCTTTATGGCTTAAAACCAGACTCTGCATCAACTATGAAATTCTTCGTGGGAGTTTTGCCATGGATCCCCCTCCGGCATGCCACAGTCCAGGTGTTAGTCCTCTTGAAACAACTTTCCCATCACTATTGTGGCCAGAAAGAGTCCCTGTGGGTTTTGAAATTTGCCGGCCCATTGAAGTTCTCAAACTTTTGATGAAATTTGCGTCCGCGTTTCGTGAACCGAAAATTTTATGTTTGCGACATCGCCCTCCCAAAATTAATGCACTGACTAAATCCCCCCATCCCTTACTTAATTGTATAATTTATATAAAATCATAATAAAGTCAAAGAGAGTTTTCAATTGAGGGGTGAAGTGTAGTATTAAATATTCTTGAGGTTTGTTTAACCAATTTAGTCCATAACCCCTGGACAATAGAGCACGTCCACCAACTATGTATGAAGTCACCCTCTAATTGGCATCCTCTAACACAAGCCTTGCTTCCCTGTTTAGTAATTTTGTGCATTCTTAAGGAAGTAAAATACACTCTCTGTAAAATTTTAATGGAAGTCTCAAGAAGGCTATAACTCATGGATCCCCAGGACAGGTTGGAGTATGCTTCATTCCACTTACCTGGGTCCCAAACCTGACCTAAATCCTTTCCCATTTAGATATAAAAGAAGGCTTTTGTTCAATAGTTGGTGTGTTAAGGATATCATATAAAGACCCAAGAGTTCCTTTCATCAAGGGGAGATTTTGGCAGATAGTGGTTAACCAGGAAGATTTTGGAGGGCCATGCCTTTTCGTTTCTTTTTTGTTACCCAGTGTTGAATTTTAAGGTAATTGAAAAATTATTTAACAGGAATACAAATTTCTCTCTGCATCTGTGTTGTAGGGATAATCTGGTTGTTCCTAAACCAAGAACCTAGTCTATCTAATTTGGATAAGATCCACCAGTGTCGAGACGTTTCAGAGCAAGTACTTTGCAAACTGGGGGAGGAGAATATTGAGGTGAGTGGTGAGATTGAGCCGCTCTAGCCCATTCAATAAAACATCAGCCTGTTTGGATATTCATGGAGAATTCACATATGAGCCTGAATACTTTGGATACATTAATATGGTCCCCTTATTTAAATTCACACAAACCTAAACTCTTCAACCCAATGATTAATCTGACGTTAAAAACCTGGGGTCAACTGGTCATTCACCTGAATACCTGAATACTGCAGATCAGAGGAGATCTTAAAAGATAGAACTTGATGGAATAAAATTATTTTTCCCATGTCAATTACTATGTAACTATGTAACTATATCAGACCAATAAACTTGTGGGCAGGGGGGGGGTGCGGGCTGGCCGCTTGATTGACCAGGTATTTCGATGGGGCAGTAGCGGTGGTTGTGGCAGTGATTCCTGCCTCCAATACCTGTGGGTTTGAGGTGGAGCTGGCAATGCAGCCAGCGAGCTGTACCGAGAGGTGTGGGAGGGCCCGAGG
Organism: Discoglossus pictus; assembly: GCA_027410445.1. Classification (NCBI taxonomy): domain Eukaryota; kingdom Metazoa; phylum Chordata; class Amphibia; order Anura; family Alytidae; genus Discoglossus; species Discoglossus pictus. The sequence continues at coordinate 46,621,794 of CM050164.1, forward strand.
GGAAATTCCCACAGTGGAGACAGTGACTGACTGCTCTCTAATGAAGGGCCAGCTTCCCGGTGAGGTTCAGGGCACTCTGATCCAATTTGGTGTTCCACATGTACCCCTTCCAAGGGAGAATCTGGAACATCCCCATAATATTGTTCATCCTCCACTGGAGCCAACACCACCACCTCTGTCTCCGTGCCTCCTCTGTACTGAAAAGAGTGGAAAATAGTGTTTGAGTTGATATTATTTTAACAATTGGTTGCTGTGAGTTTCTATATCCCTGACATCATGGCCACTTGTAATTGGCTACGTTGATTGTCTTACACAGATAAACATTGCCCTGTATCAAGAACATTGTGGATCATGTCTCATATTAATCTATGTAATCCTGCTGCGGTCTGCGGTCTGCAGTTCAATAGTACACATGCTCAGCTTAATCTGCTGTGCAGTATGTGACACTGATCAATCTGTGGCCATTTCTCAGAAATAGTTGTTAACATGCTGATAAAACTTGGTCCAGGATAGGCTAGTACTTGACACTGCACATGCTGTCGTACAGAGTCTGTATCCACATATGCTGCACTGTGCACACCCATACCCGTAATCTATTTTGGATGTTAAATCACTCTGAATCTATTTGGTGACTTCTAATCAGAATTGGTTTTAACTATAGGTATCAGACAGACATTTTATTGTGCACAATTCTGACAAGGATATGTTTGCTTCCTGGATTTGCATAGATATTGCTTTTTACATCTATCTTTAGTGAAAACCGGAGCATACATATCACTTTTAGAATTGTCCAACATTGATATTGTATTTCTGTTATCTTATGTGTGTGGTGTTCATGTGTATGCATATGAGGGTGTGATGGTGTATATGATACTCACGTTGCAGGGAGCTGTCATCAAGCAAGTCCACCTGACCTGAACAGCCAACAATTACCACTGGTTCAATCCAGTCCCTCAATGTCCTCTCCCACTTGGTATAGTTGATGATGAGTGGATGTCCACACCTGTTCCACTGGTTGCTCCGGCTTCCTCTTAACCTTGACCCGGCTGTCATCATATTTGTGCTTGACAGACTTCACATCCCTATTGGCATACACCGATGCAGCAACAGCTGTAGCAACCTCACTCCAAGCCTGTGCCACCTGGCTTGGCCTCACATTCCTCTCTCCATTTATGGTGCTTTAGTGGGCATGGATTTAACTGAGGAAGACCCTCATCTCTTCTGGGGTATAATTGGGGGCCTGTGCCTTGCCACATCCCCCTGCCCTCCCAACTGTGCCTGGGGTTCCTGGCCTCCCTGTTCTCTCCCTCGGGCTAATTCCACCTCACCACTGCCTCCCCCTGGGTTAAGGCCCCTGACCCCCTGCCATTACTCTTTGTGTTCCTGCATCCGGGGCACATCCCTCCCCCTCCTGCTCTACTATGCCTCTACATCTCCCCCTTGATCTGCTCCATCCCTTCACTGCCCCCTCTCTCCATACCTCTACCTGACCTCCTCTCCACCAAAGTTGTTTTTTTCCTCTCCTCCTCCCCTCTCCTTCTCCAATGTTCCCCTCACTCTCCTGCTCTCCTCTCTTCCTCATATGTTCCTCTCACTCTCGTTCTCTCCTATTCTTCTCTCCTCCTCTGATGTCCCCCTCACTCTCCTCCTCGGATGTTCCCCTCACTCTCCTCCCTTCCACTAGTCTCCTACAGATATGAAAATAAGTATAAGGATATATAAATATAACATGTATGTTTACATGTATGTGAGGTAAAACAAGAATGTATGTATTATGTGTATCATATTATGGATATGGGGGGGATTTAGATGTGCAGTGGCCTAATACTATGAATAGCTAAATGTAAGTATTAATCTATGTGTGTTAATTATGTGATATCAGTAATTATGTGTGGTGTAAATTAACTGTTAATATTTCTTAATTGTCAAAACAACAAAGCAGCATACAATACAGCTCTTTCTTTCTCTCTCTAAAACTCTGAAACCTACCAACTCCTAGACCTGTGTGTCGACTTTTTCAGTTACATCACAGTCAAAAACAATTTCACAAGCTTATAAAGGACTTTCACATGACATTCATTGGCTTTCTACAGTTCCTATTGGTTCCTTGGGCTGTGATAAGGTCGGCAATTACGAGCCTCATTAACTTCTCTGAACGTCATATAATCAGGCGCCCGCAAGAACTACTTAAGGGGGCATGGTTTCCGTGTGGAGGCTGTGAGACTGTAGTTGCGGGTTACAGACTACTGAATGTGTCTAAATGTTTTAGAAAAAAAGGTAGCTTGCAGACGAAATTACGGGCTAAAGGCAATTGCGGACTTGCGATTGAATGGGGCCCATGATCTCACAAATCAGTAGGCCAGAGCTCTGGAAGCAGCAGTTTTCTTTCTTACAATCTGTTTATAAATAACCTAAGAACTTATTTTATGCTGCTACTATTTTATAAACTATGATTGACTATTCTACGCATCCGTTCACACACATAATAGAATCATTTGGTTTGTTTATTTACAGTTGCCGTGTAAATGACTAGTTTAATATGAGACATTGACATCATCAAGTAGCGCCAAGCAGTGCTTTAAACGCCGCCATTGCTGCAAAGCAATCATTAATGATGAAGAGCCTCTGAGGAAGCTGGATATCAGTGAACCAGTCCGTCAGGTGCATATGCAATATCTCTGAAATAAGTACCCTCTTATGTAATTTTGGGCACCACTTTATAAAAAGGACATTTTAGAGCTGGAAAAGGTACAGAGGAGGGCAACAAAACTAATAGGGGAATGGAGGGGCTAAGTTATGAAGAAAGACTAACCAAATTAAACTTATTTTCTAAAGGCGTCTAAGAGGAGATATGATTACCTTATATACATCCAGGGTCAGTATAAAGATTTGTCAAGGGAGCTTTTTGTGCCAATAGGTTTTCAACTGACAAGAGGACATCCCTTGAGGTTAGAAGTAAAAAGATTCCACCTTAAAGAAAGAAAAGGGTTCTTCACAGTAAGGGTGGGTAATCTGTGGAATTCTCTACCAGAGGAGGTGGTGACAGCGGATTCGATAGATAACTTTAAAAGGGGACTGGATTTATTTCTAATTAAAAATTGAACTCAGGGTTATCATGGATAATTGGAGAGGCAGTATTGATCTAGGGAGAAGTCCGGTCGCCGGTGTCTGGGATCAGGAGGGATTTTTAATTTTTTTTTATTAATTAATAGTTAATCCGCATATTGCAGATCGGAGGAGATCTTGAAAGGTTGAACTTGATGGACTGAAGGTCTTTTTTCAACCTTAAATACTAAGTAACAATACTATGTAACTATGTAATCATATTTTCTATAAGGTTATGGTTATGAGGTTCTTTGGCAGGCATCCCACATTTAGTTTATTTTCTTTGAACACGTGGGTTGTTACAGCCTGTTACCATTGAACCTTTAGGTGAGGTTGATTCTTTCTTATAGTAGTGGAAAATACCTGGATATTAGCATTAGGTTTTGTCCTTGTTTTTAATTGTTTTTATTGTATCACATATAGGGGTAAGCCCATGATTATGAATTCAAATATAATGATCAATGAAATTATCTTTGTCCTTCATTGCACTTTATATGGAATTATAATGGCATGCATTGTATTATGAGGTTCTAAGTATTTCACGTGGCTTACTTGTTAATTATCATATTCATGTACTATTACGTTATCTTCATACCTATATTTTGGATTACATGTTTATATCCAGCAAAAAGCTTAGTACCAGTAGATTTGTCCTCTTTGTATTCCTTCTATATATTTAAAACAGTGAGATACTACTGTAATTTTGTATTTGCATTTGAAAGAATATTCTGCTAACCCTCCAATGTATTCTTTAATAATTATACCCTCATAGTCATACATTAGGGTACCCCTAGATATTTTGCAGTGTAATTATTTAAGTTACTAATAAAGATTTCCTAAAGCTTTTTAGCTTTTTTTTTTAATATATTATGCTATTTTGGTGTTATGCACCATAGAAATAGACATAAATATTTTATCTTATTTTACTTTGCATGAAACAGTCTCTTCCTGTATCTTATGGAGAAGGGACAATGCTCACACTTACTACACATTCAATGAAATAATGATTTCCCTACTGTTCAATAATACAATGACATAATAAATGTTGGATAATTGATGATCATTTCTACTTTTAACTAATCTGGAAAAGGTAACCTATAGCATGAATCACATTTTTTTCAAAATCTCTTAAATACCAGCAGCTCATAAATATTTCCATATAAAGTTTTGCTTATTTGTGAATTCATTAGCACCCAGGAACCACTCAGGATACGAGACACAGGTGAGATGAGAGGGGGAAGAGACATGGGGGGAAGTGACATGGGGAGAGAAGGGGGGAGAGACACAGGGGAGGGGAAGTGACACTGGGGAGGGGATAGGGAGAAAGAGACACGGTGGGGAGAGGAAGAAAGAGACACAGGGGAAAGAAGGGGAAAGACACAGGGGAGGGGAGGTTGGAAAGACACAGGGAAGGGGAGGGGGGAAGACACAGGGGAGGGAAGGAGGGAGAGACACAGGGAAGGGGGGAAGACATAGGGGAGGGAAGGGGGAGAGACACAGGGAAGAAGGGAGAGACACAAGAGAGAGAGGGGGGAGGTAGAGAAAAAAAAATGATACCGGTAATTTACTAGTAGATAATATATTATATTATATATATATATATATATATATATATATATATATATATATATATATATATTTATATATATTTATATATATAGACATTAATCAAGAAATTATTTTCTTTTGCCTAATAAAAGTGCATATGAGAGTCAAATGGATTTATACATATATTTTTAACATACATATATATTATTTTTAAGTAGACCTTACCTTCCTTTAGTTTATGCTTTTTGACAATATTATGTTTCCCATCTCTTTCTCATTAGATATTATTTGAATACGTTTATTTATTCTGTCGCAGATATAATTCATTTTTAATTACTAATATTGCATCCGGATGAGACAGGATTTCTTTTTTGTTAATCACATATTATAATTGTCATCACGATTGCGAGCCTAGTGAAGCGAGGTCATCCGTTGAGGCATTGAAGCCTTCCAAGCTCACATTGCCCTGTGAGCATTGCGACGCGTGGCGAGCAGTTGAGGCACGCACGACTTAGGCGGCAAGTAGTTGAGGAACGCGGGACTTACTTAGGCTACAAGCAGTTGAGAAACGCAGGAAAAAATTCCGACCTTGGAATCTCGGGGGCATTAACAAATCTGAGCTAGCAAAAAAATGAATTTAAGGGCCGAATCGCGGAAATCGAAAAAGATGAAAAACACGAAAAATAATTAAAAATAAATTAAAACACACTCAGACACAGCACAGGGGGGGGGGGGGGGGGGGGAGCCAGGAAGCCTGGGAGTGAGGTTGCAAGTGATTTTGAGACTTTTTTGATGTTTTTCGTCACTTGAAAATCGGCTTAGCTTGAAAAAAAAGGTGGAAGGAACGTAAAAATTGATGAAACTGGATGAACACGAGGCTGAGCAAAGCCAGGCATGTGGGACTTACACGACGGCAAAGACAATAAAATTTACCCGAACAACGACAGGCAAGCGGAACTTAGAAAATACACAACGGCAAAGACACTAACACACCTACAAAATCCGACATTGTAAAAAAAAAAATCTGAAAAAAATGGAGGACAAAAAAATTAAAATGTCCTGTAACTGGATGAAAACGAAGCTATGCAAAGCCAGGTATGTGGGACTTCACTCGTATATATATATATATTTAATAATTTTCTGTATGAGGAAAAATACATTAATAAAAAATGCTAGACTTTGCATGAAACCAGATTTGAGCTGTTTTTATATCATTACATACAGTTGGTGACGTGTAGAGTTCTGTGCAATAATACTGCTCATTGGCTGGGCAATAATACATTCAATGTTTTCTTTAAAAAGCAATATTTAAAAAAAAAAAAACATGATGGCAATCATATAAATGATTGCAATCATTGATAATTTGTCACTAGAAGTCTACAAATGCTCTAATGTGATCTACAAATTGCTTTTGGGCTGAGAATTATGCAGCTGCTTCATTGAACATATTAGTGCATGTGGAGACCCCCAGGGAATAATTAACGGGGGTAACTCCTGACCTAAGCATTTGTGACTAATTACGTAACCCACTGACTGACAGCCTCATTCAATTGCTGTGATCCGGGGTCGCAAGTAGACGTTGCAAACTACTTTGCTAATCAATTGCCTTTCGTTAATGGACTCCGATTAAGTTATGTGCTGCGAGCTGAGATCAATTGCGATTTGTAAAATCTCAAGTTACTTCCCTCAAAGCCTTTGATCTTTCACAGCCGCAAGAGTTGCGATTGCTAAAATTGCAAATTGCTATTTAATTGCTCTGATTTTCTCACGCTAACCCCTCCATCAACCCCGCAAATGGCAAAAATGTAATCATAGGTTACTGGGAATGGGCAAAGGGCTTACTGACAAATCAGAGCACTTTAAAAGCAAATATAAAATAAATACAGCACTGTAAATTATGGGGAATACAATGGGTGACATTAGAATTAAAAGCACAACATTCGCAAGCTTGCACATCCCCAAAATATAATAGTTTATTTTATGTTTAATTTTCGTCCAAAGTCCTACGTGCTTCAATCTCCAAGCCTGTAGGAATTTGTAATCGAACCTCCATATTTCATTAAAGTCCTACAGGTTTGAATAAAAAGTTACAGGCTTGGAGGTCAATTCTAATGTCACCCATTGTGTTCCCCATCATTTACAGTGCTGTATTGGATTTGTATTTGCATTTAAAGTGCTCTAATTTGTCTAGCTTGATTGACGAGTTACAGGCTTGCGTCCACGATCATGTTCAAGCCTGCAAATGCTACTGCCTATAGCATGGTTTCCGATGCTTGCGTACAGTGCTGGCCAATTGAATAGCAGAGTAAAACCAGAGCAACGGAGAACGCAACTCGATCACAGCCAATTGCCTGTTTGTGATCGTGTTAAGGCCCCGAATTGAATGAGGCTTCAAGACTCCCAACTAAATATTAACAGACACCAGTATGGGATTAACACAGACCACGAAAAGAAAACAACAGAGTGATTGCTCAAGACCACCATGGGAGTCCAAACATTTGAGGCCACCAGGTACCACATGACCAGGAGACATCATGATCTTGATGCTCTACCAAAACCATAGATGTGCTCCATCACACCCGTCACCACAACTGTGACAATTGAAAATGAAATATTCCCACAAGGGCGGGAGGGAGAGATCTTTAACATGTACTCTGTTTCAGATTAACTGACTAAGGTGTGAAATTATAGTTTTATTCCTTATAACCCCCCCCCCCCCACATTAAATTACCAATTACTCCCTTGTATCTGCCTAGTCAAAAACCATTCTCCAGTGGCTGGCATGACCTAAATCAATTCTGCTGAAAAGGGGCAGATCTACTGCCGGTGCAACCGGTGTGTTGCCCTGAGGTCCCTACCCTGGAGGGGCCCAGTGCTGCCTAATTTTCCTGGGCCCCTTCAGCACACCATTCCTCCCTCCCTTCCCCCTTCTGCCTTATCCTCCTCCTCTCTTTCCCCCTCATAATTCACCTCTCTTTCCCACCCTTTCCCCCCGGCTCCTCTTTGATGGGTATCCTTTCCCTGCGGCATCTCATCTGGCTGTGGCCGGGAAACGCTAATGACGTGCATGAGACATCACTCAGGATCACCTGTCACAGCCAGATGAGATGCCGCAGGGGAAGGATACCCATCAAAGCATAGTAAGAGAAGCGAGGAGAGGGGAAAGAGAGGTGAATGGAGAGGGGGAAAGTAAGGAGGAGTATAAGGGAGAAAGGGGGAAAAGAAAGGCGGAGAGGGGTAATGGTGCAGGGTTAGGACTACACTACAGAATATAGAAAAGTTTAAGTGTATATTTTATATATACAGAAAAAATAAGTCAGAGGTGCTCATCAGAGAACGAACCAACCTTAATAGGTGAGTTCTATGGCCATGATACGCCACTCTGAGAGCAACCTCTTTTAGCTCACTTGTGCCCTTCACAGGGAGAAATATACTGTAGTATATCAGTCTGGTCCCACTCAAAAGAGTGACCCAGCCCCGAAATACCAGGCAATTCTACACTGAACAGGAGAAACAGTAAACTCCAGACGCGTTTCGGCCTTTATGGGCCTCGTCAGTGAGGTGCAGCTGAAGAAAAATGCTGCATTACAAATGTAAGTGGGAAGCAGCCACTACCCAGTATGGGGTATAGGACTAAGGGTAGTGGGTCGGTTTTTAATTTCCTAATTCTGATGAATAAATCTGCAGTATGCACTACAACATCAGATAATAAACCCCAACTACAGATTTTGCTGACACTATCAATTCAGAGATGCTGAATGCCCCCAAAAATGCTAGAATAAAAGCTGTTTTGAATAACATAGATTATTTGTCAGATATGCAACTTCTTTTGCAATGGCACCATTAGACTTCCAATAAAGAGTATGAAACTGGTCTCCTCTTATCACCAATTTCTTTACTCGCACCCCTGTTTAAATCTTTAACTACTTGTTTCACAAGGAAGGCGTTTGTGAAGTCCTCAAAGCTGTGTAATTTAAAATAGAAGTCAGAAGTTGTTAACATTCTACTGAGGGCAGCAACCAAAATACCCTGTAAATGCTTGTGCAAAATAAAAAAAATATAAAACCTGAATAATGTCCCAATGTGCATCCTGCAACCAGCAACCTTATCAAAATCAACCCACTCATCCCATGCCTTGTTGTAATAATTGCATGTAGCTGGTGCCAAAGAATTCTGAACCCACAAATGTATACCTTCAATGCTAAATCCCAGAGGTCCAGGGGCATTGTTCTGCCTGTCCGCTGCCATTGCCTCTTATCAGAATCTTTCCCGCCGAAATTGTGGCCACCATGGATGTGCATAGCCCTACAATAAATGTTAAATCATAAGCATAAATACCAGCTTTCTAATCAACTGGTAGCGAAGATGCAGAAGTGGAATTGATTGCCTGGGCAACCCTCAAGTTATCACAATGGAATACCACAGGATGGTTTCATAGCCTATCATAAATAAAAAAAAGACATCAATATAGGGAAGAGTTCCAAAAAGACAAGGTTCCTTCACATAGCAGCAAACCAATCCATTGGCAATGCATCTTCACACCAATTACCCCTAAAATTAGCTCCAAAACCCTTTGTACCTGCTGCATCTATAAAAAGGTCTAGTTTCAAATTGATTGGGACAAAAAATAAGACTGACATTAATAAAATAAGTGCCATGAGGGTCCTCCAGGACCCTCATGACACTAAGTCTTAGCACTACCCTACACTACACTATTACCCCGAATAAACTAATAAATCTAAATTAACCCCCTCTAAGTAATTAACCCTCTCTAAGTAATTAACCATATTTAACCCTCACTATAACTAATTAACCCTATAACTAACAACTTAACCCTATCTAGACCCAGTTATCCCTATCTAGTCCTATTTTCCCTCTAACTGTGCCCAATTAACCCTAACTGTACCTAATTTACCCTAACTGTACCCGATTAGGTCTAATTTTACCTAATTAACCCCTATCCTATTAACCGCTATCCTATTCTATTAACCCTAATTTAGTAACCCCTATCCTATTAACCACCCCCTGTACAGTACCCTATTATATTAACTACAATAATCTATCCTATTAACCACACCCTACCCTATCCTATTAACCCCTAAACTACCTACTTAACACCCTATTAAACCCCTAACCCAATAAACTCCCTAACACCCCACTAAGTACAAAAAATAAAAACACACACATTACAGAAAATAAAAACCCTCACTAAGTACAAAAAATAATAAACTACTAATTACATCAAATAAATTACAGAAAATAAAAAAAAGACTTACACATAAAAGAAAAAAAAACAAAAGAAAAAACACTATGAAAAATAAAAAAGAGTTGCAACCTGTAAAAAATAAAGTGTTAATTAGTATATTGACCTGGCCAAAATGCCCCTCCAGCGGTGTTCACCGATGCCCTGGTCTTCACTTTTCTGAGCCAGGAAAGGCCCCTCCAACAACATCCAGACGTTCCTAAAAAAATGTACTACTACTAACTGCACAAATGGTGGTACCTGAGCATTCTCAGGAATAAAAAAAAGCAATTGCGCATTCTGATTGGCTGAAATAGCTGTCAATCAGATTTTCACCAATCAGAATGGGATACATCCCTGTATCCCATTTAAAAATGTAAATCCCCCGCCTCTGGTCCTTAAGGGACCTGTGGCACACAAATAGTTAACCCCTACTACAAGTACCCTTGCGGCACCTAACATTAACCCCCCATGCTGCAGGGTCCCCATTGGGACCCCCGCAGATTCCCTATTTTAACCCTTGCTGCAGGGTCAGAATGTGCAAATGCTTTCAGCCAATCAGAATGGGATACAGGAGTATATCCAATTCTGATTGGCTGAAATCTGATTGACAGGGGTTAATGTAGGGATCCTGTGGGGGCCCTGAAAGGGACCCCTGCAGCATAGGAGGTGTTAAATTTAGGTGTACTACAAGGATCTGCGGTGGGGGATTTAAATCTTTAAATGCCCAGAGTGTCCAGATTAGGACCCCCGCACCGGAGTTTCATTTTGTGAGCCTACGGGGGTTCCCATAGGTTTGATTGCCGTCACGATGATGGTCTTATTTACTGTTGGCTCTGTCTACGCAGTAACTATGGGCTTGCATGTGCAAGCCCTGAACTGCTTACATATGGAACCAGTGTTTACAATTTCGGATTTCGGCCCGTGAGGCCTTGTTCAATTGAAAAGCAACGGAATTGGAGCAGAGTTCAAGCCCGCAGACATAAGGCCTGTATACCTTGAGATGCAGCCTTGGAATTGAATGAGGCTTCTTATGTTTAATTTTCTTAAGGCTCAACAGTCATGTTAAACTATTTTAAACCATAAGGTAATTTAATTGTATAAGTTGGCTAGTCATCGATAACTATACTTACTATGGATACATAACTTTATTTTGTTGTAAAGAGTAAATACAGGTCTTTCTCATAGAGAGTGCTATCTATTTTTCTTTAAGGACCTTATAGGATCTTTTGGCATAGCCATCCTTTTATATGTGAAAGCATATGTGTTGATGTGTCAGTTATTTAATTATGTCTGGCAATGTAACTAATTTCAGATCTCTATGCATGCATTATTTAGATCAGTTTACAAATGTCTCTGAAATAAAAAAAATAAAAAAACAGCGACAACTTTGTATATTAAGTTGTTTCTTAAAACGATGTCTAACTATACATTTTTTGATTAATGGATTCTGCATAACTAGTTATTTAATTTATTTATTAAAAAGGTTGAATCATTAGATAAAATTATATTTTAATGTGATTAAAACATTGGAAATATATTGGCAAACATTGCATTAAAGTTTAGTTAATATTGCACTACAAGATGAGACAACTTAAGGCTATAAAAGCACTGGAAATTGGTGAGTTTATGATGCACACATACACTACATCCTTGCCTCCCCATGGAAAGTTTTTCTGATGACTTAATTCATGACATCATATGGTATTAAGTGACATAATTTATGAAACTACATATGATATGACTGATGACATCATATATAATATGAAAACTTACATCATAAACCTATATGATGTCACTTTTTGCATTGCTGTGTACATATTATTTTTAATTCATGTATCTTAAATTAATAAAAAAATATGTTGACATTTGAAACTCGTGACCAAAAAGATACATGAAGAAAAAGATAAACAATCCTGTAGATGTTTCATGAACACCAGTGAAATAATAGTTTACCAATTTGTTTCAACGTCTTTTTTATGTTCGAAATAGTTTTTTTAAATAATTGTATCTACTCTTTTTTCCACCTGCAAAATATAAAACCTAACCATTAACTGCCAGAAAAATACTACAAACACTAGCAAAGAATATACCCTTTACACTAATTTATAAAACACTTTCCAGTTGTATTACTGTCATTCTTTCAAATCTGTTCTCTTATTTTCTATTATCTATGACTGAAACTCTATATTACCTAACTTTTCAACTCCACAACCACACTGAATTTTCCATAAAGGGCCACTGAATTGAGAACAATTGGAACCACATCACAGTAAAGATCTCCTAAAAACATGTTGAAATCATTTTTACATTTTTTAAATACATTAATTTAGCATTAAGAAAGCAAATAAATACATTTTATGTTTACATGAGTCACTGACTGCCCTCTGCCAGACACTACAACTCCATGTAGTGTGCAAAAGTAAAAAAAAAAAGAGTTAACCATTAAATAATGCATCTGTGCAGAGCTTGGCATGCTAGAATCAGTTAAATGGGTCAGATGAGCGTTAACTACGTTGAGAAATCCGTTGGTAATGCAATGTTAAAACTGCGGGCTTGCAAAGCACAGAGAGGGACGCAGTTGCGGGCCACAACCACGAACCACGCAAAGCGAAGGCCACATTTGTGGTCAGGCAAGGAACGCCAAAGGCGCTACTTGCGCTGGTGGAGATAAGTGCTGTAGGCGCTCATCCCTATGACCCCGAACAACAGAAAGGGAGCGCCTTTGGGGCTCACTGCGCTGGTGGAGATGACCCCACACGACTTGCGCATCATACGTACAAAAAAAATGATGGGCCATAACACTTTGGAAAAAAAATACGAACTTAACGCACGCACCACACATATCGAAATACACAAAAAAACACACAAAATACAAACTAAAATAAAAAAACAAATATACACAGCAAGGGGGGGGGGCAGCCAGGACATCTGGGAATGAGGTTACACACCAATTTAAATACAATTGAAAGATTTTTGCAAATTGAAAGTCCCCATTAGCGAGAGAAAAAATGGCCGGCGAAAAAAACGAAAACAAGGCTACACAACCCCTAAGCGCGCAAAACACCTCCAAGTACATACGCATTTTACACCGAACCGTATGAGCTACTAAATACACTATTAGGAAGGACGCTAAAGGCTCCACATCCGCCGAACACATACACAATTGCAGCCAATTTACAACACTGCAAACAAATAATATTACTATTACAAAATGCAGAACTACACAGCTAAACAAACGGTTTCACCTCACGCACCCAGTCTATTTACACTACACACTGCACACATTGCTGACACTTGCACCTCGGCTCAACAACATTGCAAATCTACATTGTATGCTGCAGCAACATCAAAACAGATTGTTAGATCTTCATCATATTGCTTCCTGCATGTATTAATTACAAATAGGTAAAGTATATTAATTTATTATTTTACAAGTTAATTAATTAACATTACAATATATAGACAGAAAAAAACACAGAATCCCAATAAACGCTAAAGGCGCTCAGTGCACGCCTCAAAAGGAGCACCAACTGTGTTTAGAGGAGCACAACTACACCAGGGGAGAGGCTTGCAATGCATGCCTAAAGGCTATCAGCACAAACCTTGCAATGAGCACCGAAGGAGCTCTCATAACCAAAAATACACCAACCAAGAGACTCGCAATGAGTGCCAAAGGTACTCACACAACCAAAAGACTTACTTTGTGTACCAAACAGCATAACCTGCCTTACAATTCGATTGCCGTAATTTTTTGATGGGCAAGTCGCTAGTATATATATAGTTGTCAGTGTTGGTCATGTTTGCGATTTTGGTCACGCAATCACATATATAGTTGTAGATCTTTGCAATGTTGGTCACGTTTGCGATGTTGGTCATGCTTTTGCGTCCCTCATGCAAAATGAGGCGAGCAGTTGACTTAAGCTTCAATGAGCGCTGAAGGCGCTCATTTCACTGCAAGCCTCGCAAAGCGAGGCGAGCAGTTAAAGCACACAGGACTTTTAGGCCGCAGTTGAGGCATGCGAGGCACACAGGACGTAGGCTGGGCACACAAGGCGCTCATGTCGTTGTCCCGGATAGGCCTCGAAAAATGGAGCACTTTGATGATGATCGCGAGGCACGCAGGATAATAATTTAATGGCCGAAATTGTTGCAAGCGCGTAACTCAAAAAAAGTAAAAAACAACCACAATAATAAAAAAATGAAAAAAAAACATTCACACACAGAACAGTGGGAGAGCCAGGAAGCCTGGGTCTGAGGTTGCAAGCGAATTTGACCCATTTATGGCGTTTATCGTAAATCCAAAATCGGATAAGCGAGGGAAAAATGGTTCAAAATGAGGCGGGAACAACGCAAGCTTGTACTCGTGCTGACACTCTATAAATACTGGAAACTTTTCAGAATTGTCTCCATTTCTCCTCAGATGATGAACTGTGTGACTGTACGTTATCAGAGAACACATTGTATTAAAAGATTGTTAACTCTTGATGAATTTGAAGAAATACATTGAAAGATAATAGGTAAAGTATTATTATTTAATAATTTATTAATTGATTTATAAAAAAAAATGTAAATTACATAAATAGTGCATTTTATGATTACATAATTGAAAACATGCTAACTTACCTCTATGATTTTTAGAAAATACATACAAAGATGAGGTAAAGGCTTATTACATATTCATTTATGACATTGATTTATTACCAGAAAAAATATATATATATTTTAGCCCGATGTTACTTAACACATTGTACGCTGTATAACTTTGTATTGTATAACATATAGTCATTACTGAAATATGATGTGAAACTTTGTAGCTGTCTGTCAATTTTACAGTCACACAGAATTTGCCCGCAGGGGCTGTTTATGAGCATGTGCATGAACTGTAACACACCAACTTAGAAAGATGATTTACAGTATATTTAATTAAAGTAATTCAATAAATATTTATTCAATATTACATTAGGTTAAAATATTAATAATTTTTAATTCATTCATTCATTAACTTGCTACAACAAAAAAAGAGGATTATGTTCTTGTAGAAATGCTAACTTACCTTTGTATCATTTCTAAAAAATACATAGAAAGCTAAGAGGTAAAAGCTTATTATTAATAATATAATCAGTGATTTATTAAAATGAAAAAATATATTATATATTATATATTTTCACTGACGTAGTTTAACACATTGTAAGCTGTCTATATTTACACAGTATAACATATAGTAATTACTGAAATATGATTTACACTTTGCAGGTGTCTGTGAAGTTCAAACTGACACAGATTTACCCTGCAGTGGCGTAAAGACTTAAAAGGACACAAGGTACAGCATATTTAATTACATTAATTGATTGCATACTTTTTATATATTTTATAACGTTGTTGTGAGGTGTTTTGGTATTTCATGTCAGAAATTATAAAATAAGAGGTCAAGAGAAAATAGGGAACCATTACTTTATTAAAAACACAAAATATAGACTAATAATCACATTTAATTCTTTGCAGATCTCTGTCAACTTCACTGTAACATAGAAGATCGCTGCAGTGATGGTTTCTGGGCAGACACTTCACTTACTAGCAGTTACAGTATATTTAATTTGCAGACACCATAAATTAATAACTGCAGATATTATAAATTTTAACAGCAGCAATGAAAAAATTGCGCCCATCACACGCCTCCTTCACCCCTCCCCTGTGTCACTTGGTGCACTCTTCACTGTGTTTCTTTCACACACCCTCCACTCACTCCTCTGTCTCTCTTGCACTCCCTCTCCACCCCCTCTCACTCCCCTGAGTATCTTCCAACCCCTCTCCCTACCCTGCCACAGTTTCTCTCCCCTCTACCTCTCATGTGTCTCTTCCCAACCCCTCTCCCACCTCTGTGACTCTTCCCCCCCCTCTCACTCGCCTGTATCTCTTTGTCACTCCCTCCACTGTATCTCTTGCCCCTCCTCCCCTACCCCTCTCCCTCCTCTGTGTCTCTTCCCCCTCCGGTCCCCCCACCTGTGTCTCTTCCCCCTCTCCCTCCCCTGTGTCTTCTCCTCCGGCAGGTGGTCCTGTACAATGCACTTTCTTTATTAGATTGCACTCTCTATATTACATCGCACTCTGTATATTACACGCCCCTCCCTCTCTATCACATACACTTCACTTTTTCACTTCACTTTGTACCACACTCTCACACACACAAACTACACTCTCCCACACAATCTGTCTATCATGCACTCTCTCTATCACGCACACTGCACTATCACTGTCTATCACACACTGCTCTCTCTTTCTCTATCACAGCTTGCACTCTCTGTGCTCCTCCCAGTCACTCACTCGGCTCACTTTGGCGCACTGCTGCCACACACATGTCATGCCCCACTACGCCGCGGACAATTGCAAGAAAACATTACAAAAAAAATGTTAATCCAATCCAACTGCCAATAACTTAACATAGATGATTTCACAATATTAAAATGCTTCATTATCATACTCTGCAGGCTACAAATAAAGATTTACATTTTACATTACAGGTTACAATGGATGAAAAGATGAAATACAGGAGGAAAGCCAAACAACTTATGGACAGGGGACGAAAACAAAGATGGAGAGCCAAACAGTCGGAGGACACCAAGAAAAGAGTAAAAGAAGAAGAGCAGCAGAGAATTTATAAGAAAAGACACTTCACAGAGAACAGTCGAAAAGGAAGTGGAAGAGGTAAGCTACATAAAATTATTAATTCACATCCAAATGGCTCATTAACATAATTGGTAAGTGTCATGAATCAGCCAGTGGCCATATTGTGTTGGGACAAAGTTCATGGCTCATGCTGTGGAAGAAAAGGTTTGGGGCCCACTTGTTATGGATATATTGTTATGTTGTGGTCTAGGGGATAAAGTATTATAAGTTTATCCCTTAGCATATTCCCATACCTCCCATGTTTAGGCTCACTGTAATGAGTATCCTGTGAGGGATCTAATTGGATATATTGGTTGTATGTGGGTGAAACATTGGGTGTTATATTTGTAAATATGAATGTATGTTATTCTATTAGTATGTTATTATATTGTAGAGGGGAAGCCGTTGAATACAGCCAAACCTCCTTTGTTCCCAAAGGCCTGTTAATCCCATTAGCTAAGTGTCCAGCAGGGTATTAACAATGGGGAGCTCACAGCTGGAGAGTAGACAGGCAGGCACCCAGAAACAATGGGATGGCCTGAGGCTTCTTAGCCTTCATAGCATGGGCACAAGAGAACCAAGGTATGCTTTGCCCTGGAGATTCAGAGCCCAAATGAATTAGTTGGCCTCGCCTAGTGGGTGGACCTGGGGAGGAGTCTCATGGTTCCGTAGGGACCCTACCTGATTGGCCAGAGGCAGTTACGGGCTGACTAAAGGTAGCCCCTCCTGGTAATGTTGTATGCCTGTTTAAAAGATGTTGTTTGCCAAATAAAGTTGTTCATAATTTTCATCAAGACTTTGTGTGCAGGTGTATTATTGACCCAGGGGCATATGCTGGTAGAGGAGATCGTTTCTGACTCCCTTCCAGGTTTGCCAGGCACACTACCAAAAGCTGGGACTTATGCTCTTGCATCTACAAAGACTGTCCATTGGTCTGGAGCCACCCAAACTTAGGTCTAAAACCTACAGGAGATAAGAGGACTAGGATTCTCTATACTCCATCATCATTGTAGGTTGTGACAATTGGCTGGCAGAGGTGGGATGCCTGGAGAAATGGAACAGCAATATGAGATATGAAGATATGAAGATATTACCAAAGAAGCAAAAAGACGGTTTAAAGAAGCCAGACACCTTTTTTCAGAAAAGTTAACAGCACAAGATGTGGGCTGCGTGCTTGACCAGATGTTTCAGAGAATATGGAAAGAGCGCATGTGGGTAAGCAAAATGGAGGCGACCACATATACAAGGCCGTGCCCTGGGCTGTCTGAGGCCCAGAAAGCAGAACTAGGTCAGAGTTGCCTAGAGGAGCTCTCTGAGTGGGATGTGTCAGAGGATCAGGAGGAGGCAGAAGGGGTAAACCCTGACCCTGTACCACCTCCTGGGAATGGAGACTGTTTTCTCCTAAAAAATGCAGAGACTGTGTCAGAGCCTAGAAGGGATGGTAAAGTCAGCTTGGGACCAAATCACCAGCTCCAAGAGCCAGACACCCAGGGGAATGTTCCCTGGGTGGGGTCAGATAACCCATGTTTGTCCCCTGATACCCCAAGAGACTTAATCCCAGAGGAAATGCTAGCCGAGCACAGTTTCTCCAAACGGGTCACGCCTGAGGTACCGGATGTGGAAAAGGTCTCACCTGAGGTCTACCTTCCAGCACAAATCCTGGCAGAAACCCCAGTAACTGCTCAACAGGTAGGGCCAGATGAACTAAGTCTGCCCTCAGAAGTTCTAGGCAATGTGTATGGGCCAGAACTGCTCATGGAGGCAGGGGCTCAGGATTGCTATTTAGGAGACTGTGGGGAGGGAAAGGAACTGGTTCCTAGCTACAGGGAACCGGACCTCACACAGGAGGAGGCAGTGGCACCAGGGCGAGGGATAGCTGTGCCTGCCTGGGAGAAAGAGACATGGGTGCATTGCGGCACCCCAAAGGATTGTGGATGTAGTGAGGACTTGCCTGAGATGACCAGTGTCCAGCAGTCAAATACAAACTCTGGAGCAGACAAAGCTCAGAGGGCCCAGGAATCCACAAAGGATGAGGCCCAAGTTGCCAAGCAAAAGTTAACAGAAGAAGAGGGTCAGCTTAGGGCCCCAAAGCACAGCCTGGGTGGGAACAGCGTAGTTCTCCAGGCTGCAACACAGACAGACCCAGGGGAAGAAAACCAGGAGGGTCTGTCCAAAGATACAGATTTCCAGGAGCCAGAGCAAACGGAGCATCCAAGTCCGGACTCCATCAGGGACGCTGGAGTCAAGCGCAGACCGGTATGTACTTTACTGCAGTTATTGTGTTATTGGGCTCCCAACAATAACGATTTTGCTGAGAGAGGTACTGGACTGCCCCCTTGCAATCCCATAGGCCCAGAGACTGTTTTAGAGACCCCAGCCCAACTGTGGGGACTGGCTGGAGGCAAAGGGGTTGCTATGGGACAGTGGTTGTTTTATGGGGCTCCCAAAAATACTGTTTTGCCTCAGAAGAGTGTATGGATGCAACCCACTGTGTCCCCAGTGACTTCCATGCTGCTGCCAAAAAGAGAGAGATGGGATCCTGGACTATTTGGGTGGGGGTTGCATGGGAAGAGCAATTTGCTCTATACAGTGGGAGCAAGGCCAAGGGCTGGGGGAGGTCTTTACTCTGCACCTTGGGACTGTGTTTGCACCGACATGAACTTTCCTAGCATGCAGCGGGCCTGGCCAAACCAGCAGATTCATGACTTTCAGCGTAGCTGGGAAAACCTTGGATGTTCCCTGCCACGCTTGGGGAAGGTTTGTAATGTATCAGCCAGTGGCCATATTGTGTTGGGACAAAGTTCATGGTTCATGCTGTGAAAGAAAAGGTTTGGGGCCCACTTGTTATGGATATATTGTTATGTTGTGGTCTAGGGGATAAAGTATTATAAGTTTATCCCTTTGCATATTCCCATACCTCCCATGTTTAGGCTCACTGTAATGAGTATCCTGTGAGGAATCTAATGGGATATATTGGTTGTATGTGGGTGAAACATTGGGTGTTATATTTGTAAATATGAATGTTTGTTATTCTATTAGTATGTTATTAATTGTAGAGGGGAAGCCGTTGAATACAGCCAAACCTCCTTTGTTCCCAAAGGCCTGTTAATCCCATTAGCTAAGTGTCCAGCAGAGTACTAACAATGGGGAGCTCACAGCTGGAGAGCAAACAGGCAGGCACCCAGAAACAATCGGATGTCCAGAGGCTTCTCAGCCTTCATATCATGGGTACAAGGGAACCAAGGTATGCTTTGCCCTGGAGATTCAGAGCTCAAATGAATTAGTTGGCCTCACCTAGTGGGTGGACCTGGGGAGGAGTCTCATGGTTCCCACGTAGGGACCCTACCTGATTGGCCAGAGGCAGTTATGGGCTGACTAAAGGTAGCCCCTCCTGGTAATGTTGTATGCCTGTTTAAAAGATGTTGTTTTCCAAATAAAGTTGTTCATAATTTTCATCAAGACTTTGTGTGCAGGTGTATTATTGACCCAGGGGCATATGCTGGTAAAGGAGATCGTTTCTGACTCTCTTCCAGGTTTCCCAGGCACACTACCAAAAGCTGGGACTTATGCTCTTGCATCTACAAAGACTGCCCATTGGTCTGGAGCCACCCAAAGTTAGGTCTAAAACCTACAGGAGATAAGAGGACTAGGATTCTCTATACTCCATCATCATTGTAGGATGTGACAGTAAGTTTGAAAATAAAGATTCATATTTATAATTACAGATTTCAATGGATGAGAAGCCAGAAAGCAGCAAACCATATCAAGAACGAATGCACCAGGAACGAACCAAAAGATGGAAACAGAAACAATCGGAGGACACAAAAAAAAGGCGTAAGAGAACAAGAGCGTCACCACATTTACAAGAGAAGACACACTGATGATCCTAAAAGTCGGCGTAAGAGATATAAGAAACATAAAAATATTGTTCAAGAAGCATATGAAGAATATGGTAATGATAACAATGTAGATATCGTATTGTATGATATTGTAATGTTGACCTTGCTTCACAGGATAATCCATTATTTACAGATGTAAGTGTAGAGCCTCACAATTGCGGTATGATAAATGTGCTTTGTCAATTTTGTAGGGCTTATAATTTTCTAAATGAAAGACCAAGAGATGGTAAGTTCATTAGTTGTTGTCAAAAGGGAAAAACAAAACGTCATGAAAAAGAACAATTCCCAACATATTTACAAAATAGAATGACTGACTCAACTTTCCCAAATTACAAAAAATATAAACAAAATATACAATCTTATAACAGTGCTATTTCTTTTGCATCTATGGGTGCAACATTAGCAGAAAATGTTGCCGGACATGGCCCTTACTGCCAATGTACAAATGTACCACCGTACTTCATTTACACCCTGAGTTAGGACAGCAAAGAAAAATTGCTCAACTATATACAAAACTAAGTTGTGGAACGACGTATGCAGCTTGTTGAAAATACAAAATGCTTACCGACTGTTTTTTATGAGCTTGATAAGAATTTGGAAAAAAATCTATACAGTCAATCTTATAAAAAACGTTCAGAAGTTGAACAACAACAATGTATTCATGCCCAACAAAATCAGTTGCCAATACCAAGAGTAAATATGGTTCTTAGAAGAGAATGGCATTCTGATAAAAGGTGTTATAACTTACCAACAGCTAATGAGGTTGCAATGGTCTTTCAAAATGATGAGGGGGAGCCACATTTTCAAAGGGATATTTGAATATATCCAAGAAATGAAGAGCAACCTTTCATTAAGATCAGTATATTAAGTACCAATTTAGATCCACATAGAAACGTCCTTGCTGATGACACAGAATGGGTGAGATGTCTAGAAAAAGCAGCTTTATCTAAAATGCCACACCAGATGAGGGAACAGTTTGCAAACATCTGCATATTTTGCAATATTCCTAGATGCATTGGCTTTGTGGGAAACATTTAAAATACATATGTATGAAGATTTTTTGAAAAGGTACAACAACTCCATAACTAAATTAAAAGCATTAATGTAAATTCAACAAGTGTTTCTATGTCACGGATTAAGTTGTGCAATTTTTAATCTCCCAGATCCAGGAATTATAGATGATATAAATTGGACGAGTATGACACTGATGTTGAGAAACAAAAAACAGGAGAATAAATTGCCACTTTAAATTGTTTACAATTAAACGCTTTCATTCCAATACAACCAGCACTAGATGATGACTTGTTCAAAGAGCGTTATTTTTATCTAGAAGGACCCAGTGGATCTGAAAAAACTTATCTCTATAATTTGTTGATGACTTCAATTAGAGGTAAAGATGAAATAGCATTTCCCTTTGCAATGACTGGAATTGCTGCAATTTTGCTAGAAGGTGGCAGAACAGTACATAGTGGATTTAAGCTTCCAGTTCCAATTTTGGAAACATTTAATATAAAAATTCAAAAATGTTAATTAATTATCATAGATGAGGCCACCATGATGTCATGCCATGCTCTGCAATGTATTGACCGTTTATTACATGAAATCATGGGTAAAATTGGCCTTTTGGTGGAAAAGTGATGTTGTTAGGTGGAGATTTCAGACAAACATTACCAATGGTTGTCCATGGAAATCGCACAGACATTGTGGAAACATGTAAAAAGTCAAGTCCACTATGGAAAGAATTTACACACCTTAAATTAGAAAAAACATATGAGGTCGGTAGGCCAAAAGGATTTCAATGATTGGCTAATTCAAATTGGAGAAGGAAAAACAGAGTTAATAAATAATTTTATGGAGGATATTGTAGAAATCCCTGCGGAAATGATTTGAAAAGATTCACTCATACCAGCTACTGTATATTCCTAAATGGAATAACTACAGAACTGTAATGATATAGGTTTCATAATGTTTTGGAGACAAGCAGCCTAGGTCAGCAATAATCCAATTCAGCAACTTTGTAGGTGAAACAGGAACAAGCTTTATTGAAGGGATCAGGAACCACAATAATCTGGCAAGGTACATTGACAGGAAGTGCCTTATATAGGCCAAGGACCAGACACCTGACCAGACACAGATGAAGAGACTTAGTCACTGATGCTATTGCTAGCAGAGTCAAGGTTATCAGATCTCCAAGAATTTCACAAAGGCAGGCTGGCGCAGTGGTAGGGAAGAGGATCAGCAGCCTGGGGACCAGGGTTCAAAACCCAGCAGAGTCAATTCCTCACAAGAACATTCTGTCCTTGTACAAAAAATGATATTAACATCCAAAAATAAAGATGCTTTGGATCAGAATAACAACATTTTAAAATTAATATATGGCACACAAAAAAAAATATTACAGTGCAGATTATGATCTGGCTGATGACAAACAGAGTGAATAAAATTTTACAACTGACTTTATCAATCCATTAACTCCATCTGGAATGCCACCACATGTTTTTCAACTAGAAAATTGATCTATTGTCATGTTACTGAGAATTTTGTACCCAAAAAAGGACTTTGTAATGGGACAAGATAAATTGTTCAGGATTTAAAAGACAATTTCATACATGCAGAAAATCTGAATGGTACCCATAAAGGTGAGTCAGTTTTCATACCAAGAACTGATTTGGCTTTAAGTTAGACTAGCTTGCCTTTTGTACTTCATAGGAGACAATTTCCCAAATTCATGGCATTTGCAATGACCATTAATAAATCTCAAGGATAAACGTTTAACTCTGTTGACCTCTTTTTAGAAGAACCAGTACTTGCCCATGGACCACTCTATGTGGCATTTTGCACACAAAAAGAAGAAATTCAAGTTTTCATAAAATAAAAAAATGAAATTAATTATTTGATGATGCTCACGTATTTACTAAAAATATAGTGTACTATTAGGTGTTGTAAATTAATAAATAACACAGTGCCTTGCAAAAGTATTAACCCCTTTGACTTTTTACCTATTTTGTTACATAACAGCCTTAAGTTCAATGTTTTGTTAATCTGAATTTTATGTGATGGATCAGAACTAGAGATGTCGCGAATAGTTCGCCGACGGATTGTTCCCGGCGAACATAGCATGTTCGCGTTCGCGGCGAACAGCGAACACATGCGAGATTCGACCCGCCCCCAATACTTTATCATTGAGCAAACTTTGACCCTGCAACTCACAGTCAGCAGACACATTCCAGCCAATCAGCAGCATACACTCCCTTCTACACCCTTCTACCTCATGGACAGCAGCCATTTTTGAATCATAACTAACTTGCAGTCTTACTGAGAGGAGGCTGAGTGCAGGTGCTGCTGATTGAATAGGGATCAAATCAATAGCTAGGCAAGTTTATTCAGTGTCCAGTGCAGTGCTGAAGGACTCATCAGATCTCTGCTGTAAACACAGCACCCCAAAAAGCCCTTTTTAGGGCTATAACATCATTTTTTTTTCTTTGTTTTTTTTGTGTGTAATCTAATTTCATTTGCCTGTCTCCCTGCTAGCCCCTGCTTGCAAGTGTGTGTGTCAGGCTCACAGCTTATACTGTGTGTGCACAACGCATACAATATAATATTGTTTACTAGTTGTCTACTTTAAAAAAAAAAAAACTTTTATTTTCTTAAATTTAAGTGCATTTGCCTGACCGTCAATCAAAGTTCATTTGCTTGACCGCTACCCATAGTGTGTGTCCTGCTTTCAAGTACTGTGCCAGAGAGGTTGTGTGCATGCTTGAGCTCCAAACAAAATGCTTTTTAGGGTCTTAGTCCCTCAAATACAAGTTTTATTTTAACACCTTTCTGTTAATAAGCACTTTGTGCACGGTGTTGTTCATTTTGGGGAGTTTTTGTGGTTTTTTTCTTAGTTTAATTTAAGTTTTAGTTTTCTGGGGGTCAGGCTCAGCTCTCTATCCCAGGAGAGTGAGCTGTCTCCTGGATACTTTGCCACACCCCTCCCTTAGCACTTTACCTTCACTCCTGAAACTTTTTTTACTTTGACTTTTTTTAAAAAGTTTTTCAGGTTTTGTTAAAGTTTTGTTTGTTTGGTGTTGGGTTTTATCTTTTATCTTTGTAGGCAGTGGGGGGGAAAACAATTTGAAGTTTTGTTCAAAAGGCTTTTTTTTTAAACATCTGACACAGAGACACAGAGGGGTTAAAAAGCCTCTGTGTTCTCTGTGTTGTTGCAATTAGCAACACCTTGCAACAGGCCATTAACCCTTCCACTGCCAAACATCATCTCTCTCTCTCCCTTAGTTTTGTCTTTTTGTTTCTTTTTCACACTTTTATATTTTAAAAAAAAGAAAACAGTAAAAAATCATAAAACAAAAAATAAAAATAAATAAAACAAATAATCTAAAAAAAAAAGGGTCTAAACATGAGGGATAAGACCACTAAGAAGCCTCAGGGGTCAAAAGGGGGAATAATGGCCCCTGAAAATCCTAGCTGCAGCACTGCACAGCATAGGCCCCAGGCAGATAAGGCAGCCCCAGCTCCTGGTGGTTCTGCCAGCAGACCTACCCCTGTGGCTAATACCTGGTCACAGGTGGTTTCTGCTGGCCCCAGTAATACCACCGCTGGGGCTGAGGGGCAGATCACCAGGAAGCATGGGGTTAAATGTCAGATGTCTGGGGTCTACAGCATTGATATCTATCTGCGTGCTGCAGCTAATGTCATCAGCCCCTCTGTTATAGTAGCAGCCAGCAAAATGTACGGGAAAGCAGTTTTCTTTACCCGTACGCTGGCTGCTTCTCACATACTTATACAGAGAGGCATCACAGTGGGGGGATTATATGTCCCAATAGAACCCCTGGAAGGGTTGGGCACAAAAGTAACACTCTCTAATGTGCCCCCCTTCCTACCAGACTCCCTCCTGCGCCCCCACCTGCTAACCCTAGGGGAAGTAAAAACACCATTTATTAAAATTCCCCTGGGGTGCAGAGAGAGCGCACTTCGTCATGTGCTCTCTTTCAAGAGGCAGGTACAAATGTGGTGCAGAAAACATAGAGGGGTCTTTTGGGGTTCCATTTGAGGGGGTGCTCTACAGGATTTTTTACAGCACTACGGAGGTGCAGTGCTATCATTGCAAGGGGTTGGGGCATACACGTAGGAATTGTCTTAATGTAAAGCATCATGCCCCAGCCCCAGTAAATGGCACCTCCGTCAGTGCAGCACCCATCCCCGCTGAGCCCATAACAGCGGGGACCTCAAGGGTCATAGCCCCCCCACAGAGCTCAGGCAAGGAGGCCGGTCCTCAAGCCACCACCACGGTCTCCAAACCCCCTTCTTCCCCAAAAAAGCCATCTGTGTCTGTGGTCAATAGCAAGACTGCAGACACGGGGAAAAAGGGGAAGAATGTCACCGGTCCTCCCAGTGTCACAGCTGCATCTCCTAAGTCCCAATCTGCCCCCACCATAATTACATCAGTTAGTTTGGGGGCACAGTGTAAGCAGAGGGATAATAAGCCCTCTGCAGGGGAGGCAGCTAGTGGCAGCTCCTCTTCCAGGAGTGACGTCCCCAGGAAGAGGAAGCATAAAACCAACAGGGAGGTTGCTGATAAGTGGGAAGTGCTCTATAGTGGAGCACCTCCCTCTAAAAGCAAGAAGAGGAACAAAACATCTCCTCCTCATCCGGTGACATTGTCTGGCCCGGTTATTAAGCTCAGCCAGCCGGTGCCAGACCACACATCTCTCTCTCCAGACCCTATAGGGGTTAATGTGGAAAAGGGTCTGGAGGAAAAGCAGGGGCAAGAGGGTCTCCCAAGTGAGGCAGGGGTAGACAAGAAAGATCAGGTTCTGCCTCTGGCCTTTGAGGGGGGTCCCAACAAAGCCCCTGCTGAAAGGGTAGTCAGTGTCCCTGAGGTGCTGAGCTTCAAGGGCACCAGTCAGTCTCCTCCTCCAGTGTCACTCTCTAGTGACATACCTCGGGCTTTGTTAGAGCCCCAGGCCGAGTCACTACTGGAGGGGGGGAATATAGGCATGACCCCCATTCAGGACCCCATGGATTTGTCTGTCAGGGGGGATGTGGCACAAGGGGAAGTGGAAATGGGGGAGGGTGATAAAACAGGTTTTCCTGTTAACATCATGGGAGAGCCTGTCTACCCTCCTCAGCCGTCCACTGACCCTAACATCGGTGCCATCCAAGCTGAGCAAGCAGCGATGGAACTGGCAGAGGAGGCATATAAAGCCTCCAAGGCTTCCATTAAGGAAGCCATGCCAGCCACTGCTGTCCAGCCAGCTACCCCTGAATGCACTCCTGAAGCTACAGGGGTGCAGCAGCAATCCAAGGGTCCATTATTTACCTTGAAGGGTGCTAAAGGGACTCCTTCTGTATCATCTAAGAGGGGGTCCCTGAGAATAAAGCTGAGGAAACTGACTCCAGCCGGGGAGGATGGAGTAAAAGCCCTCAGCCAAGAGGAGCCCAGGGGTGACCCACTAGAAGGAACATCAGATTCTGGGTGGGTTATCCCTGTCAAGGAAATAGATCTATTCCTTGAGAGCACCCTTCATGGACAAAAGAAAAGGAAGGTGCGGCTGGCCTTGGAGAGGTGGAAGAATATGTTGTTTATTCTCCACTCTCTCCAGCAATATCTAGTGGTCAGCACTAGGGCCAAGAATTCTGGGACTGCGGAGCATCTCCGCGTACGGAAATTCTATAAAATGTGCGTGTCCTATCAGCAGTCTCAAGGGTCTGAGGAACGCACAATTCCTGACACGCAGTAATGGCTTTGCACATCAGCACGCTAAATACCAATGGCTGTCAAGACAGCTTCCGCAGGTTCCAGGTACTCTCCTATTTATATCAGGGAGGGTACTCTGTGAGCTTCCTGCAGGAAACTCACACCACTCCAGAGGCTGAGGCCTCGTGGCAACTGGAGTGGAGAGGCAGGGTCTTCTTCAGCCACTTCACATCGGCGTCATGTGGAGTGGTGACCCTGTTCTCAGAGTCTTTTCAGCCAGAGCTGCTGCTTGTGAAAGCTGTTATCCCAGGCCGTCTAATCCCAGGCCGGGTCCGAGAGCAGGGTAGCATCATTAACCTAGTTAATATATATGCCCCTGCTGAAGGGCCCGAGAGAGTGAGGTTCCTCGCCAGACTGTCCCAGTTTTTGGAGACGGTTGACTCAGATGAGTGTTTGGTACTGGGGGGTGATTTCAACTGCACCCTCGACGCTCTGTACCGGAATAGTCCAGAGCCGCACCCGCCTTCTGCGTCAGCCCTGCGGGAGATCATCGCCCGCTTCTCCCTGGAGGACATCTGGAGAGAACAGAACCCAGGGGCATCAGACGGTTTCACCTACGTCAGGGTGAGAGCCGGTCTCGTGTCCTACTCCCGGATTGACAGACTATATATATCTAGTCACTACATGTCAGGAGTCGGTTCTTGTGCCATTAGGCTGGCTCCGTTCACAGACCACAACTGTGTGTCTGTGACGGTGGCGCTAACGCCAACAGCGCCACGAGCCGCCTATTGGCACTTCAACAATGCTTTGTTGAAGGAGCAGGGGCTCGTGACATTGATCCGGGAGTTTTGGACGGACTGGAGGGGTTGCAAGGGGGACTTTGCCACGTTAAAACTGGTGGGACGTGGGCAAGGTTCATTTGCGACTTCTGTGTCAGGAATATACCAAGGGTGTGAGTGGGCAGCGCGAAGCTGAGTTGGAGTCACTCCGGGGGGAGGTACTCCATCTGGAGCAGAGGCTGTTCACTTGTAGGGACCAATCCCTGCAGAGAGAGTATGTAGAGAGGAAGGGTGTCCTCTGTGACCTGGAACGACCCCAGGCCAAGGGGGCATACGTGCGCAGCCGCTTAGGTTTTCTTAAAGATCTAGACCGCGGCTCGCGCCTCTTCTACTCACTGGAGAAAAAGGGGGGTAACAGTAGGCACATCACCTGTCTTCTAGATGAAGACGGTGCCACCCTTACAGATCCGAAGAGTATCCGGGACAGAGCCCGGAACTTTATAAAGATCTTTACTCTCCGGATCCCATTTCTCCAGACGCCTGCAGGGTGCTATGGGAGGGGCTCCCCACAGTCAGTGAAGGTGTAAGAGAGCGGCTTGATATACCACTATCTTTTCAAGAGCTCTCTGAAGCCCTCCGTGCCATGTCCTGTGAGAAGTCTCCAGGACTGGAATGACTGACTGTAGAGTTTTTCCAATTTTTCTGGGAGACTCTGGGACCTGATTTCCATCTGGTCCTTGGGGAAGCCCTGGAGACCGGGGAGATGCCCCTGTCTTGTCGCAGGGCAGTACTTGCCCTGCTGCCCAAAAAGGGGGATCTCCGGCTTATTAATAACTGGCGACCGGTCTCTCTGCTCAGCACGGACTACAAGATTGTAGCTAAAGCCATCTCGCTTAGACTTGGGTCTGTGCTGGCAGAATTGGTTCACCCTGACCAGTCGTATGTGATCACGGGCCGGACTATCTTTGATAGTATCTTTCTGGTCTGGGATCTTTTGCATTATTCTCGCAGGACTGGTCTGTCACTCGCCTTTCTCTCTTTAGATCAAGAGAAGGAGTTTGACAGGGTGGACCATGGTTACCTCATAGCCACTCTGCAAGCGTACGGCTTTGGCCCACAGTTTGTGGGCTTTATAAGAATGCTGTACGCCTCTGCAGAGTGTTTACTTAAAATCAATTGGTCCCTAACAGCACCTTTGGTATTTGGACGAGGGGTGCGTCAAGGATGTCCCTTGTCTGGACAGTTATATGCACTGGCCATCGAGCCTTTCCTCTGCCTATTGAGGAAAAGGCTCACAGGGCTGGTGCTAAAAGATCCAGACATGCGGATTGTCCTTTCAGCTTATGCTGACGATGTGCTCCTCGTGGCCCAGGATCCAGTTGATCTTGAGCTGGCAAAACAGTGCCAGGAGGTATATTCATCTGCCTCCTCCGCTCAGATCAACTGGTCCAAATGCACAGGCCTTTTAGAGGGTAATTTACAGGTAGACTCTTTGCCTCCCACGTTTCGTGACATCACGTGGGAGGCAGATGTCATTAAATATCTGGGGGTCTACCTGTCCGCTGCGGACGCTTCCGTCCCAGACAACTGGAGGGAGTTAGAGGACAGTGTCCTCTCTCGTCTGGGACGATGGAGGGGTCTAGCAAAAATGCTTTCCCTTAGGGGGCGGACTCTAGTGGTGAATCAGCTGGTGGCTTCTCAGATCTGGCACCGGCTGATTTGTCTGAGTCCGACCCCCGAGTTTGTCACCAATATCCAGAGGAATTTGTTACATTTCCTCTGGATGGGAAGGCATTGGGTCTCTGCAGGGGTGGCAAGTCTGCCTTTGGTGGAGGGTGGACAGGGAGTAGTTTGTGTGTGCTCCCAGTTGTCCACCTTCCGCCTTCAGTACCTGCAGAGATACCTATATGCAGATCCCTCTCCGCAGTGGTGCGCACTGGCATCCAGCTTTTATCGCCAGTTGCGCAACCTGGGGTATGACCGGCAATTATTTCTGATCAGGCCCGAGGGGTTTGGGAGAGACCTCTCTGTGTTGCCGGCATACTACCAGGAAACCCTCAAGGCCTGGAGCATGGTCTCCATGACCAGGCAGGGCGTGCCTTTGGGGGATGAAATATTCACAGAGCCCCTGCTATTTAATCCAGCAGTGGGGGCTCCAATGTTACAGTCCCCCAGTATCATCCGCCGCCTTAGTCATGCACGGATGACCCGAGTCGGGGATCTCCTGGAATACGGGCGTTCTGATTGGGTGTCACCCCAAGAGCTTGCGCTCCGTTTGGGATATGTGACGCCCAAAGTCTCAGGGCGCTTGCTCCAGGAGATTAGGGATGCCATCTCCCCCGACTCGCGCACCTTCCTTCGCAGGGCTTTGCAGGCCGGAGTGCCACATGCACCTTTCAACACCCCTGCTCCGGCTGTTTGCATTGGACACAAGCCCCGTGTTTCCCCTCAGGCTCCTCCTGTCCCCAACCTCTCAAAGTTGAGGGACATACCCTCGGCATGCTTTCGCGGCATGCCGAGGAAGAGCTTATATTCTCTCGTGCTCCATACAGTGCACTTCCTTGCCCTCGTGACCCGTCCCGATACCATCTGGAGGCGGGTCCTACCAGCTGACGAGGGCAAGAGGCCCCGGTGGAGGGAACTTTATTCTGATTTAGTTCCACGACCCACCGGGGACTTGAGTTGGAGAGTGCTCCATGGTGCACTAAGCACGGGAGAGTACTTAGCTAAATTCACGGACTCTCCCTCCACTTGTCCATTCTGTGGCAAGGGAGAGTCCGTGTATCATATTTATTTTAGTTGCGCCAGACTGCAGCCCCTCTTGTCACTCTTGAGGGGCCTCCTCCTGCAGTTCTGGCTGCATTTCTCCCCTCACATTTTTATTTTTGGGCGCCCAGTGTCCCGGGGCAATAAGGCCAGGGACCTCCTTGTCAACCTGGTCCTGGCATTAGCCAAATTGGCTATATATAAGTCCAGGAAGCAGTGTTTGATAGGGGGGTTCCCTGGTCACCTGAGGCCATGTTCCGGGTGCTGGTGCGCTCCCGTATCCGGGCAGAGTACCACCTGGCTTTGTCCACTGGGGGAATGGATGAGTTTGTCTCCCAGTGGGCTGTAGATGGTGTGCTCTGCTCGGTATCCCCCCATTCGGTTTCTTTTTCTCTTAACCTCCTAAAATGATTTTTATTTAGTTTACAGATCATGTTTCTCATAATGTCAAAATACACTGTGCCAAGTACAACCAATCGAGTCTAGTTGGGGTACCAACAGTCCACATTTAAAAAAAAATGACAGGCAGATGCAGGACACCTCGCAGAGGCCGTCGTGGTCGTGGTGCTGTGATTCCCTTTGGCCCTACAATAATGCCCAGTGTTCAGAGGCCAGTTACCCTGAACTTGAAAAGTTCAGAGGACGTAGTTGACTGGCTAACACAGGACACCCAATCTTCTACAGCTTCCGCTTGGAACATTGACGCACCATCCTCCTCCAGCTTAGCTTCGGGCACCTCTCAAGTTACCACTCACCCGCCTGCCGCCACCACCAACACTAGTACCACAGCCAATTCAATTGATCAGTCAGAAGAGTTATTTACACATCAGTTTGAAGAAATGAGTGATGCGCAACCATTATTGCCAGAGAATGTAGATAACAGGGATATGTCTCAGTCAGGCAGCAGTACACACATGTACGTACGATGTGATGATGATGATGTACCCGCTGCTGCTTCCTTTGTTCAGTTGTCATATGCAAGTGAGGCGGGTGATGATGATGACGATGCGTCCGTGGATGTCACGTGGGTGCCTGCTAGAAGAGAAGAAGAACAGGGGGAAAGTTCAGATGGTGAGACAGAGAGGAGGAGGAGACGAGTTGGAAGTAGAGGGAGTTCATCGCAACGAGCTAGTGGCACAGTCAGACAGCATGCATCAGCACCCGGGGTCAGCCAGACAGCATGCCAAACAATGCATGCTGTTGCCACCACCAGAATGCCGTCACCGCCGAGCTCAGCAGTGTGGCATTTTTTTGTGTGTCTGCCTCTGACAACAGCGATGCCATTTGCAACCTGTGCCAAAAGAAACTGAGTCGTGGGAAGTCCAACACCCACCTAGGTACAACTGCTTTGCGAAGGCACATGATGTCACATCACAAACGCCAATGGGATCAACACATGAGTACAAGCAGCACACAAACTCAAAGCCGCCATCCTCCTCCTGGTCCAGCATCTTCATCCACATCAACCACTGCTGTCATCCTTGCCCCCTCTCAACTCTCCACCACTCCGTCTCTCACCTCTTGCTGTTCCTGCTCATCTCCCCACAGTCAGGTGTCTGTCAAGGGCATGTTTGAGCGTAAGAAGCCAATTCCACAAAGTCACCCCCTTGCCCGGCGTCTGACAGCTGGCTTGTCTGAACTCTTGGCCCGCCAGCTTTTACCATACAAGCTGGTGGAGTCTGAGGCGTTCAAAAAGTTTTTAGCGATTCGGATACCGCAGTGGAAGGTAGCCGGACGAAATTTCTTTGCCCAAAAGGCAATCCCCAACCTGTACTCAATTGTGCAAAAGGAAGTAATGGCATCTCTGGCACACAGTGTTGGGGCAAAGGTCCATCTGACCACTGATACCTGGTCTGCAAAGCATGGTCAGGGCAGGTATATCACCTACACTGCGCATTGGGCAAACCTGCTGACGCCTTCCAAGCATGGCATGCGTGGCTCTGCAGAGGAGTTGGTGACACCGCCACGACTTGCAGGCAGGCCTGCTGCCACCTCCTCTACTTCTCCTACTCCATCCTCTTCCATAACCTCCTCAGCTGAGTCCTCTTCTGCTGCTGCGTCTTGCACCACATCAACGGCACACCCCCAGCTCCCCAGATACTATTCCACATCCCGGATACGGCAGTGTCATGCCGTCTTGGGTTGACTTGCCTCAAAGCAGAGAGTCACACCGGGCCAGCACTCCTGTCCGCCCTGAACGCACAGGTGGATCAATGTCTGACTCCGCACCAACTAGAGATTGGCAAAGTGGTTTGTGACAACGGAAGACATTTTTTGGCGGCATTGAATTTGGGCAAGTTGACGCATGTGCCGTGCATGGCATATGTGTGTAATCTGATCGTACAACGCTTTGTCCATAAGTATCCAGGCTTACAGGATGTCCTGAAGCAGGCCAGAAAGGTGTGTGGCCATTTCAGGCATTCCTACACGGCCATGGCGCACTTTTCAGATATCCAGCGGCGAAACAACATGCCAGTGAGGCGCTTGATTTGTGACAGCCCCACACGTTGGAATTCAACACTCCTAATGTTCGACCGCCTGCTCCAACAAGAAAAAGCCATTAACGAGTATTTGTATGACCGGGGTGCTAGGACAGCCTCTGCGGAGCTGGGGATTTTTTTGCCACGTTACTGGACGCTCATGCTCAATGCCTGTAGGGTCATGCATCCTTTTGAGGAGGTGACAATCCTTGTCAGTCGCACCGAAGGCACCATCAGCGACATTATACAATTTGTTTTATTCCTGGAGCGTGCCCTGCGAAGAGTGCTGGATCAGGCCGTAGATGAGCGTGACGAGGAAGAGGAAGAGTTGTGGTCACCATCACCACCAGAAACAGCCTTATCAGCATCGCTTGCTGGACCTGCGAGGACCTGCGAGGATTGTGAGGAAGAGGAGTCAGAGGAGGAATGTGGCTTTGAGGGGGAGGAGGAAGACCAATCACAACAGGCATCCCAGGGTGCTCGTTGTCACCTATCTGGTACCCGTGGTGTTGTACGTGGCTGGGGTGAAGAACATATCTTCAGCGAGATCACTGAGGACGAGGAACGGGACATGACTAGCTCTGCATCCAACCTTGTGCAAATGGGGTCTTTCATGCTGTCGTGCCTGTCGCTGGACCCTCCTATAAAAAGGCTGAAGGGGAACGACCTGTACTGGGTGTGCACGCTACTAGACCCCCGGTATAAGCAGAAAGTGCCTGATTTGTTACCAAACTACAGCAAGTCAGAAACCATGCAGCAGGTCCAAAACAAATTAACAAGCATGCTTTACACAGCATATAAGGGTGATGTCACAGCACAAGGGCAATATAACAGGGGAAGAGGTGAAAGTAATCCACCTCCCACGACCAGGCCGGCCGGAACAGGACGTTTAAAAGACGTGTTGTTAATGGAGGACATGTGGACCTTTTTCAGTCCTACGCATCGCATCAGCCCTTCGGAATCCACCCTCAGAGAATGACTTGACCGACAGGTAGCAGACTACCTCGCCTTAACTGCAGATATCGACACTCTGAGGAGCGATGAACCCCTTGACTACTGGGTATGCAGGCTAGACCTGTGGCCTGAGCTATCCCAATTTGCAATTGAACTTCTGGCCTGCCGCTTCAAGTGTCCTGTCAGAAAGGACCTTCAGTGCAGCAGGAGGTTTTGTCACCGAGAAGAGAAGTCGCCTAGGTCAAAAAAGTCTAGATTGCCTCACCTTTATAAAGATGAATGAGGGATGGATCCCGAACGGACTGACACTGGGTGATACATTAGACTAAAAAAGGACTGATGAGATGAGCTGCCTTGAGCTAAAAATGGTCCACAAGCTGCAGTATTTTATCTTTGAATGCCGCATGACTTGCGTGACTTATCCGCCACCAACTAGGGTTCAAGACGCAATGTTTTAGGGCAGTTTCTGCCTGGGAAACAAACGTAATTTTTTCTGGTCGCTGCAACAGCAGCCTATTTTTTTTTTTTTTTTCAGATTTCTCAGTCTAGCTTTATTAGATCAATCAATAAACATTCTTCAAAGTGGCATTTTCTACCAGTTCCACTATTAGAAAGGGTCTGACCAACAGTGAAAACATACAATATTTCTACATTCTTCACAACAGAAATAATTTTAATTCAACGTAGAGTTGGACTGTAATATTTTAAATGTTGTCATGGTGGGAAAAGATGTGCGTTGAGAATTTCACCACGAATGATCCTGTTCTGACTGTGCAATGTGCTAAAGGTTACTACCTTCAAATACACAACTGAACTGCAGTTAGTTGTAAATGAAAAATAAAAGTGAAAAAAAATATGAATGCAGGTTTGCGTCGACAGGTTTAAAAGGAACATCACTGAGATAGCAGCAAAGGACCAGACAACCGAACCCAGATTCGATTAGTAGTTCTGTGTGCAACAATTTAGCCAGTCTAACCACATATTACTATAGGTTATTGATTCAGTAGTCCTAAAACAGATATATAGTGTAATAAACTTTTACAAGGGTTTATCTGTTTTACAAACAGGAACCAGAAAACTAAATAAAAAATACATGGTGCATGCAAATAAGATGTATGCAGACATATATGTTGTGTGTGAATGTATTTGGTCTTGAACAAAAGATTATTTAAAGGAAGCCAGAATGTGCTTTCTTGAAGATTATTACTTGACAAATGTAAATACATATCTACTATTCTTCAGCATGCTAAACCAACATGATACAGTGACTCAATGAAGAATTCAAAATGCATCAATTTGAAAATGATTTAAAATGCTCATAAAATTGTCTGATTTTTTTTTTCTTGAAAGAATCAACTGCATAATTGCAATTAACCCACATCATATGCTTTAGTTTATTTTTTTGGTCCTTCGTATGAATGCCTTTTCAAAAGGGCATTAGAAAATAGAAAGACTGAACATAATCAAATAGGAAATGCATTAAAAATGTTTGCAACTTTGGTTGATGTATAAACTTTGGATGGGGTGTATGGGATGTGGCATATTATTATTATTATTATCTTTATTTATATTGCGCCAACATATTCCATAGCGCTGTACAGGGGTTGAGTACATAGCAGAAACAAATTAAACACCTTGTAAAGAATGGAGGGCCCTGTTTTTGAGCATAAAATCAAATGTACATAGAGCTTGTTTCCAAGGCACTGACACAAGAGTGAAAACTCACAAACTTACAATCTAAGGCCCTCATTCAATTGCGATTTGGCCAATTGAATAGGGCCCTAAATAAGCACATAGCATATTTTTTTTAAATAAGTTTTTAGTTAGTGAAAACCTTGCTTTTGGATAGATGCTTGCTAACTAAAAGCTTCTTTAAAAAAAATATGTTATGTGCTTATTTAGGGCCCTATTCAATTGGCCAAAGTGCAATTGAATGAGGGCCCATGGGTTTATGTGTGATACAAGAGGGTGACAAATGCAATTGAAAGCAATTGGTTCAGTAAAGTGGAGGGGTCTGTGTGTTGTACTGTAGATTGTGGGTGGGAGTTTTATTAAGCTGTGGAATGTTCAGTTGTACATGTTAAGGCTGAAGGTGATAAGATTTTTTAAACAGGTGTGTTTTTAATAATTTCTTAAAGGTTTTGAGGCAGGAAGATAATATAATGGAGTGGAGCAAGGAGTTCCAAATAGATGGGGAAGCACGAGAAAAGTCTTGAAGACGGGAGTAAGAGGAGGTGATGAGAGAGGAGGAAAGAAGAAGGTCGTTAGCAGAACGAATGGGCCGGTTGGGAGAGTATTTTGAAACAAGAGCAGAGATATAAGGGGGTGCATTGTTGTTGAGGGCTTTATATGTTAGGGTCATGATTTTAAATTTGATTCGGGAAGCTATGGGAAGCCAGTGGAGTGATTGACAGAGAGGAGCTGCAGACACTGATCGTTTGGTATTGAAGATGAGTCTAGCAGAGGCGATTATTATGGATTGGAGGGGAGACAGACGAGAGATGGGGAGGCCAGCAAGGGGGGAATTGCAGTAGTCAAGTCGAGAGATGATGAGAGAGTGAATTAGAATTTTTGCTGTTTCTTCTGTAAGATAATGACAAATTTTGGAGATGTTTTTTTAGGTGAAACTGACATGATTTTGTTATTGCTTGGATGTGAGGAATAAAAGAGAGGACGGGATCCAGTAGAACCCCAAGACAACGGGACTGGGAGGTAGCGGTGATGATGGTGTTGTCAACATTGAGAGATATTTGAGGTGTGGAAGCTGTAGTAGAGGGTGGAAAGATTAGAAGTTCAGTCTTAGACATGTTGAGTTTGAGTTGACGGGTGGACATCCAGGAGGATATGCTAGAGAGGCAGTTGGAAACTTGAGCTAAAAGAGAGGGGGATAGATCGGGTGCAGAGAGGTAGATTTGAGTATCATCTGCATAGAGATGATACTGAAATCCAAAGGATTTTATAAGGGTGCCAAGGGAGGAGGTGTAGATGGAGAAGAGGAGGGGGCCTAGGACAGAACCTTGGGGAACGCCAACAGACAGAGGGAGAGGTGAAGAAGAGGTGCCAGAGACGGAGACACTAAATGTACGATCTTTAAGATAGGATGTGAACCATGAAAGAGCTGTGTCCTGGATGCCAAAAGAGCGGAGAGTTTGGATTAGAAGAGGGTGGTCAACTGTATCGAAGGCAGCAGAGAGATCCAGGAGAATTAGAATAGAGTAGTGACCCTTTGATTTGGCGGTTAGCAAGTCATTAGTGACTTTTGTAAGGGCTGTTTCCGTAGAGTGTTGGGCCCAGAAACCAGATTGGAAGGGGTCAAGTAGGGAATTGGAGGAAATAAATTGAGTGAGGCGATTGAAGAACTGTAGTACCATTCCTAAAGTGCAATACCCGTCCTCCACTAGAAGTGATGTTTCTACTACCAGCACTGGATGATCTGCACAATCAGCTGTCTTTGTGCTCCAATATGAAAACCTTCCAGTGGGGGGGACATAACAGGGAAGATACAAACAGAATTGATGCACATGGAAGTAGTAAAGACACCACAGTTATACACAGAGCAATCATTTCTTCCGCTTCTGGGTACAGCGAGGACAAAACCATTTCCCTTTAAATTTTGTGGTGAGATCCACACAAGCAAAATGAAACCATTCAATTGGGCAATCTGGGTTGTCACAGCCAATCATTTCTCCATAGGACACTTGGTGACACAGGCAGTATGTAGGCTCATTAGGATCCACTGGCATATCCAGGACATTTGACGGATGGACAGACAGTACTGCCTCTGAAAAGACCGGCCCTCCTTTTAGTTTCTTTTTCTTCACAGTGTCTTCTTCAGATACCCTGCGGCCCCGAGATCCTCACTTTTCTTTCTGACCACGATTCTTTTTTATTCCACGTCCTGTTGGGCTGTCAAACTCTGTTCCCTCAAGCTTATCCTGCAGGTCAGCTTCAAAACGAGCAAGATCTGCATCCAGCCTCCGGATGTGCTTATCCACCATCTCATAGGTCTGCATTGCCAGCTGCACCTTATCATCACTGTATTCTTTGCACTTGCTGTAGGCATTCTGTAATCGCTGAAGGTGCTGCACTCTCTGCTCAGGTGAGAGGTCACGTACAGTGGCAATGTACTCAGCAGCTAACTTATCTATTTCTTTCTTTTTATCTTCTGTTCTTTGGAGGAGGCCCATCGACGGTATCTTTCATCAATTTCAGCTGAAAGTGAGCTCATAGCCCGAATGAACCTGATTTTGTGAAGTACTTCAGTGTGAGTAGGGGAGGTAAGTTTCCAGTGTTTAGCATCGCGTGGCCAAAAATATCTGTGTTGTTAAACATTGTTCTGATTTGAATAGCCCCGTAATTGGAAGGCCTAGCAAAGCTTCCTCAGGCTTTTGTGTTACTGTTGTCCCCAAAAGTGTTTCTAATAGGTCGTATTGCTGTCCATATGGGTCTTATTTTCGGACACTCCCACAGCATGTGAATCAGTGTACCAGTGTCTGTGCAGCCCCTAAAACATGTGTCAGGGTGTGTTTTGTTCAGAAGATGGAGTTTTGCTGGTGTAAGGTACCACCTCATTATTGTCTTAAAAGAGTTTTCTTTTAGTGTAACGTTTAGTGAAGAGGAAACAATACCTAATTTTTGATAAGTGCACGCATCTCGGGGAGTCAGCGCTCGTCGGCATGTATAAGCTCTCTAATTCCGACAGTTATCAAAGTAACAGATGGAGCGATCAAAGGAACCAGTCTATAACTGATTAAATGAGCAATTTGCAGTTTCACTGTACCGGCTGTGTGTATTTAAACGTGCATGGCTTAATCTTTGAGAAAGGATCAACCAGGTAGCCCGACGAGGGGGCGCCCCCCGGCCCTGTGACAGTAGGAGGACCGACCCAGCATCTTTTTCCATCTCCTGGTTCTAAAAATCCAGGTCTTATACACGCCCCCTGATAGGTGACGTAACAAGTATTAAACTGATAAGAGTAGTACTTACAAACACGCCACTCCCATCTGGTGGCACCTTTGACTGCACGTGCCGTGCCCCAAAATTGAAGTGATAAGACCAACAAAGCATCTTTTCCATCTCCTGGTTCTAAAAATCCAGGCCTTATACACGCCCCATGATAGGTGACGTAACAAGTATTAAACTGATAAGAGTAGTACTTACAAACACGCCACTCCTATCTGGTGGCACCTTTGACTGCACGTGCCGTGCCCCAAAATTGAAGTGATACGACCAACAAAGCATCTTTTTCCATCTCCTGGTTCTAAAAATCCAGGCCTTATACACGCCCCCTGATAGGTGCTGTAACAGGTATTAAACTGATAAGAGTAGTACTTACAAACATGCCACTCCTATCTGGTGGCACCTTTGATTGCACGTGCCGTGCCCCAAAATTGAAGTGATACGACGACAAAGCATCTTTTTCCATCTCCTGGTTCTAAAAATCCAGGCCTTATACACGCCCCCTGATAGGTGCTGTAACAGGTATTAAACTGATAAGAGTAGTACTTACAAACACGCCACTCCTATCTGGTGGCACCTTTGATTGCACGTGCCGTGCCCCAAAATTGAAGCGATACGACCAACAAAGCATCTTTTTCCATCTCCCGGTTCTAAAAATCCAGGCCTTATACAGGCCCCCTGATAGGTGCTGTAACAGGTATTAAACTGATAAGAGTAGTACTTACAAATACGACGCTCCTATCTGGTGGCACCTTTGATTGCATGTGCCGTGCCCCAAAATTGAAGTGATATGACCAACAAAGCATCTTTTTCCATCTCCTGGTTCTAAAAATCCAGGCCTTATACACGCCCCCTGATAGGTGACGTAACAAGTATTAAACTGATAAGAATAGTACTTACAAACAAGCCACTCCTATCTGGTGGCACATTTGATTGCACGTGCCGTGCCCCAAAATTGAAGTGATACGACCAACAAAGCATCTTTTTCCATCTCCTGGTTCTAAAAATCCAGGCCTTATACACGCCCCCTGATAGGTGCTGTAACAGGTATTAAACTGATAAGAGTAGTACTTACAAACACGCCACTCCTATCTGGTGGCACCTTTGACTGCACGTGCCGTGCCCCAAAATTGAAGTGATACGACCAACAAAGCATCTTTTTCCATCTCCCGGTTCTAAAAATCCAGGCCTTATACACGCCCCCTGATAGGTGCTGTAACAGGTATTAAACTGATAAGAGTAGTACTTACAAACACGCCACTCCTATCTGGTGGCACCTTTGATTGCACGTGCCGTGCCCCAAAATTGAAGTGATACGACCAACAAAGCATCTTTTTCCATCTCCTGGTT
This sequence comes from Discoglossus pictus, assembly GCA_027410445.1. Classification (NCBI taxonomy): domain Eukaryota; kingdom Metazoa; phylum Chordata; class Amphibia; order Anura; family Alytidae; genus Discoglossus; species Discoglossus pictus. Next base: position 46,662,242 of record CM050164.1, read on the forward strand.
CTAAAAATTCAGGCCTTATACACGCCCCCTGATAGGTGCTGTAACAGGTATTAAACTGATAAGAGTAGTACTTACAAATACGACGCTCCTATCTGGTGGCACCTTTGATTGCATGTGCCCTGCCCCAAAATTGAAGTGATATGACCAACAAAGCATCTTTTTCCATCTCCTGGTTCTAAAAATCCAGGCCTTATACACGCCCCCTGATAGGTGACGTAACAAGTATTAAACTGATAAGAGTAGTACTTACAAACAAGCCACTCCTATCTGGTGGCACCTTTGATTGCACGTGCCGTGCCCCAAAATTGAAGTGATACGACCAACAAAGCATCTTTTTCCATCTCCTGGTTCTAAAAATCCAGGCCTTATACACGCCCCCTGATAGGTGCTGTAACAGGTATTAAACTGATAAGAGTAGTACTTATAAACACGCCACTCCTATCTGGTGGCACCTTTGACTGCACGTGCCGTGCCCCAAAATTGAAGTGATACGACCAACAAAGCATCTTTTTCCATCTCCCGGTTCTAAAAATCCAGGCCTTATACACGCCCCCTGATAGGTGCTGTAACAGGTATTAAACTGATAAGAGTAGTACTTACAAACACGCCACTCCTATCTGGTGGCACCTTTGATTGCACGTGCCGTGCCCCAAAATTGAAGTGATACGACCAACAAAGCATCTTTTTCCATCTCCTGGTTCTAAAAATCCAGGCCTTATACACGCCCCCTGATAGGTGCTGTAACAGGTTTTAAACTGATAAGAGTAGTACTACTTAACACACCTTATAATAATGCAGAGAGAGGCAATGCAGTGAGAGGAGTCTGAAGAAGAGGAGTCAGAGGGGGAAGGTGGCTTTGAGGAGGTGGAAGACCAAACACAGCAGGCGTCCCAGGGGGCTTGTTGTCACCTTTCGGGGACCCTTGGTGTTGTACGTGGCTGGGTGGAGGAAGAGACCTTCAATTACATCAGTGAGGACAAGGAACGGGACATGGCTAGCTTGGTATCCAACCTTGTGCAAATGGGGAGTTTGCGGTTGTGCAAATGGACTGTTTGTGGTTGTTTGCGGTACGTTAAACGGGGAGTTTGGTCTGTCACTGTGAAGCGGGCCTAACCCTTACACTACCTGATCGATACAACATCATACCTGATGTTTTAAAGCAAGTTATTGCAAACAATTTAGGAATGTTAGGTAATTTATGCCCTTTATGGCTTAAAACCAGACTCTGCATCAACTATGTAATTTTCCATGGGAGTTTTGCCATGGATCCCCCTCCGGCATGTCACAGTCCAGGTGTTAGTCCCGTTGAAACAACTTTCCCATCACTATTGTGGCGAGAAAGAGTCCCTGTGGGTTTTAAAATTCGCCTGCCCATTGAAGTCTATGGCGGTTCCCCGATGTTCGCCGGTTCGCGAACATTTGTGGCGGTTCGCGTTCGTGGTTCGCGAACCGAAAATTTTATGTTGGCGACATCACTAATCAGAACACAATAGTCTAAGTTGGTGAAGTGAAATGACAAAAATATGTACATAAAACTATTTTTTAGAAATAGAAAACAGAAAATTGGCATGTGCGTATGTATTCACCCACTTTGTTATGAAACCCATAAAAAGCTCTAGTGCAACCAATTACCTTCAGAAGTCACATAATTAGTGAAATGATGTCCACCTGTGTGCAATGTAAGAGACACAGGATCTGTCATTACCTATACACACCTTTTTTGAAAGGCCTCAAGGCTGCAACACCTAAGCAAGAGGCACCACTAACCAAACACTGCCATGAAGACCAATAAACTCTCCAAACAAGTAAGGGACAATGTTGTTGAGAAGTACAAGTCAGGGTTAGGTTATAAAAAAATATCCAAATCTTCGATGATACCCAGGAGCAGAGTCAAATCTATCATAGCCAAATGGAAAGAACATGGCAAAACAGCAAATCTTCCAAGAGACAGCCGCCCTCCAAAACTCATGTACCGGTCAAGGAGGGCATTAATCAAAGAGGCAGCACAGAGACCTAAGGTAACCCTGGAGGAGTTGCAGAGTTCCACAGCAGAGACTGGAGTATCTGTGCATAGGACGACATTAAGGGATTCCCAGCCCCAGCAAGTAAAAAAATTGACTGGAGATGGATATTTCCAGCTGACCCACCAATGAACTCCCTCTAAGAAGCCCACATGAGGGATACATTCTGGGAGGTGGGGCCCAGGGGCTAGGAAAGCAGAGAAAGGGGTGGATATGTGTATTATAATTTCAGTTGGCATTCAGTAGCTGCAAGGTTTCTCTTTCTCTCTCTTCACTGAGTCTGTGTAAGAGCTGGAGCTGAGTTAGTGAGCATTTGGAGCTCAGGCTGTTACTCTTCTCTGCAATTTGTTGTTTTTCTTCACTCTTTGGTCTAATATAGCATAACTGATCAAATAGATGACTTGTAAGCTTTTTGTGCCATATGGATAAGTCTCGGGGGCTGTTCCTCCTAGTTTTGATTTCCAGATACTCACTAGAAGAAATTGGGTCTTATTCAAATGCATTTTCTGCAGTTACAGAGCAATTAAATTGAACAAGCCCGCAACTACCTGACCAAAAGCCTAAACTGTAAACCCTGCAATCGTAAGCAGCATATCAGAGCGTGATCATGATCAATTAAGCAAGGCCGTAATTATCGATTTAGAAACAGCCAATGGGAGTGTTCCTCCCAATCTAAAAAAAAAATGAGGTAATGGAAAGCATTGCAGTGAAATCAATCAAACATTCTTGCCTTGATGACCAATGTAGCACACACTGGAGAGGTACCTCCTATGCTAACGTATTAGCAGTCCTGCAAGCAAATTATTACATTTACATGTAATAACTTTTACTGAAGTTATAAAGAAATGAAAAGTGGTTTGGTTTGGTGAGCAGCAAAGTAACTGTACAGAATGTTTATATTTACAGAAATGTATTCTTTTATGTAGGTTTGTTGACCTAATGTTATACCTAAATACTAGTTAGTTTAAAATTCTGCTTAAGAGCTGCAATACTCAATAATAAAATGCAAAAATTTTGTAAATTAAGCAAAACATGTAAATGATACATTTTATATTATTTTTTGTAGTTTATTAAAAACATAAAATCTTTTTTAGCAGTATTTTCATTAGTTTATGCAACAAAATTAGGGCAATTTAAAGTATTTTTTTTTACAGAGAAATAGCAGTGTATGCAGAAGAGCATTAATATAAACAAAGCTTACAAATGCTTACAATTACATTTTCCGTAATTAAGGAACAATGAGGCAAAAACACTGACTAACTATTCAATAAATTATAACAGCAGCTTGCAAGAAAAAAAAGTTATTTAATTAAACAACAAAGAAAATAGGGAAACTACACAACTACATGCTTCAGGATTCAAGAATAAAAAAACATATGTTAATACTGTATATAGTCATAACTTAAAAAAAAATCTTTTAATCTAATTGTAATACAAATGGAATTTGCTGTTGGCTAAACATGTTTAGGAGTTGTGGCGGTTAGGTCTCTTACAATAATTTAGTAACTTGGGAAGATGTACAGGATTATATTATATGGTATTAATATTAAGTTAACTGAACTCACGGTAGGTTCACTCAAGCACATTATGCACTTTAGGTAAAACAATGAGCAATACTAAGATACAGATATTTTAGTTGTTTTAATTTGGACACTAATATGGAATAGTGATGGTAGTTTTGTTGAAGGGAAGGATGGCTGATTAAACGCATTTGATAATGTGAAGTTAACAAAAACTTTCCTGACTAAAATATTTAATTATTTAAATGATCACAGGCTTAGATTGAACAAAGTAAATAAAACGGAGGTGGAGGCTCCCACGTCGGCTACAATGAGCCGCGAGAGGCTGCATTTGCTGAGGTGGAGGCTCTACGGTGCCTCACAATCGCTTAAAAACGACCATACAATAGGGACTTGAAAAAAAAAGCATAAACACACAATGACGAACTACGGACATACACAAAAAAAAAACGATTTGCAGGAATTAGGAAAAAAAAAATTGCGCCTTTAAAACAACAAAAATACAACCTGTAAAACCATCACGGACTTGCAAAAATACAACCTTAATGGACAAACCGCTCACAGCGGTAAATACTCAAAACAAAAAAAATAAACACAAAAATAAAAAATAAAAGTTACCCACAGCAAGTGGGGAAACCCAGGATGTCTGCAAGGCAGGTTACACCTCGATTTCACTAACATTTCCACAGTTTACACACTCGAAAATCCCCTAACCAACAGAAAAAATGTCCAACGAAAAAAACCAAAACGAGGCTAAGGACGTAAAATTACAAAACATACTCGCAAAACTGAACCAACACTCAAGAACAGTTCATGTGGCACGTAACACACATTATGCGGGACGTACCACACAGAAAATCGCCACCATTTCACATGCAAACAATTACTACTATCCGCAAAATGGCGACTGCAACGCAAATTGATGGCTGGAACGCAAATAGCGCATCCGCATTGCATTCTAACGGTTTCTACTTCACCTCCAAGTCTATAAATATTGCACACTATCCAGAAATGTCTACATTTCTCCTCAGGTGATGAACAGTGTGACTGGACATTTCACTGGTGGCGTTACTTCTGAAGCAAATTCCTTATCACTTTACAAGTTTACAATCTGCAAATTACAACACGGTAAGCTAGAATACATTTAATTAATTAATAAATCCATAAACAAAAAAAAACAAAAAAAAAACCTTTGCTTTCAAATATTGCCAACAACAACCGTATTCATGTATACTAAGATTTCAAACACACATATATGTGTATGTGCCCTAAAATAATCTCAATTTAAAAAAAAATATATATAACATAGATTTTAACACAGATTTTATTCATATCTATTTAAAAAACAAAATTAGCCTTTTACAAAAAAAATATAAACACATATATATTTATCCTGCATTTCAATAATTCACTTTTCTTCACATATCCAACAGACTCTGCCTCAACAGCGTCAATGAATAATTTGCAGCGCTGCACGGTTTCACACGGATTGGGAAATCTGCACAATTTTACACACGACAAAGAAAGAACAACAGGTAATATACAAAAATACATTGGATTCACAAAAAGAAAACCCAAAACCAACAAACTAAACCTCTAATGACAACAGTGGTGTACATAAAACAGGATAATATAACAAATATTGTTAACACATACAAAATTTAAAAATAAATCCTGTTTTGTGTGCCCTAACCTATAAGCCTAAACCCAGAACCTAAAACTCTAATGACAACAGTAGTGTACACAACATAGGATAGTACAAAATAATTTGCAGCGCTGCACCGTTTCACACACACACTGTGAAATCTGCACAATTTTACACAAAACAAAGAACAACAGCTAATATAAAAAATTACATTTGATTCACAAAAATAAGATGCTGTTAAAAATAAAAAATAAATTAAACTAAAAAAACATTTCTCTTTCTCTTTTTCAACAGACACTGCCTAAAAAAAAATATATAAGCCCCTACTAACAATGATGGTGCATAGAATACACAATACTTCAACAAATATTGTTAACACATATAAAATGGAACAATGAATCCTGTTTTGTCTGCACCAACCTCTAAGCCTAACCCATAACGTAAATCTTTAATCCCAAAAGTGGTGTACAGAAAAAAGGATAGTATAACAAATATTGGTAACACATACAAAAATTAAGAATAAATCCTGTTTTGGGTGCCCTAACTTATAAGCCTAACCCATAACCTAAATCTAAAATCCCAAAAGTGGTGTACAGAAAACAGAATAGTACAACAAATATTGGTTGAACACTAAAGAGAAGAAGGGGGCCCTTTTTGTAGTGCACACCTATGAATCTCAATTGTGGAAGAGACCCAATGATTAAAACTTAGCTTTTAATAATTTAATTAAAATAATGCTAGAAAGCTAAAAACTCAGACGCTGCAATGTAGAACAAGGAGTGAGAAAAGGTATAGGGATATGAATTGGCTGGGCTTATATTAACGGGCGTTAGTACTCCTTTAACTGGTGTTTCTAAAGTGCTATAATAAGGTGCTTCCATAAGGTGCTATAATGTGCTTACAAAACGTGCCATTGAAATACACTGTTATATAAAGAATTAATATAAAGTGTTAATGTAAGACCATATTGTGTGTCTTATATTAAATACAATTTGATAAAGTGACTAAAGTGCTGAGTTACGGGCATACTAAAACTGCCTCGTTTATCTGCCTCATTTATCTTGTAATATATCCCATATAAAATTCCTTGTTTATTCTCTCTTTGTTATATTAACTCCTATTGGGAGTAGCTAGGTGAATCCAGGGTTATTATAATTCTTATAGCGTGTTTAGGTACAATCGCTGTGTCCCTGAACCTCTATGCCTCTCCTTTAGCGTGGAGATCGCGGTTAGGACGCCTCGCAATGACGTCACTAACACGCGCCCCACGTTGCTGCGTCTCTCCCGACGAACGTTTCTCAATTTCCTCAGGGGTTACCGCCATGACACTTAGACTCCCTATTTATAGTCTCTGTTGTCATGGGAACCATTATTAGAATTTAAAATCAAAGTTTACTTATATTAAAAACTTAGAGAATCTCTAACTATCTTACAATTCTTAACCATAATTTTGGACCTGCAGTATATTTAGAACACACGATTTATTAGTATATACGTGTTTCTTATATTTATTATTGTCACTCTCCACCATCATATTATGGAATCATGGATATCATTATGTATATATATATATATATATATATATATATATATATATATATATATATATATATATATATATATGAGTAGTAAATGTACCAAAAGTTTTAATCTCCATCTTAATACCTTAATAAGATGATCTTAATGGATATCATTTTAATTTTATTTAGACACATACTCCAAGACTTATATTATCTTTTTGTAGATATGTGTGTCTCTTAAATGGTTAAATATGTTTCTGTATGTTTGTTCAACTCCAAAATACCCATTTATTTGCATACTATTTTATTACAAAATATTATATGGTAATTGGGTTCACTGCAGTATTTATCTTTATTGCAATTTTAGCTTTATCTTTAAAACTTAGAGGTTTATATGTTTTTATTATGGTATATATTATGATTCCCAGGGTGAAATGGAGGGTTATAATGTTAATGAATTATCATTACAGCTGGTCTCTTATGGTAAAGTAGATAAAGTGTAAGTCCACACTATTATAGAATTAATATTAACCTGAATACTTAAAGAGTATTGGATATTTAATCTCATATGTATGGGGAGAAAGTAAACCTTCATCAAGGCCCTCAGGTTTCCTAGTCTTTAACAGATAGATCCATCTTGCTTCCATCTTTAGTAACTCTTTGTCTATGTTACCCTTTTTAATGGTTGGTTCAATGTGATCTATGGCCATAAAAGAAAGTACTTTTACATCCCCTTTATGTTTTGTATTGACATGAATAGCCACTGGTGTATCATATTCTCTGTTGATACTGTAGATGTGTTTGAGAACCCTTCTTCTTAGTTCTCCATAGGTTTTACCTATGTATCTCATTCCACATTTGCAAGATATTAAGTAAATAACTCTCTCTGTTTTACATGTTATGAGATAATTTACTTGTTATATCTGTGTTTCATCTTTTGAAGTGAAAGTTTTAGCTGGTTTTATGTATTGGCAAGCTTTACAGGATTGGCATCTAAAACAACCTTTGATTTTATCTAGCCATGTAGTATTTTTAGGAATCTCCAGGTGGCTTTTGGATAATATGAGATTAAAAATCCAATACTCTTTAAGTATTCAGGTTAATATTAATTCTATAATAGTGTGGACTTACACTTTATCTACTTTACCAAAGGGCCCCCTTCCTCTCTTTAGTATTCAATATGTATTTTTGACCCTTAGTAGCACCCTAAGTAAAAAGTTCATTACTGCAAATTACATCTTGAGCCACCAAATCTTTCTTTTTTTTATTTCAACAAATATTGGTAACGCATACAAAATGTAACAATAAATCCTGTTTTCTGTGGCCTAACCTATAAGCCTAAACCCGCAACCTAAACCTGTAATGATAACAGTGCTGCACACAAAACAGGATAGTACAAAAAAAACAGATGCACTTCAAAAAAAAATTACTATAAGGAACAAAACTAATAATATTATATTTGTATTTACAGATTTATATGGCATATACTGACAAGAAACAGGAAAGGATAAGACGGCAAACTAGAGAACGTCAAAAAACCTGGGCAAAGCATCAGACGCCGGAGCAGCCGGAGCAGACTATCAGCTGACAAACTAAAATCTACCCATAAGAAGGCAACGAAAAAACAAAAGCATTTAGAAAGTGTTGCTGAACAATCAGATAACATTTCAAATGATGATTTAGAGAATCATATTGACATATGTTCTCACAATTGTCCTTTACTTAAATCTTTAGCAGTAGAGGTTCATAATTGTGGTGATATGAATATTGTCAGTTTTGTGGGGCTTATCATTTCAAACAGGAAAGACCCAGAGATGGCGAGTTCGTTAGTTGCTGTCAAAAAGGCAAGGTAAAACTTCTAGAAAGACAACAATTACCAACATATTTACAAAGCATTATGACTGAGCCTACTTTCCCCAACTACCAAAATTTCAAAACAAACATAAGATCTTATAATAGTGCCATATCCTTTGCATCTATGGGTGCAACATTAGCTGCTAATGTGCCAAGACATGGCCCTTATTGCTTTAAAGTACAAGGACAAATTTACCACTGTACTTCTCATTTACATCCAGAGCAAGGAGAGCAACGTATGCAGCTTGAAGAAAATAAAAAATGCTTACCCATTGTTTTTATAGAGCTTGATACAATTATGGCCAATAACCCATACACTCAAGCTTATAAAAAGTTGCCAGAAGTAGAAAAGGAACAACAAATGAATGAAGAAATACATCAATTGCCAATCCCAAAGATCAATATGGTGCTTAAAAAAGATTGCCATACTGATAAACGCTGTTATAACTTGTCAACATCAAATGAGGTTGCAATGGTCTTTCAAAATGACGAAGGAGAACCAACATTTTAGAGAGACATTAGAATATATACCAGAAATGAGGAGCAACCTTTCATTAATATAAGTATCTTAAGTACCAATTTGGATCCAATGACATATCCCATATTTTTTCCACATGGGAAGGCAGGTTGGCAACCCAAATTAATACTTCAGAGTTACCCAAATTCAAAAGTACGTGTGAGAAATAATATTTCAATCCCATTTTATGTGGTGGAAAACTGACAAAACAATGGATCAGTGATTCATATTTGCAAGTTGAGGCAAATAATTTAAACTTCATCAAATATCAACAAGATAAACTATGTATTGTAACTAAATTTGTAAAACCAGATTTATTTATTACTTTTACATGTAATCCACAATGGCCAGAGATTACACACAATCTGCTAATTGGACAAACTGCTTCCGATAGCCCAGAATTAGTGGCAAGTGTCTTTAAAATCAAATTTAATTAATTAATACGTGACATAACCATAACTCCGTTATTTGGCAAATGTCTGGCTTATGTTTATACCATCGAATTCCAAAAAAGAGGCCTTCTACATGCACATATTCTTATAATCTTTCAAGAGAAAGATAAATTAGATACTGGTGACAAAGTGGATTCAGTAATTATTGCTGAACTACCAGATCCAGAAATATATGGTAGACTATATGAGATTGTAACTCATTGTATGATTCATGGACAGTGTGGAGATATTAATCCACAGTCACCATGTATGGAAAATAAGAAATGTACTAAAGAATTTCCAAAAGATTATAGAGACAAAACTTATGCTAATTGTGATGGCTATCCATTATACAGAAGAAGAGAAGGACAAACTGCCATTATGCGTGACAAAAAGGTAGACAACAGATATGTGGTACCATACAATCCATATTTACTTATGAAGTATAATGCACACATTAATGTGGAAGCTTGCACTTCTATAAAATACATTAAATATGTCTACAAATATATTTACAAAGGCTATGATGCAGCTACTGTAGTGGTAAAAAGTGCAAAAAATAACAAACACTGTGAGTTAGTACATGATGAACTTGCATCTCATGTAGATGCTCGCTATGTAAGTGCGCCTGAAGCAATGTGAAGTCTTTTAAAATTTGAAATGCACAATCGCTCACATGCAGTATATCGATTAGCTGTACATTTGCCACAACGACATTTAGTGTATTTCCATGTTGGAAATTAAACAAAGCATCGACACACTACACTAGCTGCATGGTTTCAATTCAATTCTACTGATTTAGAGGCAAGGGAATTGTTGTATATTGACATTCCACACTATTATGTTTTCGTTAATGGATTATGGCGAAAATGAAAAAGGTGTAGAAATAAAATAATCCCAAGAATTTACACTGTAAGTCCAAGAGACCTTGAACGTTTCTGCTTACGATTACTACTTTTAAATGTTCCTTGTGCACAAAGTCTTGAACAGTTAAGAACTGTTAATGACATAGTTTATGAATCATTTCATTTAGCTGTGTGACACAGAAACTTCCTAGCTGATGATACAGAATGGGAAAGATGTCTAAAAGAAGCAACAGAACTATATCAAATGTCACTGCAAATGAGGGAAAAATTTGCATTCATTTGTATCTTCTCAAATGCTCCAAATGCATTAGCTGTGTTGCACAAATTTAAAACAATTATGGCTGAAGACTTTTTGCAACAATACAATGAGCCTATTGCACAATTAAAAGCATTAATTGAAATCCTAGAGGTCTTTTTAACTACGTTGTGCAAGTTTCAATCTACTAGATCCATTTCTCATAATCAACATAAACTTTGAAGACTATGACACTCAACTACAAAGAGAAAGAATTGAAGAAAGACTTGCAACTTTAAATACATTACAATTGCAAGCATTTAATGCAATCAAAAATGTCATAGATGATGACATGGTCAAAGAGCATTATTTCTATCTGGATGTACCTGGAGGATCAGGAAAACGTATCTATATAATTTATTGATGAGTTTTGTTCGAGCACAAGGTCAAATAGCGCTGGCATTTGAAACCACTGGAATTGCCACACTTTTGTTAGAAGGTTGAAGAACTGTGCATAGTGGATTTGCATTGCCAGTTCCTATTTTGGAAACATCAGTGTCGGATATTCGAATAACATCATTACAAGCAAAAATAATTAAAAAAAAGGAAATTAATTATAATAGATGAAGCTACAATGATGTCATGCCATGCCCTACAATGTATTGACCATTTGCTTCGTGAAGTCATGGATAACAATTTGCCATTTGGTGTAAAGGTAATGAATGCTGTTAGGTGAAGATTTTAGACAAACATTACAAGTCGTTGTACATGGAAATCGAACCGACATTGTCGAAACATGTATAAAGGCAAGTACAATTTGGAAACTATATACCCACCTTCAATTACAACAAAATATGAAATCAGAAGGATAAAATGAATTCAATGATTGGCTCATTAAAATTGGAGAAGGAAATTCAGAGAGAATACAAAATTTACCAGATGACACTGTGCACATCCCAGCTCATATGATTTGCAAACAGGATCTTATATCAGCTATATTCTAAAGTACAATAAATAATGAGGACTATGCAGATCTTGCCAACAAAGTAATACTAACATGCAAAAATAAGGATGCATTACTCCTCAATAATGGAATATTAAAAGAAATAAATGCACCATAAAAAAATGATCACAGTGCTGATTCTGTACTTGGTGATGACAAAGAAAGTCAGACAAACTTTTTAACTGAATTCATTAACTCATTAACTCCCTCTGGAATGCCACCACATATTTTGCAGCTAAAGAAAGGTGCAATTGTCATGTTACTGCGAAATATGAACCTAAAAAAAGGCTTATTTAATGGGACCAGAATAATTGTTCAAGAATTAAAGACCATTTCATACATGCGGAAATTCTAACTGGTACCCATAAAGGAGAGAGAGTTTTTATACCAAGAATAGATTTGGCACAAATGAAAGTAGCCTCCCTTTTGTACTTCAAAGGAGACAATTTCCCTTCATCATGGCATTTGCCATGACCATTAATAAATCACAAGGACAAACTTTCAAATCTGTGGGTATCTTTTTAGAAGAACCAGTATTTGCACATGGCCAGCTGTATGTTGCCTTCTCAAGATGCAAGAATCCAGAGGCTATTAAAGTTTTTATTGAAAACAATGAAAGTCAAGGTGATTTATTTGATGATGGATGCATTTTTACAAAAAACATTGTCTACTGTGAAGTACTATAACTTTAATTCCACAAAATAGAACAATACAAGACAGACCCATCCAAAAAAAATAATTCACCTCAACGAGAATTTCACACCAAAAACAATGGTTTAATTTCGAGGAACAACTTCTAAGTCACGCAAGTTTTTTTTAGAGCACAACTGTTTCAATAAGAAACTCTAAAAAATGGCAAAAAACATAGAGAACAGTGGTTTTACTTACAGAAAAAAATGTAGATATCTCTGGGACTCTTTTATGAGGACCGCTATTTCACATAGGAAACTCTATGTGCCATTTTCAAAAAATAATGTAATTTCAATAAGAATTGTACAACAACAAACAAAACAAAAAATATAGAGACCAGTGCTTTAATTTCAAGAATGACATTTCATGTCACTCACACTCTTTTTAGAGCACCACTATTTCCATAAGAAACTCTTTAAAATGCCAAAAAATATAGAGAACAGTGGTTACACCCCACGGACGAACTTTATTGTTTAGAGTTCTCTTTTTAGAGAAACACTATTTCACATAGGAAACTCTATGTGCCATTTTCACAAATTATAACAATAACAACGAAATGTCAACCATCAAAAATCAACAACGACAAAATACCAGATTACAATTTTATGGAAGTAAAACACTTTACAGTTTAAATGTTACGTCATTATGTTACTGTTTATAATGTTACTATTCTTTTTTTAAACGTGAAAAGTTGTTAAATTGCATATATTTCAAAGTTCATGTTAAGAGGAGGAGGAGCTTTTGTTATACAATTTAAATGTATCATTCAATCTAAAATATTAATCCAGGGAGTAATCCGATCACCAGTTAATGGGGTCAGGAAGGTATTAATTTCCCCCCCCTTTGATTGGCTAAGTGTCAAGGAGGGTTTTTAATGTTTGCCTTCCTCTGGATTCAATATATATTTAGTTTACTAGTTGTTAATCTACAAGTTGCATGTTACAAAACTTTATGTAATGTCTCATTAATACAATGTTGACCTGTTCTTACATTAAAATTTTACTACTCTTAAAAAATGATCATTTAACAGTTGGTCACCTACAAGTTGCATGTCAAATAAACATGTTCTATGTAATAATTGTACTTCTTTATAGATAACAAAAAGGTTACAAGTCTCAACTGCGCATATTACATGCAAAACATAATTGCCATCATTTTTTGACGGGCAAGTCGCTAGTCTTAAATATAGCTAAACGTATCTCAATTATCTCATAAGGAACCTCATGGTTGCTCAAATGAACTCCCTATCAGGAGTTCCTATCGACCACTATGGTCTCTAACCCCCACCATAAACCGTACCCCCAAGCCTAATTTAGAATTACAATAAGAAGAACATGCCACAGTCTTAAAAAACACAGAAACAACTAAAATATGTTACATATATAGTTACATAGTTACATAGTAATTAAGGTTGAAAAAAGACTTTCAGTCCATCAAGTTCAACCTGTTAAGATCGCCTCTGATCTGCAATATGTGGATTAGTTATTAATTAATTCGTTAAATAATTATTAATAGTATAGTATTGGAGGATGAATAAAGAGTTAGTCCATCAAGTTCAACCTTTTTAGATCTCTATTGATCTTATTAATGTGGACTATTTATTATTAATTGTTAATTGATCCAGAGGAAGGCAAACAGAAAAAAAAAACCATTGAAACTTTGCCAATTGTCTCATAAAGGTAAAAAAATTCCTTCCTGACCCCAGAAACTGACGATCAAATTTCTCCCTGGATCAATATTCCTTCGCTAGTTATCTAGGATAGCCTTGAATGCCCTCTTTATTCAAAAATATATCTAACCCCTTTTTGAAGTTGTCTATCGAATTTGATGTTACCACCTCCTTTGGTAGAGAATTCCACAGTTTAACCACCCTAACTGTGAAGAACCCTTTTCTGTGCTTAAGGTGAAATCTTTTTTCCTCTATCGTCAAAGGGTGTCCTCTTGTCAGTTGAAAATCTCTTGCTACAAGAAGTTCACTTGACAAAACCTTTTATTGACCCTGGATGTATTTATATAAGGTAATCATATCCCCCCGTAGACGCCTTTTTTCTAGCGAAAATGATGATAAAATAAAAGAATGAAACTTATAAATTAAAATAATTAGTTAACACAGTACACCCTATCGCTCCATCATTGTCAGTTAATGCCCTGGGGCCATATTCAATTTGAAGCCCACAACTCGATCGCAGATGGCCGAATGTCTGCGGGTGTGTTTTGGTATCCCGTTCATCTCTGATTGAGATTCTGTTAAATAGCTCAAGGCCGCAAGTTGCTGTCCGAAAGCCGAAACTTTAAACTACGCACTGGGTCATAGCAGTTCAGGGCGAGAAGATGATCAATTCAGCAATCCCGTAACCTCCCATTTCAAATTAGCCAATAGAAAATGAAACCGTCATTATTACGACAGTAAAACATGGAGGTTAAATGTCAATCAATTTGGTTTGGGGGTGCGATATGTGATCAGACTCGCAAACCCTCACAATAAAGAATAATTAAAATGAATGCCAATACTGTTCTAGTCCATATGGGTATTAACTCATTGATAACCGAGATCGATTTAAACCCCGAAATTACACATACAAATACATTTTATTTCCTGCCCATTTGCGAGCTTGAAACTGTTGTGCAATTAATTCTAATGTCTATCCTTGCTTTCCCTGTTCTTTATAGTGCAGTATTGATTTTTTAATTTGCATTTACAGTGCTACAAATAGGTGTTTAACCCCCTTTTGGGTCCTCTTTAACACTTAAGATTTTCTACTTCATTTGCCATTTACGGGTGTGAAAACATTTGCAGGCTTGGGGAAATTGAGCAATTGAATAGCGATTTGCAATTTTAGCCTTGCAAAAGTAAAAGATCAAAGGCTTTTGGAGGATGTAAGTTACGAGTTTAACCAGTGACATTTTTTCAAGGTTGGAACTTGGAAGACGTTTGGAGCCAGATGAATAGCAAAATAGCTTGCTTATGGGCTACCGGATCTGCCGAAACCTCAATTGAATATGGCCCCTGATCTTCAATTGTGAGACCTGGTAAACGAGCACTCCAGATTGA
Organism: Discoglossus pictus; assembly: GCA_027410445.1. Taxonomy (NCBI): domain Eukaryota; kingdom Metazoa; phylum Chordata; class Amphibia; order Anura; family Alytidae; genus Discoglossus; species Discoglossus pictus. The sequence continues at coordinate 46,677,596 of CM050164.1, forward strand.
AGATATATTTGTTTTCTGGCCTCAAGGAAATTATCTGTTCAGTCTTGCTTGAAGCTTTCATCCTTATCTTAAAGGCCAGGGAAAAAGGCAATCTAAAAATCTGCTGCACTCTATAAATAATAAGAAATGTTGTCACTAAGTCACTGGGAGCATTTCCTCTAAGGGCCACTTTGGTCTCACCAATGCCTTTATGCAGACTTTCTAGGGCTTTAAATGGCTGACATAGCTGTCAATAATTTTTTCAGCAAGTCAACATAAAGGAACTGAATTTCTCGCTATCTTACTGTTTACTATTAATCAATGAGCAAAAACTACCTCCCCCTTTTACTGAATCAGAATTGAGTGTCTCTCTAGATTATATAGTGTGTTCAATATGATTGTGACTATAATTTTTATGTGTGATTTTCCCATATAAAAATGTTATGAGTGTAATATGAAGCAAATTAAGAGCTCCTTTCCAGACAAAAGCTTGATTCTGAATATTTAAAACTGCCAACCAGAGTTGCTCCCACTCTTTAATAGCCTCATAAGGGATGGACAAAAACAGCTCAATGAAGTTTAGAAATGGAAGTTTGAGAGTAAGTTTAAAGGGTCTGTTAATTCAGCACATCTTGGAGCACATCACTGTAAAGTTCAGCTAAAAATATTTTGAAAAATGTATTGAATTTTTGAAATAGGTGCTTTTTTCACAGAAAAAAAAACATACATGTAGTGTCCGTTTACATGAGACTCTGACATTCCCCCAGAATGACTCACAGCAAGAGATGCGTGCAGAGAGAAGAAGCAGAAAGAGATTTAACCCTTCACAAATTCATCTGTGCAGATGTTTCCCGGAATAAGCTAAAAAGTATAGTTAAGGGTCAACTTCTCCTGCATTAATGAAGTTCAGTGAAAAACTATAAACTTGTGTTCACTGAGTCTACACCTGTGGTGTAGGCAGATGTTGTTAATCATTGAACAGTCAGGGGTGTGTTTGTAAGCAGACCTAAGATCTTATTAGTGTAATTAAAAAAAGGAATAGAACATTTTAACACAGAATCTTGTGATCTTCCACACCATAAAGAGCTCTTACAGTGACGTAAATGGCCCTTTAATGTAAAAATTGTTTTTATAAAGATAGTATCCATAAGGCAACAGAGTGCAAAAAAAAGCTTGTACAGCATATTAACCTGCTCCCATTTCAATAAAAATACCACAGACTATGTTAGGACTGTATAGCCAGTAATTCCAAAATACTGCAAACTGAATATAAGTAAATCAAGAAAAAAAAAAATTTAATTCACAAAAATTACTTTAGGATAATAGCTGGCTTTGTAACCAGGAAGAGAGTTAGCAGATTAGTGGTAGCATTCATTTAATTTATTGAACAGAACTCAAACTCAAACTGTTTTATTAATAAAGCCATTTGGAAATGTAATACATTTTAAAGTGAAAGGAAAGTATGACTGCATGAATGACCAATAGCACTTGATGGATTAAATAAACACAGTTTGAAGTGAAATTATTTAAATGTGACAACTTTCAGCACATTCTACATCTTCACAATGTTTAAGGGTAAAGTAAACGTGCACACATTTATTCATTTTTATTATTTTTATTATATTTCCTGTAAATAAATTGTATTCAATTATTTTACTAAAATGTCTTTTGATATCAATGTGGAATACTTCCCCTCTAACTAGAAGCTCTTACAGGATTCTTTAAGTAGGAGAGATTCTTAAAACCTTCTGGCATTCATGTGTGAAGATGGCTCTTGTGAGTCCAGAATATTTGAGAATGTAATTCAATTGTTTTCATTATTTAACATTAGATTATGGCAATTCAACACTGAAATTTTTTGGCAGCTTTTTTTGAGTAGTTGCAGGCCAGGGCCTTGTTTAAGAGGGTCCATGAGACATAGGAATGTCTCCTGAAGGAAATCTACTCAACATGAGCCTTGCCAGATGTTTTTGTGGTCAGTGCACCGCACAGTGGGAACTCCCCTGCTCTTATAGGAATTGTAGTAGTTCACCCTGCAAACAGGCTAGCCAGCACTCAGGGAGTTCTTGTAGCCTCAAAAGAGGACTATTTACTTTGAAAAGAAGCATCTGGTGTGGGATAAGGCTCCTGATGCCACAACAGACAGAAATAATACTATTAAGTCTATAACACACTGATAAATCTTATAACCACCATCAGACCCCATATTTGCCCAAGATGTTTGGCCCAAGTGGCTAATAAAAATGTTTGCCAGGGAATCCTTCCAACTTAAACCCCTCAGCAGCCATAAAAAACACTGGTGATAAAGTAAAAAATTAGAACCAGTTGCATAAAGGAACCGATCCCCCAAAGAATAGCATATAGTAAACGGCCACTAGCAGGCCCTTATGGCTTTAAAAAGAGGGTAGATCAAGAAAATTTAGTTAAGCAACCACCACTTGTTAGATCACAAATTCAACAAGAACTGCTGCATAATGATTTAAGTGAGATTTAAGACTCACAGTCTGAATTAGAGGATCCACCATATAGTCGTACCTGCCCTGTGAGGTCAAGGATGGAAACATGCAGGTATAGTCCTCTCCACCTTTTAACTCCTCATTTTAAGATATCTTAGTAATAGGTATATTCAGGTTAGCACAATGCAGCTAGACAAAGGGTGAGTGGTGGATAGAATTAGGGGACTGGGAGTTGAGGATATAAAAGCAAAAGTATCAGTAACCTGTGGGGCCTTTCCGAGTCAAGCTAGTAGACTTATGCCTTCAAACTACATTGGCAAATCTCTTGTGAGGTTACTCTCAGATGCAGCTAGAGCTAAATAGGGGAAGATTAAACAGTGGCGGTCACATGGCAATAAGTTGCACAGTGTAAGGCTAGTTACACCTATGCACTAGCAGGAATGTGGATCCAATAGGCAAAGGAGAAATAGTAATAGATCTTCTTGCTTTACCAGACCTTCAAGACATAGATCATGATTGGGGAGGAAGAGGTTCCTGCAGACGCAGGCACTCTTGCAAATCAAGAGAGGAAACTTGGGGACATGGAGTCCGGTCCAGGAGTGAGTGGTGGTCAACTCAAGCCTACTGATCAATACCTATTGGGATGCCACAGTTTGTCACAGCTCTTAATGAGATAGTACTACTTAATCTTGAGCTAATGTTCTTGTGTATAGAATGAAGACAATTTTATGCTTTGGAAATGATACTAAAGGGGCTGCTTGGCCAGCACTGTATTAGTGTCTAGGATGAGGTATTGGTTAGTATCTTAAGACAGCTTGAAAATAGGGTTTTGGGCCCCGGGCATTTTGTTATACTTCTGTGGCACATTTGGTGGACACATGCATGCTTTAGAATAGGCTCTCAGAAAGTTGTAAGAGGAACTGAATAGGTACATGGGCCATACCAGTCAATGTTATTTGGGAATGTTTTGAACAGAGGGAACCTGATACTTCTGAATAAGTGCAGGGTGAATTATGGTATCTGAAGGATCTAAAATCTTGGGTTCATTGGATAATCCAGGCATTTATGTGTTCAGGCCATCCATCATTGGGTAAAAATGACATAACGTATTGGCATAATATTATTACTCTAATGCAGGGTCTTTCCTCCTTTGCCAGGTGAGGCAGGAAAGGGGGATCCCCATATACATTCACTAGATGCGGGTAAAAGGTATGATCTGAAATTTATTTGGACTGCATAAGTGGGCCCATAACTCTTAGTTTAAACATTTCTGCTTGGAAAGGGTAGACGTTCAGTGTAATGATTCCTTATTAAACTTAAAAGTAATCTCTAAGGGGCTGTCAGTTCGGGTCCATGTATTAAGCTGGGGCTACAACACTATACTAGGTAGCAGACAGGGTAGATTTGGCCTAACTACTGGCAGAAGGGTTTTATATGTAGGCTTCCCTATTCGCATCCACTTGGTCGATGGTGCCCTTACAGTAATTCTGCTCAACCTAAAATCTCATTTAGAAATTAAAAGGTAATTAGGGTAATCTGATGGCGGGTCCTTTTGAACAACAGCCTTTTAGTTTTGCTTTGGGTGTCTCCGTTAGGATTGGTTCCAAAAAAGGAGCCTATGAAGTATAGATAAATCCATTCACCTGTCCTATTTGAAAGGAGATTCAGGAATGATGGAATTGATAAGAACATTACTTCAGTGTTATACATACCCTTACATACAGATACTTTGTCGGTTTAAACAGGTGGGAATAGGCAATATTATGGCCAAGATCGAGGTGGGGTCTGCCTTTTGACTTTTGTGGTTTACCTTGAGTTATCACCTCGTGGGTTTTCGTATTGAAAAGAAAAAATCTATGTGGACCTCGGTCTTCCATGGGTTTCCAAATCAGGTTTTATTTTTAAATAGTCAGTGCATTATTTGTCAGAGATTCAATGTGAATCAGTTTAAGCTTCAGTTTTGAATTATTGGGATGACTTATTAAGCACGGGGCTTAGTAGAGCTGGAGATTGCTGCCGTATTGTGTCCACGTTCGCCGGGGGTGGCCTAGGAATCTGAGGTTCCGTTAGCAGGAAATAAAACAGAGGGTCATAATATTTTATTGGGGTCTCAAATTGTTTTGGTTAAGATGAGGCAACTATAGGACTAGTTAAGTGCTCTTGGAGCATATACGAAAATATCCTCGAGAGAGATATTGAAGGGGATTATCTTTAGCAACATCAAATATTAGATCCCTCATAATTTTATCAGGGTGACATCTTTTATGAAGGAAGATGTGATGATATAGTTTGCTTCCCTATCTTTCTGTATTGGAAGCTAGAACACTTCAGGTAATTGGACCTAGACTGGAGGGGAAATTTGAAGTCTTCATAGAGCATTTGTGGGAGTTGGGAGCAGGGAGATGGTGATTATGGAGGCAATCCCTGGATATGCCTACTTGGCTCTAATATAAGTGGGTTTGGGGTAAAAGAAATAAGTTAAGCCAAATAGTGAAGGAGATAACCCAGAGGATGAGGATTGTGATATGGCTATGGTTCCTTATGGTATAAGGAATAAGGAGCTTGCCCTCTTTGGTGGTTCATCAGGTGGCAGCCTTGGCTTCTAATTTAAACTAGCCAGCTTTATAGACCTGACTAAGGAATTGGTGGTTAAACAAGAGGAGTGGCTGGAAGGAATAGCAGGTGGCCTAAAAATGTAGACTCCTGTTGAGATGGTCGGTGTTATTGGAGGGAATGTGTACTGGTGTTTATGAAGATTTGTTTCCATAAAGCCAAGGCAATGGTGGCTTCAAGTAGTTGTATGTGGGATCATGAGGGCTTTATAACCATATGGTTGAATAGGTCCAAAGCAGACAAGGCAGGTAGAGGAAAGGAGATTTCACTTTACCAAATAGGTAAAAATGAATTTCCAGTGATGGATTAAAGTCTTTTTCAGTTCAACACCCAGCTGTGAATGGACATAAGCAAGGATTGGCATTGTCATACTTCCAATTCTCCAAAATTCTGGTAATTTGTTTGCAGTTACTTTTTTTTTGCAAAGTCATGATTTTGGCATTCATTAATTTATAATTGGCACAGCCACTGAAGCTGCCAGAACACGTCCTTTAGAAGATGTGTTTCTGTAAATTGGAAGGTGGGAATGATGGTGTTAAAAGATATCTTCTGGAAGCTTTGCTGCTTTTTAATGGTTCTTGGCTTCTTTCAGATCATGTACGGCAAATATGGATTATATGCCTCTAGTACTACTGGGCCTGGCATATAGCCTCAATTGTTGATGATGTCTTAGAACTGGATGTTCCTTGGAAACAGGTGACGGTGCACTGGACAGCCTTTAGAGGTAGGTAGGTGAGCTAGTAGTCAGCTATGCCACGCGCTTGAGGCCACCTGCCTTGGTATTGATCCATGGCAGTGGTAATAATTAAGGCAACACATCTATCAAGCGGCTGGTCCATAAGATGAAAAGTAATATCAAGTATTAGTTGCAGCTTTATCCAAACATGTTTATTATATGGTCTGAGATGATAAAACACAGGTTTTGTAGGGAGGAAAATAACTTTCGAAAGTTGGACAAGGTTTTTGCTAATTTCTGTTCGGCATCATGAGTTTGAGGATGAGGATACTGATCGCTGGTTTATTTCTGATGGGTTAGTCTCAATCTCATGATGTTTATTTTTAAAGAAGCTGTGCAGCAGGCCATGGCATTTATGGAGGACATTAAGCGTTTATTTTCCAGTGTGTTTTTTTCTACACTAAGGGCCCTTCTATTGCCCAATTTGTAAATTTATACACCCTTATAACTGCTCTTAATATTGCCATATATTTTATTAGCTACTCACAATCCCGCCAACAATCACTACTGGCTTGACAAAGGTAATTAATTGGCCTTAGAAATCCATATGAGCTCTAAATATTTAAAGTTACACACAATTGATATTCTATAAGACCCATGGCTCTAGATCACAAATAAAGTCTGATCCACAACTGAAAAAAAGTATAATTTTTCTGTCAGGACTTGCTGTTTCAAACACTTATTAGAGCTATAACATCAATTAATCACACAATACTGTACTTTAAAAGCTTGGGAGGCATATAAACACATTAGAATTAATTGTACAGCAGTCTCAAATCCACAAATATGCAATTAAAAAATATTATTTTTAAATGTTATTTCTGAGCAATATCAATCCAAAGTCACAAGGGGTTAATACATATCATGAAACCCACATGGACTAAAGCATAGGATCTAATGCATTTTATAGATTGCTAGACTGCTTGATTGCAAGCATGGTCAGCAAATATTACTTATTAATTCATACCCTCCAATTGCAGGTTACGTCTAACTTCTAAGTTTACTGACGTCATGATAACGGTCTCATTTATTATTGGCTGTGTCTAAGAAGTAAGTTGCGGGCTTGCTTAAATATTTTAAGATTATATGATCACGCTCACTGGTATCCTTCTTAAAAAGCCTGGGTTTATGAGTTTAGGCTTAAGGAGCTAAATTGCAGACTTAAGTCAGTAGAATACATCTAAACATTTAAAGAAAATAAAAACACCCGCAGCCAAATTTACCAGTTTGAGACATTTGTGGGTTTCTAATAGAATAGGGTCCTAAATGTATAAATCTGCCAAAATGAGCACTACATTTTAACCATTCATGGATTTTGTAAAATCATCACACATTTAATTTATTCCTACTGGATTATCAAACTCTATCCCATATTTGTGTGGCATCTACATGAAGCAAAACAATATAACTAAATAAATTAAACAAAATAGGAACAAGCAATGAATCAAGAGACAATCACGTCTCAGTTAGATTGTTATCTGAGGAATTTTACATGGTAAAATTGGATATATAAACTAATATGGCTATTACCGTATTGGGACGAATATAAGCCGCACTTTTTTTCTGATTTTTGAGCTTGCGAGTTAAGGGTGCGGCTTATATTCGCGACCGTCAAAAAATCATTGCTGATTTGCGAACTTTGCTTGTAACACGTGCAACTTCTATTCGCGAATGCAAAATTACTGACAATTTGCGTGATTGCGAGTCAAGGGTGCCGATTTTCGTGCTTTAGACTGCGGTATTGAAAAGCGATTTACGGTTTTAGTGATTCTAACATCCTGTAAAGCCTGTAACCTGCAAAAAAAGCCTGTTTCTTGCAATGGCGAATCACTTTGAGAGTCTTTTTCTCTCCAATTTTACGGGTGCGGCTTATATTTGAGTACTATCACTTTTCTATTTTTTCACCTTGAACTTTGCGGGTGCAGCTTATATGCGGGTGCGGCTTATATTCGGAGCAATACGGTATATGCTGTTTTTGACAAATCCTTACCTACCTCTATGTTATTTAACCTTTCTTGCTGTTTTACATACAGAGTGCTATTAAATGCCTTCCTAAAAAAGTGTTCTAAGTCTTAGTTGTCTTTACTAACATCTACAGGAGCTCAAAGGGCCTTTAAAAAATTATGTGCATTCTCGACCTCTCCTAACAGCGGCTTAACCGCTTCTGAGAACACTTACATGACACGTAACAACAAGTGTCCATAAAAACATAATACAATAAAAAATCTCCATAAAGAAGCATTTTACATGACACAATTAAACTGAAGCCTATATATCCTAAACCACCAAAAAAAAGTATTTGCAATGATTAACCTAGTCATCTAACAAAATAAATCATTTCTAGTTGAACACGTTATCTTACAAAGGCGCACGTGTTAGTGACTGCAAAGTTTGTTGCTCCTCGACACCAGTACATATATAAATGTTACATGGTTCCCATGGTGAAAGGATAAAATATTCAGATTTTTTCCAATAGAAGTCCATTTCATAAACATAATCTAGGGACGGTCATCTGTATTATATTTTGTCCATAAAGCTAACTACCTTCTTGCTTTGGGTACACTGTTTGCAGACTGTATAAAGGTTTATACTGATTTTTTTTGCATTATCACATTCACAACTTTATGTGGTAGACTAAAATGTCCAACATAAAAAAAAAAATTCTGTACATAGTATTTTCTCGAGAGATTAATCCTGTTAGTTTGGCCACAAATGTATAACAATTTCAGTTTTATTACAATTACCTTGAAAATGTGATTGTCGCTAAGTAGTGGAATACTGACTCTTAAAAAGGCTAGATCTATTTATGTATAGTTACAACATTTTTACATGACAAGCATACATTGTAAGCACCATATAATGATGCCCTCAGTGTCAGATCTGAAAGTAGACAAGTGGATGATGTCCTTGGCAAGATACATTAACTTATTAGGTGACTGCAATACGTAATTAGAAACAAATAGAAGTAGCATTAAAGTATATACCACTAAAACATCTATGTTCAGCAAGGGCAGTCTTGAATAATTCTTATGTAGGCTACAAAGAATTGTACTTGTATATTTATATAACAACTAGCGACTTGCCCGTCAAAAAATGACGGTCTATAAAAATTAAATGTTGTGAAATTTGTTTGCAACACAAAATGAGTCTGCTCCCTTTGTCCCTTTTGTTTTTCTAAAAAGAAATACACATTAATTTTTTTAACTTTTTATTTTTTGTAACTTTCAACTTATATTCACATTTTTTTTTCAATAACAATATAATTTAATGCATACATTATGTACTTTTTAATGCATACATATTTTAAAGTATAACATTAAATTTTGTAACAGGCAACTTGTATATTAAACAATCTTTCAACATTCTTTTAACAATACTAACACTTTTCAATTGATATTTATCACTTAGTAACTGCAGACTATATTAACTTTGAGTAAGTAATTTTTTTTTTGGAAGAACATGTTTTTTTTCATTTGTAACATTTTTCTTAAACTCTTGTTAAACTAAATTAGCATTGAATCCAGAGGAAGGCAAACACTAAAACCCCCATTCAAACTTATACAATTGTATCTTAGAGGGAAAAAAATTAATTCCTTCCTGACCCCATTAACTGGTGATCGGATTACTCCCTGAATCGATACTTTGTCTTTAATTAATACATTTCCAATTATGATGAAATGCTTCATCTTTATACTAACGATATATGTTTACCTATTCCACATATATATTTAACAAACTGTTTTCAAACTTTAAAATACACATATTTAACATCTGAAATTGTAACATCAAACAATAACATTTAACTCTTCAAAGACACGAAAATGTGAGAATTTTTTTGTGGGGCCAATCATATGAATCTGAAACTTGTAACCCATTCCAATATGTTTAAGGATGTTTACTGTTTTTTTTGTTTTGTTCTGTTTGCCCTTTGTGCAAATGTCACATAGAGTTTCCTAAGTGAAATAGTCGTCCCCTATTTAAAGAGTCCCAGTGTACTTAAATTTTGTACTGGGAGTCAAACCACTGTTCTCTATGTTTTTTTGTCCATTGTATATAGTTGGTTCTTGAAATATTGTTTTTGTGCAATCATATTGAGTACCTTAAAATGTTGTCATGGAAATGAAACCACTGTGCTCTATGTTTCCAACACCTCATAGTAGACAATGTTTTTGGTGTAAACGTATCCATCGTCCAATAAATGACCCTGACTTTCGATTTCTTCAACAGTCACTTTAATTTCGTTTGGATTCGTGCACATTGAAAAAGCAACATAGAGTTGTCCATGTGCAAAAACTGGTTCCTTTAAAAAAATCCCAACAGACTTAAAAGTTTGGCCTTGGGATTTATTGATGGTCATGGCAAATGCCATGATAACTGGAAATGATCTCCTTTGAAGGACAAAAGGCAAACCACTCTCACTTGGAGCTAAATCAATTCTTGGTATAAAAACTTGTTCACCTCTATGGGTCCCAGTTATAATTTCTGCATGTATAAAATGATCTTTTAACTCATGCACAATTAATCTGGTGCCATTACAAAGTCCTTTTTTTGGATTCATATTTCGCAATAACATGACAATTGCACCTTTTTTCAATTGTAAAATATGTGGTGGCATTTCAGATGGTAATAACAAATTAATAAATTCGATACTAAAATTCGATTTGCTCTCTTTATCATCAGCCGGAACCGAATCTGCACTGTAATAATTCTTTTGTGGTGCATTGATGTATTTTAAAATTTCATTATTTACATTCAAGGCATCGATATTTTTTGATGTTAATATCACTTTGTTTGCAATGTCTGAGTAATCCTCGTTATTAAGAGTATTTAGAAATATGGCTGATATGAGTGATTCATTGCAAACCATTTCTGATGGAATTTCAATGGTATCATTTGGTAAATGCTGTATTTCTGGATGTTTTCCTTATCAGATTTTAATAAGCCAATCATTGAAATCATTTTGGCCTTCTGGTCTAATATTTAATTCTAATTTGAGATGTGTAAATATTTGCCACAGTTTACTGGTCTTGATACATGTTTCAATGATCTCTGTTCTATTTCCGTGTGGCACAACAGGTAATGTTTGCCTAAAATCGCCTCCTAACAGCATCACCTTTCCACCAAATGGCAACTTATTATCCATCACTTCTTTTAAGAATCGATCAATACATTGCAGTGCATGACATGACAACATTGTTGCCTCGTCTATGATAATTAGTTTAGTTATTTTAAATAACATCAAACAATTGTACAGATAAGTTTTTCCGGATCCACCTGGGCCGTCTAGATAGAAATACCGGTCTTTGACCATTTCATCATCTGTAGCATTTGTGATGGCATGAAATGCTTCTAACTGTTTAGTATTAAAGTTGCCAGTTTTTCTTGTGTTTTTTGTGTTTGTAGCTCAGTGTCATAATCATCAAAATTGATGTCATCTATAAGTCCTGGATCTGGTAAATTAAAACTTGCACAATTTAATCCATGAGCGAACAATATTTCTTGTATTTCCATCAATGTTTTTAACAGAGCTATTGGTTCTCTGTAACGTTTCAAGAAGTCTTCTGACATGATTAATTTAAATTTTTTCCACAAAGTGAAAGCATCAGGTACATTGCAAAATATGCATATGAATGCAAATTGTTGTCTCATTTGCTTTGGCATTTGACATAGTGGTGCTTCTTCAAGACACCTCTCCCATTCTGTATCATCAGCTATAAAATGTTGATGTCTTGCAGCTAATAGGAATGTATCATACACTATGTCATTCACTGTACGTAAATGCTCAAAACTCTGTACACCGGGAACATGTAGCAGAAGTAATCTTAAACTGAAACGTTCAATGTCCCTTGGACTGACGGTATAAATGCGTGGTATAATTTTATGTGCATCTCTTCTTCATTCTTGCCATCGAACATTTACAAATACATAGTGATATGGTATCTCTATGTATACAAATTGTCTGGCCTGCGTATCCTGACAGTTTAATTTAAACCATGCAGTAAGTGTTCTAAGCTACTTCTTTTTGTTAAATATTCGTATTACTTCATATTGTCTATTCAACTTTACATAAGTGCATGTTAAAATTTATTAATATAGGCTTTTTTGATGCATCAGTACAAAATTAAATGTTTTACCTGTGAAGATGATCTTGATGTTGTTCAAAAGCTGCAAACGTCACGCTGTGTGTTTTTTCACTTGCAGATTGCAATAAACTTTAAAATAAATTTTAGAATTTTTGTAATATTTGGTTTCATCCATATCATTAAATGAACATCAATCAAGAGACATATATTTGTATACATTTAATATGTTCCTATAGTAATATAATTAAAATTCTATGGGCCTCATTCTATTATCGGCCGCAGCCGCTGCGGGGCCGCAAGGACCGGCCACAAGCTATTCGGCTATTCTATTCCCTTACGGCCGGAGGCTCCGGCAGGCTTGCGGCCGGTGCCTTGCTATCTCTTGCGGCCGCTCGCGCCGGAGGAAAGCCTTTGATCTAAAACGGCCGCAAGAGATTTGCAATTCAATTGCTCCGGGAAACCTCTCTGCAAGGCTAAAAACGAGCCGCAGTTACTTGCAGGAAAAAGGTCTCGCTAGCACCAATTAAGCACATAAAATAGCTCAAATAAAGCCATCCTGCACTTTGAGAAGACTATAAAGGGATTTTATGTGTTAGAAAAAATAGCACATAATTATCCTGTACTTAAATCCGTAAAATATTTTATTTTTAATATCCGTAAAATATCCCTGTAAAAAGTCCAGAGTGCTTGGAGCACCTCAGACACGCCCACGCCGCAGCCGGAAAATAAACAGTTAATTTGAACTCGGGTTTGGGCTGATGTGCAAGCTTGAGAGTGGGTTCCTTTTAATCCTCATGTCCCCCAATATGATCCCTAGCATTTACAGAGCTGTACAGTGCAGGCTTGAATTTATTTTTGAGTTTTTATATTTCTGAGATTACGGCCGGTTCCAAGATATGCGGCCGGCCGTAAAAGGAGATCCTTGCGGGGCCGTATAATAGAATCGCGAGTTAACTGAACCCCCGCAAGGAATCGCAGCCTTACGGCCGATTTACGGCCGATAATAGAATGAGGCCCTATTCCTGTCCAAATTATCTTCCTGAAGTTCAATGGTTGCAAGCGTCACTTTCTGTGTTCATTCAGGTCCCACTCAACTGCAATTATAGCAAATTGTAAAATTAATGTATAATATGTTGCTTCATCCGTATCAATCAATCAGGCTGAACATAGACATTTTTGCATAGATTAAAAACATAAAATAAATATATCAATTAAAAACATAAAATAAATATAACAATTAATCATCATGAACACAGCTATAAAAAGCTTAAAAACATACAATCCATATTGCTATTAGTCTTTAAATCAATAATTAAATCAAATAGTCAATTAATGTCTATTAATCTTAAATTAATGTCTGACTAAATATAATGTCAAGATGTAAGCAGGAGTATATTGCTTTTTTTTGGGGGGGGGGTATTTTGAAATTAGTCTGTTACAACTGAATTATTAAAAGAATGTACATTACTAATGAAATAACAATCAATTAATGTTCATTAATATTAAAGTAATTTTTGACTAAATCTAACATAAAGATGTAAACATCAGTATATATATATTTTTTTTTTGGGGGGGGGTTATTTTATAGTAAATATCTAAGAAGTGAATTATTAAAATAATGTACATTAATAATTAATGAAGCAATGTGTTTCTTGTTTTATGCACATTCTTAAACGTTAAGCTTTTTTGATGTTACTGATTAGTAATGATTAATTAATTAATGAAATAAAGTACATTAGTAAGGTTATTTACAATTCTTTGACACAGGTAAGCACAATATATAACCAATTAATTATTAATTTAATGTACATTATTAATTAATGAATAAATGTGTTTCTTTTTTATGGACATTCTTAAACGTTAAGTCACTTTGATATTAATTAATTATTTAATGTACATTATCAATATTATTGACAATTGTTTCAGACAGTTAAGCCCAATATTATTTTTCTATTAAATAAATTCCCTTTACTGTTTAATTTTTTTTATTAAGTAACTAATAATATAATAATTAATTAATGATAGTTAATGATATGTACCTTTTGTAATGTAATCTTGCTGAAGCAGTATCCTGAAGAGCTAACAATCTCTTGAGATTTTCCGGCATCAGAAAACGTCCAGTCAGACTGTCATCACCTGAGGAGAAAGTGTCAGATAGGTGTCAAGTGTGCCCTATATATAGGCTTTGTGCGCGAGACAAATGCATTGTTTTAGGCAGGAAATCCGCTGTTGCGCGAGTCAAATGTGTTGTTTTAGGCAGGAAATCCGATGTGGCGCGAGACAAAGGCGGGAAATCTGTGTTAATGCGTAAATCTGTAATTGCGTTTCGTAAAATGTACTCGCTACTGTCTTTTTTTACTCATTGTGCGGTTAATGCGCATCCTTTGTCTCGTTGTTTTTCGAGCACATACGTCTGTGGCTGTATTTTACGCAGTTCGTAGTAGTATAGCCTCGTTTTCATTTTTTTTGGTGGCCATTTTGTTCTTGCTTAGCCGATTTTCGATCTTTGTAACTCATCTAAATCGATGTAAATTGGAGTTCCAACTCACTCCCAGAGGTCCTGCCTGGTTCCCCATGCTGTAAGTGACCTTTTTTTACTTTTTAGTGTGTATTTAGCGTTTTTTTTATTGTTTTGGTTCTGCCGCTTATCTCGTAATTTTTTTTATCTCGTATTTTTTTTCTAAGTCCTGCATCTTGTGTAAAAAAGTGCTACGGTTTAACGGTTCGCCTCGCAATGCAAGGCTCGCCTGCAATGAGCGCCTGCGGCGCTCATTGCCAAAGTGCTACGGTTTAACGGCTAAGTCGTACGATTGGCAAAGTAGTACGGTTTAATGGCTCGCCTCGCTGCACGAGGCGAGCCGGGCGATGAGCGCCTGCGGCGCTCATTGCAAAGTCGTACGATCGGCAAAGTGGTACGGTTTAACAGCTCGCCTCGCTACGCGAGGTGAGCCGGGCGCTGAGCGCCTGCGGCGCTCATCGCTAAGTCGGACGCACCACGCAACACAGCGTGACGACGATTCGTAGTTGCACAATTATAATATGTGATCATTTAGTGTATGGTGAGAGTGCAGAAAACGAATAATACATTAATAAGCCAATTTGCATGTCTAAAAGGCGGGGACATGCAAATGAGAATACAATGTACCTCACTCTTTTAATCCAAAAACAGCAACTTTATACATGGCTCCCTTAAAGCATATGCCTGCCTTATTAAACAGCTTATAAGCAAAGCACTGGGTTGGATTTTACACAAACTAAGAATCACTCATATACAGGCCTGTTTCAAGCTTTTGGATATTATCAGTATGAGGCAGATTCTGGTTTGTGCAATAGATTTTGTAGGATTGGGTATTCCACAACAACCATTTAGTGTATGGTGAGCACTAGAGTGAGAAAAGCTCTCCACCGTACAGAGTACAGAAAACGAATAATACATTAATATATTTATATAGAAATACTTAATAGATTCACAGTAGTTAAACAAATTAAATATGGATATACATAACAATAAAATGTATCCAAATGTTCTTTGTAGTACTTTACTAACCTTTTTGTTAGTTTTAAATAACTCTGCACAACTGTTCTTTGTTTCTGACTCTTTAATTCATTGAGAACAAATTAGTAATTTAACCAATACCTGTTATTATAATAGTGTATTTAAAGGTAATACATACATGTTGTAGATATATAAAAAGTAATTGAATGTTTAATTAATGTTTGATTAATAAGAGTAACTGCTGATACTGAAAATACTGCTGATACTAATATCTAAACCTTCTTCCTTTATATTGCCTGTGCTGTGGGAAAGATTGATAAAAAATTATAGTCTCGCCATGGAACCAAAATAACTGGATGATCTTTTTGGGTGTTGATAAGTGCTATATTTTATGGTGTTCCATAGCGTTACTGTGTGTAGGTTGTTGAATTCCGTTACAGTGGGATATATTTATAATTAATTAAATGAGAGTTCAATATTGAAACTTTATATTTATTCCATGTGGTCTGTTTATCAAACATAGTTAATGTTTATTCCAGAACCATAAATGGGCTCCATAAAAATAAAAGAAAGCGGAAATATTTATATTATAGCCTTGCTTTTTTTTTTTTTTGTATTCTTTATTTTTGCACACGATAGGCAAAGCAAGGCTAAAACATTTCAGAGGCTTGCGCAGAAGCCACAATAATCAGAGGAAAATACTTATGAACAATAATCTCTGCATCAACCCCTATAACGAGCCACTTTACAATTTTCATGTAACTTGCTTCCTATCAAGGTTTTTTTTTTTTTTTCCCCTTTTAAACTTATTAATAACTACATTATTTTCCCATAACCAACCTTAAAGTGCAGTTTTGTGACAACGCTAAGGCTTGCGTAGAGGCCACTGTACATATGCATAGACTCATCAAGATCTAGGCTTACGCATAAGCCTAAGTAAAGGGTACATATTATGCAAAGTATGAAAAAACAATACTCTACACATTATAATCATGGTTAATAACGCTTCCAATCACCTCGGTGGTTTATTTTCTATTCTATGCTTCTATCACAGCTACCCTATGTGGCTATCACTTTGAGTACTCAGGGAGTTTGTTAATGCTGGGCAGGTTACTCTGGAAAGTGCTCTGTGTGTTTTATGTAACCAGAGGTAAAATTGAGGTAAATCCCGCCCCATTAATGATGACTCGAGTTCTACCCACCGTCGGGTGTCTGGTGTGGAGTGCCAATATGCGATTTGTGCTGTCTGCGCCGCTAGATAGTAAATATATAGATTCGGTAATCCTAGCCCCCCTCTGTCCTTGGGGCGGTAAAGGAGTTTTCTTGCTATTCTGGGCCGATTCTTTTGCCAAATGAACATGTCTATTGCTTTTTGAAGGGTGACTAGGTCACTTCTTTTGATCGGAGTGGGCAGTGCCTGGAACAAGAACAAAATTCTAGGAAGAATGTTAATTTTAACTGAGTGGAGCCTACCTAACCACGAGATTGGTTTGTCTGTCCACTGTTCCAGATCCCTTATGAGTGACCAAATCAATGGGGAGTAGTTAGTGTCATGTAAATGTTCGTAATTCGCCGTGAGTTTGATCCCTAAATAGGGTATGTTGTCAGTTGTGGTGAGCAGATGATGTCTAGTCTGTATTGTAGCCCTGTCTTTAACCGAAAGGTGAAATGGTAGTGCCATGGATTTAGTAAAGTTCACTCTGTAGCCCGCAAGGGTTCCATAGTTCTCTAAAAGTTGTGTCAAATGTTCCATGGAAGTCAAAGGGTCAGTAAGAGTCAGCAGTACATCATCTGCATATGCAGATACTTTGAAGATTTTTCCTGCTACCCTTATTCCGTGTATGTGTGGATGTTGGCGTATGGCTTGTAAAAGCGGTTCTAGGGAGATAGCGAACAAAAGCGGGGATAGAGGACACCCCTGTCATGTGCCGTTGTGAAGGTGGAATGGGGTCCTAGCAGCCCCTGTTATTAGTGTTTGGGCTCTCAGATTGGTGTATAAGGCGCGTATGGCCTGGATGTATGCCCCCGGGAAGCCCCACTCCTCCAACAGGCCAAACAGATATGGCCATTGCACCCTGTCAAAGGCCTTCTCCGCATCTAGGGATAGGGCCAGAGAAGGCTGCTCTGACACCTGCATGTACCATGTGAGCACCACCCCCTACGTGTATTTTCGTACAATTGTCTGCCAGGTATGAACCCTACCTGATCATGGTGGATTAGGCGTGTGAGCATCGGCGCTAACCTGGCCGCCAGGATTTTTGCATAGATTTGAGTTGATCAGGGAGATGGGTCTATAATTTGCAGCCGAATCAGTATCTTTCCCTGGTTTTGGAATAAGCGTAATGTTGGCCAGTGCCATATCTGCGTCTGGTGCTCCACCCATCATGAAGTGATTATATAAGGCGGTAAGATGAGGTGCCAGTTCTACTTTGAATTTCTTGTAATAACCTATGTTTCTTGTAATAACCTATGTCGTTCCCGTCGGGGCCAGGGGCTTTGTTCCCTTTTAGGGTCGCTATTGCTTGTTCTACTTCCTGTTGTGTGATCTGACCTTGTAGGACTGTGATATCTGTATTAGTCATCTCAAGGAGTTTAATTCCAGTAAGAAATGTACGCAGTGAAGTGCGTATTTGTTCTGGCGTATTTAGTGCAAGGTGTTTCTGCCCATATAGATTTGAATAAAATTCTGTAAACACCCTGTTTATTTCCTGGGGGGTCGTTACGGTTTCTTGAGTGAGTGTGCGTATTTTCGTGATGGGTTTGTGGTCCCTCCGAGGGCGTAGTGCTCTGGCCAATGAAGAGTCCATTTTGTTGGACTTTTCATAGAACAGTCGCTTAGACCTCTGTATGGAATGTGCCACCCCCTCAAGCAGCACACTCCTGATCGAGTGCCTCAGTGCCGAGATTTCTGCTAGTTTTTTTGCAGTGGGATTGTGTTTATGCTGTTGTTACGCTTTTCTCAGGGCATTCTGTAATTCTATCAGTGCCTGTGTGTTGTTCTTTTTTTTGTGTGTTGCTGCTCTAATGAAGTGTCCTCTCAGAACCGCTTTATGAGCTGCCCATAACGATACTGGGTCGACTTCTGGCGTGTTGTTATGTGTGAAGTACTCTGTTAGGATAGTGCGCGTGTCCTCGCATAGGCTGTCGCTATTCAATAGGCTTGTATTAAGGCGCCATGACCAAGTGGCAGAATATTTGAGTTTATCCAATGTGACTGATACGTCTGCATGGTCCGACCATGTAATACTCCCTATGTCAGCATGTATGAGTTTGGACATCCCCACCCCATTGAGGAAGATGTGGTCTATCCTAGAGTACGTTCCATGGGGTGTCGAATAGAACGTATAATCCCGTGTATCTGGGTGTTGGAGCCTCCAAGTGTCTAGGAGTTGCGTGTCTGTGAGGAATGTGTGCAATAGCTTGTCCTGCGCACCCCTCCCATGGGACCTAGGTGAGCCTGTTTTCGAGCTTCTGTCGAGCGCTGGACATGGAACAGCATTAAAGTCGCCCCCCACCAGTGTTATCCCTCCCCCACCAGCATTTATGATTGTTGTGAGAGTGTCCCAATACTTTGGGTCTGGTATGTTAGGTGCGTATACGTCAATGATTCTTATTTTCATACTATGTATAGTACCTGCTAGAGCGATGTAGCGGCCCTCCGGGTCCGCTATTGTCTCCGTGACGTGGAGAGGGCAGTTTTTGTGTACCAGTATTGCCACTCCGGCACGCTTGTTGAGCGCTCTCGCCTCATGGGTCTGTGGGAAGTGTCTGTCTTTCAGGGAAATTGACGCTGTCTTAGAAAGGTGGGTTTCTTGAATAAGTGCAATGTCTATTTTGCGTGATTTCAGGTCTCTCAACAGTAATCTACGTTTGTTTGGGGTATTAAGTCCCTTAACGTTGAGGGAGGTGATCTTAAGGGCCATTTGTGTGTACCGTGGTGGTGTATGCTTGTGCGCACCTACTTTGTAATGTGGTCTGTTTCCCACTAGTTTTGGAAGGATCCCTCTCGTCTGGGCCGAGGGCAACAGCGATCAACCACTGCAATGTGACCACAAGGTTGTTTCGTAGGAGACCTCTACTGCAAATAGAAAGTACACCAATAATTATCAGGTCAAAAGCGTAAACTTAAACAAAAATTAAAACAAAACTAAACATAAACTTAAATTCAACTCCGGTCTTACACCCTGCCAGAGGCAGCAGGGGGCATGGGTTCCCTTGTCCGAATAACGTATAAAACCTGACGTGTCCTCAGTGAGAGGGCCGGTTAACTGCTATGGACAAGTCCGTTGGAGTCGTCGGCTCCAAGGCAATATGCGTTGAGTCTGTAAAAGTTTTATGTGGTTCGCAAGAGTCGGTGGGCCAGCAGGCACTTGCGAATGTCTTAATTGTTTGGGACTGAATAAAATCAAAAGTTCCTTTATTACCTTGCTAGGTATTCTGTAATAGTATGTTGGAGGCTAGGTCTCAGAATGGGGATAACGTTCTGATCCGGGGTAAAATGTCCTTCCTGCATTGGTTGCTTGGTTGGGGTTTTTATGCGCCTGGTGGGGGTGCCCTAGCCATTGTCCTGGCTTCTTAAAGATCCCAGAGCCGGTGAGTGGTCACCCCTTCTGTGGTCATCTGTGGAGTTCATTCTTTGCCTCTTAGGGAGTGAGCGTCTTCTTTGTTCCCTCGGAAGTCTCGTGAGGGTCTGCGCTGTGTCCGTGGCGTACCAGTCTATAATGCGCACCTCTCTGAATTTCAGTGCCCTGATAAATGGTGGCACGTCTCTGTGTTCTGCTATGATGTGGTTGGTCCCTTTAAGTGTAACGATAAGGGCCAAGGGGAAGCCCCATCTGTATTTGATATTCCTGGCCCGCAGTTGGTCTGTAATTGGCTTCAGGTGTCGCCGTGCTTGAAGAGTGAGCCATGAGAGGTCTTGGTAAATCTGTATCTTGTGCCAGTGGAACAACAGTGGCGACTCAGTGTTTCTCAGCATCTTTAGTATACGATCCTTATCTGTGAAGTAATGTAATCGACATATGATGTCCCTTGAAGTATCACCATTGTTACTCTTGGGTCTAAGTGAGCGGTGCGCTCTGTCAAATTGGATCGGTGCTGATGGTGGTTTCTCTAGAATTAAATTAAATAGTTCTTGCAGGGCCGCTTGAATGTTTTCAGCCTCTGTTTCAGGTAGGCCCTTTATTCTTAGATTATTTCTGCGCCCCCTATTGTCTATATCATCCAGTGATCTCTGAAGCTGTGACATTTGGGCATCATGGGCATCTAAACGATCTGAGAGGGCTGTAATTTGGGTCTGCACACATCCCCTATCTCCCTCTAGGTCCTGTACACAGAGGCCTACCTGCCTGATGTCTGCGCCCAATACCTCCATCTTGTGCTGGAAGGAAGATTCTAATTTTTGCAGCATCGAGATCTGCCTTAGAAGGTAGGTTCTTAATCAGTTCCTTTAATACTGGGTCCGCTGAGGCTACTGATGCCTCCGATGCTGCAGGGCTGGATGGGTTAGAGAAGCGCTCTCCCGCCATCGGCGCCATATTGGCTTCACTCTGTTCCGTTGTGCGGTCGGCGTACTCTTAAAAGAGTTTAGAAACCGAGCCCGGTTTCTCGGCGGGTACCTTCCCGCTGCTTGTGTGGGCACTCTGGGTCCATCTGAGGTTCCCCATCTTTGATTGTGCTCGAGTCCCTGCTCTTTTATTGCCTGCTTTGCCGGAGCCGAGCTAACATGCGGCCATCTCTGCTGACGGTCGTTCACGCCCCCCATTATAGCCTTGCTTAATACAATTTCACTTATCCTCACTCATCTCTGCTTATAATTACTTTTACCATATTTGATAAGTATGCCCCCTGTCAATTTTTCAAATGTAGTTTATTTTATTTGTTTCTGTATTTCTTTTATTTTAATGTATAACTATGTATAACTATACTTAATTTTATTGGAATGTTTATCAATAGGAGTGATTGGCCAAAGTAGAGTATTTGAGGGATTTTGCAAGATGCTTCAAAACTAAAATATCAAATGTAACTTTGCATGCCATCATAGTGACTTTGCAGGCCATCATAGTGACTTTGCAGGCCATCATAGTGATGAATATCAGCTGACACAATTCAAGTCAACAGGCAGATCAACTTCTTAACAATATTCCGGGACCCATGCAAAAAATAAAAACTGTTTTGGATTTTCATGTACTTGTTCTTCTAGCCCTGCCTGTGATCTTAATTATACTAATAGTTGTCTTCCTTTTCTTATTTTTTAAATTATTGTTTATTTACAAAGCACCTACATTTTCAATTGCGCTATATACAGATTAGAAAAAGAGTACAGGGGGTACAATTAGCAAATTACAAAACTATAGATAAATTCTATGGTAAGTAGAAATATAAGTACATGTACAGTGCAATTAAAATATAAAGCAAATTAGTTTGAAGATAGCTCAGGGCAACCAAAGTAAGGTCTCTACTCTGAAGAGCTTACAATCTATATCACATGACCCACAGTTTTCTGCCTGATCCTAACACTGTATCTGCTTACAACCAAATTTTTGCTAAATGGTTCTGAGATTAGCTTGGTCTGTCAGCTCTATCTTGAAACTATAGGTATGCTTCTTTTGTGAAACCAACAGAGGTACATTCAACTGGAGTAGAAGAAAAATGCTTCATGATCCCTCAATTTTTGACAAAAGAGGCCAAAAAATAACAAGTATCCTGTAAAAATATTTCATGATGTTGTTATTCTTTATCTGAAACATTTAGCTACTCACTTTTATAAAGAAACAGACAGAGATAATTGCTAAGATAATGGCAGTTTAAACTAATTCCTACAGAGACTTAAGAAGAAGTCATCCCTCTCGACCTTCATTTCAAATACTTAGGGTTAGAAATGGACAAAGCTTTCAGCATTTTCAGATGAGAATGTTATATAAAGTATTTATAAATAATGCTCTCTTTTGACAAGTGATACACAGGAGCAAACTCTGAGAATTGGAGCAACCAATTTTAAATGACATATTTTAAATATTTTTATATTGTGTATTAATAATGATATCATTTTGGATGCATTTGGAATGTGTATAAATTGAATCAGCCTGTGATAATTACTGTGTATAATTTATTACAAATATTGGTGATATTTAGTAAGGCTGACCGGTTCTATTGGAAGTCTGTTTCTTTTCTGCTGATATATTTAATTACTTCCATATCGGTTGTTTGAGTGTCAAATGATATTTGATTATGAGGGAAAGAAGACACTCTTTGCCTTAGGAACGATTTCAGACTAACTTTTGGAATTATAGCATTTTCAGGTGATACCTTACACTGTTGCAAATCAGTAAACAACATTTTTAGACATATTTAACACACTTCAATTTTATAGTGAGGTGTCAGGATTCCTAATAGTTCCTAGAACTCAAAGGCCCCATTCATCGTTTATCCTACAATCATTATCAACAAATATTAGGTCTCCCCAGTGAACGATGTGCAGCATCACACTTAAATACGTCTAATGAAATTGGAACATTTGCAAACTTAATAAACCTCCTCTGCACATAAAAAGTGTCAAGAGATGGTGGTTTGCAGAAACTACACAAAGCTACTCACAGGAAATAGATTTAATATTAATAATCTGTATTCCAAAAGTATTATATTTTATATAGATGCTTCCGTTTTTCATCTCATCCCAGGACCATAAATCTCATAACAACAAATTTAGATCACTTTTATGAAATAACATGAAGCAAAGCATTTGGTGAAACTGTAATGAAACAAAATGTAATGAGGGATTTATCTGTTCATAATACCATTCATGTAATGTAAGCCTGTTGCAATAGGAGGGCACTGAATATAGAGACAAAAAAATATTCTAGGTGACCAGCCACAATAACTTTATGTTCAATGACATTTATCCTCCATGTTCCACTCCCAATAATGCTATCACATAATTTATTGATTGTACAGCTCACATGACTATACAGTGCAAAATGTCTATCTATACCGATCATTTACAAGAAATAATAGCAGTGTTAGGAAGGGGATGTCCAAGAAGAGATAAAATAAGGGCGTAAGCACACTATGACTATTTATCAATTCACACACCAAAATAATATATGACTTTGAAAAAGAAAAGCTGCACATTACCTTAGTTATATCAACACACAGCTAATTCCCCATTTAATAGAAAATACTCATGATTGGATACATTTGCAAGCTTGAGAATGTGGACCAACAGATTAAAACATTTTTTTTAAATAGAGTGGCTTTGAAAGTGATGTTATTTTTAAAAATGGTATCCATTTGTAAATGCACTGCAAAAATCCATGCAAGAAGAATGTATAGAAAATACTGGGAGATTTCTATAGATACACATTATTGTTGGGGTCAGATGGTTAAATCAGAGTTTCCCGGGCATGGGTCCTGACTGAAGGTAATTTCATGTAAAGTATTCAAAGTTCATTTGATTTTTGATTGGTGAAAGTTGGTAATGTTTACTGGATTTCCATTTCCTTTAGGATTAATGAGGAAAAATATAACTTCTCTCTTATAATCTTCTCATTTTTAAAGGCACTAGTATTGAGCATGATAAAGGGAGGAAACTAAATCTTCTTCCCAACAATAAAGCAATTATATATATCTTAAACATTTATCCTCTCACTTATCACTGTGATGATGGCTATGGTAAAGATGATGTTATCATATGTTATGTTCAATTGTCTGTTCTGTCTCTCTCTCTGTGCTGTCTCTGTGCATTCTGTGTGCCCTCTGTCTCTCTTTGTGCTCCCTCTCCCTCTCTCTGTGCTCTCTCTCTCTCTGTGCACTCTTTCTATTTCTCTCTGTGCAAATTAGACCAATTTACAGATAGCAGCTTGTAATGCCTCGGCAGAACGCAACTCACAGGTGTTACTCACAACTGTAAAGTATTATAGGTGATGTTCTGGATGTATAATGTACAATATGAATCAATACACTCAGTATAGCAGAAGGTTGTGTCCAGATTGTCCTATTTGGTAGAGTAGGAAGCTACTTAAATGTGGCTTCTTAAAGGGAGCTTCAGGCTTTGGCACAGATTTCTTTTAAATACTAAAAGAAGTTCTGGTTAACACAGTGATCAATTTAGAAAATAGAGTGTTTTGGGTCTGGGCATAACAGAGCTTCCATCTGATTGGCTGAATTGTACTGTTGACTAGTAAAACTATTAGTCTACTGGGTCTAGCTTTACCTGACAAATTGTCATCTAAGGGCACCTCACGTGTAAATACAGCCCTGCAGAACGCTAGCAAAAAGTATAATAAAAGATGGAAATAAATCACAGATGCATATTGTAAAATAAAACCTCACACTCTTATGTGATAGATACATTATAAAATGTAATAATGAATATTTAGCTTCAATAAAATGGAAGCACACTAAGATTTATCAAGCATCATATTGGGATATGCTAGCCATTACAGCAGGCAAAATGACAACCTATATGTCATTTGGATATGAACCATTCAATACAATAGAAAATACATCCATTCAATTAGACACATAATGGTTGAGGAACAGCTTAAAATTTTATTTTTCATCAAGAAACAAATATGCAAGCATGGTGGACTCTTTAGCCAAAAAATAGTTTCATATAAATGTCTTAACTAGGTTATTTAATCGTTTTCTGACATTGTTATGGGCTATTGCTCAAAAAACTGTTAATGCAGTGTATTTTAACATTTTTTATTAGTAGCATTAAAATGTATCACAGATGTTTTGTTTTGCATGTTTTTTACTGCAAAAGTATCTGCACCCTTTTCCAAAAGCTATACTTCCATGCAGCTTCATCAAACAATCACACATGTATTATAAGATGTACTGTACCTCTGCACATGCATTTACATGGACTCACACACCTAGATGGTGTATATATAAAGCACAAGCACACATGTATTAAATGAAACTCTGCACATGCATAGACAC
This sequence comes from Discoglossus pictus, assembly GCA_027410445.1. Lineage (NCBI taxonomy): Eukaryota > Metazoa > Chordata > Amphibia > Anura > Alytidae > Discoglossus > Discoglossus pictus. The sequence goes on from CM050164.1 coordinate 46,702,904, forward strand.
ATACCCAGATGGTGTATATAAAGTACACACACATTCCCTCACACAGAGCCAGTATGAGGACACCGCCTCTCCCCCCACATCCCCCGGATTCTCACCATCAGCTCCTTCCTGGCCCCCTGTCGCTGCTTTCCTCCTCCTGCCTGCACTGTTCCACCGCCTCCTCCTCCACTCCTGTCACAGTAATGGCTCCACAGTTCAAACAGCGACAGACCCCTTTTTTAAAATTCAAAATGTTGGCAAAAAATATCATCTTATACACGGAAATATACAGTATGTCCAATTAGCATGGCAGCTAAAACACTCTCTACTTTAATATTGACATGGCACAGCAGATAATTAAAATCTTGAGAGATACTAAAATATTCTTCCTGACTCTAGCCTACAGTGTTTGTCTATAGGAGCCTAGTAAGAACTTGTTTCAGTAATTTTGGAGTCTTTCATCAATGTGTAGTCTCTGATGGGCAGTTATACTTCTCATGTGTAGTATGAAAGGCTCAGAGCCTTTTGTGCAACATAATTCTTTGGATGGTTTGTTATTACTCCCAGGGATAAATGATCTTTAGTATTCAGTTTTCATATGATTTCCTAATGTCTCATGATCTGTGCCAAGACATTTATTAATTGGAGGAGCTTTCTCTTTCTTCATTTGAAGCCCAAATTCCACAGGACTACTATTCTGTTTGATAATTTTCCTGCCCCCTAGAATATTTATATATATATTTCCCAAACCACCCATCCTTGCATTTAAACAACCACCAAACCTGAAACAAAAACTTGTAAGTTATGTCAACACATTTGTAATGATGACACAGCCACACATAACAAGACCTGTAACATCAAAGGATCGTATACATGCACGTCCTCCAATGTAGTTTATATAATACAATGTACTATGTGACACAGGCTGTTGCATTGGAGAAACTACCCAAAAAAATGCACTTAATGATGAATTTACACAGACATTCAAAAGAAAGCAAAATGAAGATAGTTATTGTACCCCAGTGGGACACCATATTAGCCAGAATTACCACTCCATCCAAAACCTAAAAATCTAAATACTCAAAGAAAAATGTAAAAATGTCCAAGACAGAAAAGCATTCAAATAAAGATGATCACATTCTTCAACACTTAATAGACAGGACTTAATATGAACTTGTGTTTTATAACATATTATCACAATTTCTTGTGATTTTTTTCTTATTTTATAATAACAGGCTTTGTACTCTTAGTGAGATGTTTGTCCAGCAGGAAGGATATCACTGTGGACTACAGTACTCTGTTTTTGTGTGCAAATAATGTTTTATATGAATTAGTAGTATGTGTATATATGTTTCCTATACTATGTTGTGTTGATCCCCTTATATGTATTTACCTGATGATGTCAGATGCTATCTCCACTCTCTCTGCACCTCGAAAGCTCGTCAATATAAATAAGGGGTTTGTCCAATACAAAAGTTATCATAATATACTGCAATACTCATTATTAATATATATATGTATATATGGATTGATAATTACCAAATTACTAGATTACTGTACATTCACAGCTGCTTCACTCTTCAATTATATATATAAAAAATGTTTTCTCAAATGTAAACTATCTTAAACTATAAAATATTCATACACAAAAATATTCAGTAACTTTTTACTATAAAATTATGGTAGATAAAACATACATAATACAAAACATACAAAACAGGTGTGGCTTGGCATTTGAGTTCTGAATCTATATGTATTGAACATATACAAGTAATTTCCAGAAAATACACAGGATATGTCATGTTTAATCTATCCTCTGCAAAATATGCTGTGCCATTATTCTCAGTAAATTACAATTAGCAGCACCATAAAACAATAAGCAGCACCACAGTTGCCTGTAACATAACCCTACTACTGTTGATTAACAAATGTATTGCATTTATTCCGATAGCATTTTTAAATTTGCACATGAAGTTTTCAGTCAAATAAATGTCAAATTATTTTAATAGGCGACAGTATTTCCAATTATTTCCCAAGCATAATTTAAAATATATATTAAGAGAGATCAAATGCTATTTTGAATACAAGCAACTGATTTATAAACAATATTTTAATTTTTTCTTAAATTATTGACATACAAATATGTTCAGTTTAGTTACTGTTCCATGTTTGAAGAGGAAGTGGCAAGTAGAAAAAATATGTACCAATTGTGTCTCTGAATATAACAAGGAGTTTTGTAATCTCATTCAATTGAAAGCTGAAATTCTACATTGTGTCAATTAAATGTATTTTTATCTTTGTTCTTCTTCGGCTCACATCAAATCAGAGTTTAAGAAGGAATGAAAACTCTTTCATATCAGAACATATAGTTATGTGGAACTTCTGATTTATTCAATTCACTCCAGAACATTTGTCCCATACATTTCCAGGAAATGTTTCATATATTTGCTTTTGTTTGACTTTCAGTGTTTTTCTAAAATTCTTGCTTAATGTATCCAATGAAAACTATCTATAAATATCTTTAGTGTTTTCACATTATTTATTACATTAATAATTATTAAATATTTAATTTGAATAAAGCCAACTCAGCTATGTAAGATACAAAGACATATGGCCATATTCTATTGGCCAATTCCTAAATTTATACACACTTAAAACTGCTCTTAATATTGCCACATATTCTATTAGTTACTCATAATCCGATTACGAGTTCCCCGCCCACAATCAGTACGGGCCAGCCAAAGACGCAAAATCTGCCTTAGAACTCCATTGGTTTTAGCACAGCTCGAATATTGCAAGCTCTAAATAATTAAAGTTACACAAAATCAATATTCTATTTGACCCCCCAGCTCTATCTCGCAAATAACGTCTAACCCACAACTGAAAAAGGTATCAAGTTTTTGTCAAAAATATAACAAGTACTAAGTAGGACTCGCAAGGGCTTTTTCAAAAACTTGTTAGAGCTTGTTACAGCAATTAAACACACAATACTGTACTTTAAAAGTATGGGAAGGCATGGAGAGACATTAGAATTGATTGTACAACAGTCTCAACCCCACAAATATGCAATAAAAAATATTATTTTTAACTGTTATTTCTGTGTAATATTGATCTCGGTAATCGAAGGAGTTCATTCATATCATGAAACCCACATGGACTAGAACAGATGCTCTAATGCATTTTATAGATTGCTTGATTGTGAGCCCGATCAGCAAATATTACTTTTGGCACTAATTCATTCTTAGCCTACCATTGCAGATTATGTTTAACTTCCATGTTTTACTGACGTCATGATGACGGTCGCATTTACTATTGGTTGTGTTTAAGAAGTAAATTACGGACTTACTTTTCACACAGACTTATATTTTCAGAACATATAATCAAGCCCCGTGAAATTAGACTTTATTTACGGGTTTACCCTTGAGGTCGGAATATGCGAGCTGGAGTCATAGAAAACATCTAAACATTTATAAAGAAAAAAACACCCAGAGCCAAATTTGTAAGATTGAGGCATTTGCGAGCAGCTAATAGACTTTGGCCCAAATTCACCACTTTTAATCCAGTTCACAGAAATAGTTTAAAAGCTATATGTTTATTATTACCTTTATTGATTTGACATACCAATAACCTAAATATTAGTATAATTAAGAAACTCAGTAATCTTTGATCATCACTTTTCCAAAATGCATTATAAAATGGTGTAGCGTTATATCTCACACACCTTTCTTTTTCATTACTGTGAACAAAATATTTTTTTTTTATGGTTTTCATATTGCTTGTTTATATATATTAGTTATATACAAGGGCCCTCATTCTATTAGCGGCCGCAGCCGTTGCGGGGCCGCAAGGACCGGCCGCAAGCTATTCGGCTATTCTATTCCCTTCCGGCCGGGGGCTCCGAGCAAGAGTTTCGGCCGCAAGAAAGCGCCGGTTGCTATTCAATTGCTACGGGAAACCTCTCTGCAAGGCTAAAAGCGAGCCGCAGCTTACTTGCAGCAAACAGGTCCCGCTAGCACCAATTAAGCACAAAATAAAGCCCAAATAAAGCCATCCTGCACTCTGAGGAGACTATAAAGTGATTGTAGGTGTTAGCAAAATTAGCACAACATTCCCCTATACTCAAATCCGTAATTTTTGTATTTTCAAATTCTTGTCAAATATCCGTGGACAAAGTCCTGAGGGCTTGGAGCACCTCAGACCCGCAAAGGCTGTGGGATTAGCCTCCGTCAAGTCCGGAAATGGGTAAAATAGACCTACGGGTCGTAAAGGGCTAACTTACAAGACGTAGCATCGAAAAGCCATTCTGTACTTTTATTAAAAGTGAAAGTGATGTTTGGTTTCAGAATTAATAGCTCAACATTCCCCTACTCTCAAATGCGCAAATAAAGATATTTAACTTCATCTATCATGCAAGCCCGCACGGGTTTGAATAACGAGCTACGGGCTTGGAGGGCAATCATCCGCCAAACCCGTACGTGCTTCACTAAGAAGCTTCGGCCAAGTCTCAAGCCCGTAATCCTGAAATCAAACCTGAAATCAATTAACCAATAGGAAGATGACAATCAAGGGCACAAATAGTTTAAAAGGGAGTGAAATTCTTAAATCTGTCACTGTGTTGTATGCTGTGCAAGTGGACACACAGGTCTTGGAGTTGGAGGTTTTGTCACAGAAAGAGAGAGAGAGAGGAGGAGAGATGGAGGGAGAAGGCAGCGAAGGGCATGGAGAGCAGGCCCCCCAGCCACAGGCTGGCCAGCAAGCTGCTGCTGCTGCACGCAAAAGGGCAGCAAATTTCAAAAGCCAGGAGATTGAAACACTGGTTAGAGGAGTGCAAGCCCGACACTCCATCCTAACCGGTGGGAGTGAAGTGAGGCCCAGGCAGAGGACTGATGCCTGGAAGGAGATCGCGGCTGAGGTCACCTCGCTGGGGTATGCGAATCGTACCTGGCAGTCTGTCCAGCACCGGTTCCAAGACTGCCGCATTGACGTCAAAAAGAAGATGGCCAATGAGGCCAAAGCAGCACGTGGAACCGGTGGTGGGCCGCCAGAAACATTCACATACACCGGTTGGGAGGCCACAGTCCGCGACATGATCCAGCCAGCGTCAGTCGTGGGCCTCCCTAGCCTGGTGGACTCCGGTCGGTCTGAAAGCCTGCAATGTGAGTACCATGTACACCTTAACACCCTCATATGTACGCACATGTACCCCACACGGATAGATAACTGACGTTGTATTGCACTGTAAGATATCTCGTTATGACTACAGATATATGAGGCTGCAAAAATCATGTAAATCCAGTGTAAAGAAATATACTTGTCAGAATTGTTAGCAATGAAATATATGTCCAATACCTGCTCCCACAACTGATTATGATACCGTTTTGCAAATCTATTGATGTTACTGTTATGTTTGCTGTTGGTTCCCAGTGCATATAAAGCATACATGACAACTCCATTGCAATTGTTTGTTTATTGTCATGAGTTCCCCTGTCACACTCTACTCCATGTTAAACTGGCCCATCCATAGCTGTTTGGCTTAACCCTCCTACTGCTTAGAATTCATGTACATTTTGATTATAGGTATAGCGGATGTATCCTGTTTTATGTGGGCATTTCAGTATGTGCTGGAAGAGTGCCGCCGCCGACTCTAGGGATGCGGCTTCGCTTGCGTCCCCATGTAGCCGTCAAAAATAGTTGGTACACCCAAAGCCCCTAACCCTCTAACCCTAACTCCCTAAACCCCACTTTCTAACTCTAACCCATACCCCCTAACTGTAGCCAGAACCTGAAACCCATAACCACTTACCTGGCCTGCTGGGCTGGCGTAGCTAGAGTCGTTGGCTGTGCACTTCCAGAGATGCGCACATACAACAGGATAGGTCCGGTCTAGCTGGTACATCTCCATGAGAGTACATGTATGGATGTGCACACTGCAGCATATGCGGATACAGACTCTGATGGACTGCAAGTTTGTGTCGTGTAACAGCATAATCTGGACCATGTTACATTAACATGTTAACTCACATTGCTGAGGATTGGTCACAGGTTGGTCTGTCTCACACACTGGCCAACAGATTCAGATGAGCACGTGTCCTAATTAACTGCAGTTGGCACACCGCACCAGCATAACATATAGTCATATGAGCCATGGGCCCTTTCCTGTTATCTGATCGTGACTGCTGGTAGCAGCAGTGAGCAGCCTCTAAATGTCACAGCATTTTCCTGGAGATTATATTATCATGCATATTTAGTGGGTTATGGTGTTGTTAAGGTAAGGGGTTCGTATAAGTGTGAGGGCTAGTGCTTTTGGGCTTCTGTGTAAGTTGAAAATGATGTATATAACAGCGGCAGAGCCATCTATCAGCCCCTTGGTCCAACTGCTGCTGCCAGCAGTCGCTGTCACATAACAGGAAAGATCCCAGCCAGCATCCACAATACTAATGATGCAGATCAATTTTGATTAGCGTCAAACATTCACAGCCAAATACAAGTCACTCTGATCTCAGAGATATGGAAACAACAATACTCAAATCAAAATCTTGTCTCATTTCAGTACCATCCAGGCGTCCCCTGCCTCCGCAGGTTCCTGCACCTTCTGAAGATGCAGGACCACCTGCAGCAACCTCACCTGTAGCAGGGCCCTCATATGAAAGTCCACCTGGGCCATCCACAAGGTGCCATCAATTGCCTCCAGCCAGGATAATGGCACCGCCTGGCTCCCAGCCAATGTGGGCTGGACAAATGTGGGGCCACCCAATGTGGTCCCATTCCGGTTGGGCCCACAGTATGGATCCACAATCAATGGTGCCCTGGAGCATGGGCCCCCGGCAGGGCATGTGGTCCCCGCAGGCCCAGCACGCCACTCTGGCCACTCCTGCCCAACAGGCCCCGCAGGCCCAGCAGGCCCATCCAGCCACTCTGGCCCCACAGGCCCCACAGGCCCCGCAGGCCCATTCAGCCACTCTGGCCCCACAGGCTCCACAGGCCCCGCAGGCCCATCCAGCCACTCTGGCCCCACAGGCCCCACAGGCCCCGCAGGCCCATCCAGCCACTCTGGCCCCACAAGCCCCACAGGCCCCGCAGGCCCATCCATCCACTCTGGCCCCACAGGCCCCGCAGGCCCAGCCAGCCACTCTGGCCCCACAGGCCCCACAGGCCCCGCAGGCCCATCCATCCACTTTGGCCCCACAGGCCCCGCAGGCCCATCCATCCACTCTGGCCCCACAGGCCCCGCAGGACCAGCAGGCCCAGCAGGCCCAGCCAGCCACTCTGGCCCCACAGGCCCCGCAGGCTCATCCAGCCACTCTGGCCCCACAGGCCCCGCAGGACCTGCAGGCCCAGCCAGCCACTCTGGCCCCACAGGCCCCGCAGGACCAGCAGGCCCAGCCAGCCACTCTGGCCCCACAGGCCCCGCAGGACCAGCAGGCCCAGCCAGCCACTCCGGCCCCACAGGCCCCGCAGGACCAGCAGGCGACTCCGGTGAGGCAGGACACACCAGTTAGCAGTGCTTCCACCCAGAGGACACAGTGGTCTGGGTCGCTGCCAGTTAGTCTGGCGCTGTCAGCGGCCCAGTGCCAGGATTTCCTGGCTCATCTCCAGCATGAGCGTGAGCAAAATCAACAGTTCATGCTGGAGATGAGACGCCACGATGCCAGGAAGCTCGAGGAATGGAGACGCAACAACGACCGGAACTTCGAGGAGAGGAGACGCCATAATGAACGGGTGTTTCAGGAGATGACACGGCAAAATGAACGAATGTTCCAAGAGGTGAGGCGGCATAACCTTCTAATGGAGGAGTACGCCCGAAGGCCTGAAATGGCCCGAGAAGGCCAGCCCCAAGACCGGGCTACCCCTTCAAACTCACCCCCTTCAACATCACAGACCCTGTCCCCAGCATCCAGGCCGGAAGAGCCTCCAAACATTTGAAGAGGTCGGGGCCAGCCTAGGGGAACATTTTCCAAAGGCCAGGAGAGCCAGGAAACACACAAGCGGAAGCGGAAATAGGTGAGAACATGTTCATGTTGCATATAGAAGCAATTGATGTCCAAGATGTATTGACGTTGAGGTGTTGCAGTCAATGCATATATTGTTCTAATTGATGTCTTGTTCTTATCTCTTTAGGTTCCAATTTCTTGATGTTCCGGATTTTCTGCCTCCCGTTTTTTTTTTTTTTTGGAAAAAAAATTTAAGCATAAGATTAAACATTATGCTCACATTATCATTGTTTGTTTTCATTTGTACTGTACCATGAATGCTACACACCAACGTTATTGGATTAGTACATACATCTTCCTTCAATATACCAGCCCTGTGTTAATGTAGGGTTGGGGTAACAGCCACTAGTGCAGCTGAGGGTGGAGGTAATATTCATGAGTTTGATTACAGTAACGGTGATGCATGATATTCGTGTTTCTGACACATGGATAGATTAATTCAGGGGAAATATCAAAAGTGAGTGCACCCCTAAGTGAAATTGGCGATTATTTTGTGTGGCCACCATTATTTTCCTGCACTGACTTAACCCTCATGGGGATGGAGTTCCCCAGAGTTTCACAGGTTGCCACTGGAGTCCTCTTCCACTCCTTCATGATGATATCATGGAGCTGGTGGATGTTAGAGACCTTGCACTCCCTGTAACGGAGTTGGAAAACGCAGTCCAATATCTCCGCTGGTATACGGTACAATATCCAAGAAGCACTACAGTCTCACCATTCCCAACCTCCAATATTTGCCCACACTCAATTGGGAGTCAAATGAATACTGACTTTATTTTGTTGGGCAGAAATATATATATACACATCTCTTCCCACAGGCAATACACACATCCCCCATAGTTGGCCACACAATACACATAGAGGGATAACAGGTGGGTCACACCTCCCGGAGACTACCTGGCTACTTTGATACAATCAGACATTGCTTAGATCATCCTTCTTTGTTATGTCTGATAATGAAAACACTTTATACAATAGACTTCCTTATCATATGATGAGTCTCTGTACTAGGATGATCTATTATGCCAAGGTCTGCAATAGTCTGGGCTAAGATTTTGCAGAGCAGAAACCAACATACATACAGTATAACAGTATGATCATATTTTAACCATAACCATAAAACAGGGTAAAACAGTGATGGGTTCCGTTACACTCCACACCTTCTATTTGAGGAGTACCCCACAGATGCTCAATAGGGTTTAGGTCTGGTGACCTACTTGGCCAGTTCATCAACTTTTGACCTTCAGCTTCTTTAACCAGGCAGTGGTCGGCTTGGAGGTGTGTTTGTGGTCGTTATCATGTTGGAATACTGCCCTGCCGCCCGTTCTCCTATGGGAGGGATCATGCTCTTTCTCAGTTTGTCACAGTACATGTTGGCATTCATGGGTTCCCTCAAAGAACTGTAGCTCCTCAGTGCTGGCAGCATGCATGCAGGCCCAGACCAAACATATATGCATGTGTATATATGTTTTCGCTAATATGTTGTGTGGATTCCCCCTATATGCATTTACCTAATGATGTCAGATGCTGCCTCCCCTCTCTCTGCATCACTGTTTCGGTTCAAAATGATGGGTTCATCTCATATCAATGTTTTTGTGTTCGTTGTGACTTATCCATTTATCTCTGGCACTGGGGAGCTACAGTTCATTGAGGGAACCATGAATGCAAACATGTACTGTGACATACTAAAGCAGAACATGATCCCCTCCCTTGGGAGACTGGGCCGCAGGGCAACATAACATAACGACCCTAAACACACCGCCAAGACGACACTACCTTGCTAAAAAAGGTAAAGGTGATGGACTGGCCAAGCTTGTCGACAGACCGAAACCATATTGAGCATCTGTGGGGCATCCTCAAACTGACGGTGGGGGAGTGCAAGGTCTCTAGCATCAACCAGCTCTGATGTATCATTAAGGAGTGGAAGCGGACTCCAGTGGCAACCTGGGAAGCTCGGGTGAACTCCCTGGCCATGAGGGTTAATGCAGTTCTGGCAAATAATGGAGGCCACACATAATTGACATTTCGTGTCAATTTGGACATTTAAAATTAGGGGTGTACTCACTTTTGTTGCCAATGGTTTAGACATTAATGGCTGTGTATTGAGTTATTGATGGGTCAGCAAACTTACTTTACATTGTAGCAGAGTGTCATTTCTTCAGTGTTGTCACATGAAAAGATATACTAAAATATTAACAACAATGTGACGGGTGTACTCACTTATGTTAGATACTGTGGCCCTCATTTAATTGCAATTTGGCCAATTGAATAGGGCTCGAAATAAGCACATAACATATATTCTATGAAAAATGTTTTAGTTAGTAAACATCTATCCAAAATCAAGGTTTTCACTAACTAAAATCTTTTTGACACAATATATGTTCTGTGCTTCTTTTGAGCCCCATTCAATTGGCAAAATCGCAATTGAATGAGGCCCTGTATGTTCACTATTAGGATGTGAGCCACTTACAGACACCTGTCTCATTTGTCTGTTTCTGCATCATATAGATTGTTAATACCAACCTTCCCTCATGGTTGAAATCAGTAATGCAAACACACTGTGAGAATTCTATTGACACCCCTAACTGATGGTGCAGAGCACAGATGTGGAGTCTGAAGGTCCTTTTATTGATGTTTCGGAAATGCTATGGTATCAACATTGACGAGGCAGACACAAACAACATCTCAGAAAAATCATATTTAATATTTACAGAAATTAACAAGGCAAGCTTGCCACAAAGCCACAGGTTGACTAATCAACACAGGTATGCAAAGGATCATGGTGGAGGGGGGTGGGATACAAAATCCAAGTAACACAGGGAAATAGGGATATGAGAGCAGAATGCAGGCAGGGAAAATTACATTGATTTAGATGATCAGGGGATGTACAGTGTATCAACCAACATTAGGCAATATAATAGATCTCATTATTGTTACGACATATATATAACAGTCAATAAGGAAACACCATAATAATCCAGAATAAGGTGATATACATATGGGGAGAGCAAAATGTATGCTTGTGTGTTAAACGAACACTCTGATGCCACATCAGAAGTATAAGTGCTCAATCAGTGAATGCTATGAGCCCATAACGTCAGTTCTCACGCAACAATAAGCAGCACATAGATAACCTTGGTCAAAAAGATGGTGACCTGACCAGGAACATATCAGTCAGATGTTACTTATTGCAGAGAACTCACAACAAACCAGGCAATATCAAGGATAGTTTGTTCTCTGATTGAGCATCTATACTCACTGTTGTTGAATATGCATAACTGAAGATTAACGTAACCTCCTTAACTGTTAAGTCCCAAGCCTGGATTTACTCTTCCCCATATGCACAGGGAGGGTCACATCAGCACTGAAGAAAAGATCTTGAAGGGTTGGTGCTGCAGGCTTCACAACAGTCCAAGTAGAGGAGAGGATAGAATGTCTAAACCAATAGGTACCTATGATTCGATATAGGCTATATGAGCATACACATGCTGTGGATATACCAGTAACATCAGCTGACAGATGTCACATCACATCTGCATTGTATATTGAAATTGTCTCGTGACACATATCGGCTATTCAGTCAAGGTCATCAGATATCAAACTGGATCCAACAAAGCAATGAAACGGACACATGCACATACATGAGGACATTGACATGGCCACGGAATGTCAGGATGTTTATCGTCATGCCTTGTTCTGACCGGGATCTGGAATACAAACACACAAATAATATATTAGTGGAAACCTTACATATGCCATATGAGCAGCCACCAACAGATGTAGGTATGTCGGCACACATGTTAGGCATTGGGATGTCGTACAAGCTAACCATCTGTCCGATGATAATGATGGCCCAGACTAATTTGTCCTGATGTGGGAATATTAGGATTAGTCTAATTCTCATTTATTTGTATTGTGCAAACATATTCCGTAACGCTGTACAGGGGAGAAGAACCAGAAAATATACAAGAAAATGGAGGGCCCTGTTTGGAGCGTAAAGTCTGTTGATAAATGATTTGTTCCCAAAGGCCCACACAAGCTTTGAAAATCACCACTTCCAAGTTAAAGGTAATGGACATGGGGAAGAGTAGATAAGGAATAGCAAGGTTAATAAGTAAGTCAGAGATACATAGGAAGGAGGTTGTGTCAAGTAGAAAGATATGCATTAGTCGGAGAGGAAAGGGATCAGATGTAAAGTGCGATGCACTATTATGTAATAAGGTATCTGCCCCATGTGGACAGATAATGTAATCTGCAGATTGGACAGTCAGGAGACACATAGTTTAACCACAGCTTGAGTAAGATTAGCTGATGGGCGAATAAAAGGAGAGAGGTGGGCATGAGAGTTGAAATGAAAATGATGCAGACAAAAAGGGGAGAAGTAAAGAAGAGTCTGAGGAAAAGGCAGGGGATGTGAGAAAGAAGACAAGAGAAAACATAGTGGAAAGGGTTAATTGGGATAGTTAGCAGAAGACTTGTGTGACTCAATAAATTAAGGGTAAACAGGGGTGGGTGGGATGAGGAGAGAGAGAGAGAGAGAGAGAGACCAGTGCAGCCTGTAATAGAAAGGTAAGATCACAACTATCACACATTGATACATGTTCGGACATCCACATGTGGTTCTCTACCTTGGATAGATCAAGTGGAGTATTCAACGAAGAGATCTGTTCCCCCAGGACACGTCTGCATGGTCCGATAAACATTTCGGACCGCTTCAGCAATACATAGGGGATGTCTTGGGGAAAACGAAAGTTAGGCCTACATTAATGGAGTTATTAGTCATTTCCTCTCATGCATACATGCACATGTTTCCCGCAAATACTCACTTACAATGTAGACGCCATTGATGTAGCTGATGTTCTGTTGCTGGCAAGGTCGTTTCCCATGTCTGTGTGGGTAAACAATGTGTTGACACACGGCAACAGTTCTGTAATGGCAATATGATGAGATGAGTCACACAATCCATATGATATATTGCACAATGATTCCTAGTTAACACATCCTTGAGACTATTCCTGTTATCTGACTGAGAATGCTTTTACCAGCTTTCGTTGACAAAGAACAGGGGACATCCCCTCTTTGCATCACATGAGGTACATTTATTATGGTTTACAGTATGCTGGTATGTTCATATATCTAGATTGCTAGGAATTGCATTGACCTCCATGGGATGTGGAATAGCATGATCAGACAATGTGAACATTACTGTTCTGGGCAGATGTTTTCAAATACGATTGTGAGGCCTATATTCATTGACATTGTGGAATACATCAGACCATCCATTTAGCTTAGCTTCTTGAGGTTGGCAGATATCAATATATATGATGTGTATGGGAATGTGCGCATACTTACCATTAACGGATATCAGAGCAGGCTGTATTTGATCCAGTATGAAGAATGCGTCACGAGACATATGTTACATCACAAAGCTATCCTCTACTGTGGACTGTTGGATATTCTGGAAGACAATGGGGAAGGAGAAAAGAGATGTATTAGTAACCATAAGCCATGTACATTATAGTTGGTTGTAATTAGTTTCAGACTTACATGGGAAGTACTCACGAATGACGTGGGCACGTAGTTGTGACCCCTGAACGTTATCCCCACCATCGGGAGGTACTGGACGCTCCGCCAGTTCAAGCGGAGCATCATCAATGTTCCCCAGACAGTTTGCCTGTACTGCTATATTGTGCAGAATACAGCAGGCCATGATGATGTGACAAACCTTCCCTGGTGTATACTGTAGTGCCCCGCCAGTGGAATGTAAACATCTGAAGCGCATCTTCAGGAGTCCAAAGGTGCGCTCTATTACATTCCGGGTTCTGGCATGGGCCGCATTGTACCTCTCCTCCCCCTCTGTGCGTGGATTGTTCACAGGGGTCAACAACCACGGCAAACACCTATATCCTGCATCACCTGAAGGCAACAAAAATGGGAGATGTAGATATGAATGGGAGTTTGTGCTGCTCGTTAAAGCATCTGTAAATATACGTAATGATTAATGTGACGTTAGTTTAGGGATCTCTGGCTTGGAACTTCATACTCCTATGACCACGTCACATCGGGTTAGGCACAGCAACAAGCTACGATGCAATGGCTCAGTCGGCACACCTTCTTTATGGCGCACGGCAAATGAGCGCGGACAATACGGCGCTGCCAGAAGCCGGCGACAGTAGCGCACTGTTGGAAATTGTGTGCCCAAATGTGTATCCATCAAAGAGCGCAAGTTCTAGAATCTATTGACTAATGGGCCAAAACCCTCTAACCCAAACCACTGAGACCCCATGCCTAACACTTACACTCATAATCCAAAGCCTTAGCCCAAAGACCCCTACAGTGGAACATCATGTATAGTTTAGGGGATCCTTTATGGGTACTCACCCAGTAGCCACACAGGTGGAGCTTCTCCAGACTCAAAATAAAGATGGGTGGATGACTGACGCAGGATATGGGCATCATGAGTACTTCCCGGGAAGCCTGCAACCACATTTTGTATGCGCATGTCTGCATCACAAACAGCCTGTACATTGATGGAATGATAGTGTTTGCGATTTCGGAACAGCGCTTCTTGCTCCCTAGGAGGTATCAATGCTACATGTGTACAATCTATAGCACCGAGCACATTGGGGATACCTCCCATTCGAAAGAAATCTGCTTTCACCTACAAGATCTCTTCCCCAGTGTGGGGAAAACTGATGTATCTGGCAGTTTTCGGAACGATAGCATGGAGGAATGTGCTCAGGCACCTTGAAAGGCTTGCTTGAGACATTCCTCCTACTATGCTAGCAGTGTTCTAAAAACTACCAGATGATAGGATGTGTATGGCGGCTAACATCCGTGTCATGCCTGGGATGGCTCTATTGGTCCGTGAGGAAGGCTCCATGTCCTCCCTCAGGACCACATAGAGCTCCTCCAGGCTGGCACGGGTTAGCCTAAAACGCTCATACACTTCCACATCAGTTAACCCCTCTAATGTGACTCTCTCCCTGTACACCCTGGGTGCACGAATCCTCCTGGCAGGCTCCTGGGCCTGCTCACCCCCCTGTGGGTCTGGCTGTGCAGGAGCCCCCACTTCATGTGCCACACCCTCTAGGGGTCTCTCATCTGGCCCCCCCATCAGCTGATCACCCACATCAAGGTCCTCCTCCCTGTCTGCAGGTGCCCTCATATCCCCCTGTCCCTGTGCCACTGGAGCTCTCTCCCCTAACTGACCCCCCACCATGACCCTAGGCATATCCTGTGATGAGCCACTTGCCTGGCTTTGTTCCGGACCACCATGGATTGCATCAGCTCGCTCACCCACATTCACTCCCAGCCGCCCCTCTCTGTCACGCCTCAGCCACTCCACAGTCGCACGCCTGACAGCCCGGTTTCCACTCTGCAACATTCGAAACAAATATCCATTCCTACGACGCTGCGCTCTCCTCACATACCTATACGCTGCACTCAGGTTGCTGCTATTCATGATGGTTCAGACTAATTCATGGATGATGATGTGGTTATATAGCTTGCTAATTACCCCAGATGTGATTATCCGGGTGGATTTTACAAATGGAAAAGCTCACTGGTGTATCTAAGCTTCATCATGTTATGAAGTTCCCTGATTATGGATTTGTTGAGCCATTTTAATTAGTAACCCCTAATATTCTGGCCCACATTTGAATTTGGGCACATGCTCCATGATCTATGTAATGTAGAGTGGAAATATATACAATATTTGTGTTCAAAAATGTAGATGTGATAAAAGAGATGTAAATCAGATAATGTTGATATGTTTAGGGGACACATTCTAGCCTTTCTGAGTGCTAAAGGGTTAATTTGGCCGCCATATTGAGGATGTACATGACAATAAAAAGATCTCTTTTATTAACATATTTGATCATTGGGGATTGTTTTTAAAGTAATTCGAATGCCTTTTATTGCTTCCTTTACACTTTTAGGGCCCTTTCAGCCCGGTTTCATTACAATGCCGTAAGTGCATCGTGTGGACTTCAACGGATGCGGCCGTAAATTAAATCTAGCCAGGCGCGAATCGCGGCCTTCAGAATGTAGGAAGGCCATGACGTTTAGGCGCGCACGCAAGCTGGAAGGGGGACGGACTAGCCGAGCCCGGCACGAACCATCCAATAGCGGAATCACGCATCGCGCCACAGGTCGCACAGCCAATCACTTACGGGATAGACCATTTGTTTGACAGTGGGAGTGAATAAATAGGAATGACACGCGCCCACGCCTCAACTGTGTTGCGATTTCTGACGAGGTAGCACGCGGTTCCAGGAGCTTGTTGGTTGAGAGTAGGTAAGTTGCTTTATTATAAAGTCGCGGTTTAAGTTCTTTTTACGGGAATCCGTTACTACATTTACGGATGCTGATGTAAAGAAGTACAATTGTGTTTTTTGCTTGTTTATAGGTGTTTGGAGGATTTTGGATAGTTTTTGTGGTTATATCCGGCACGTAGGAGTTTGGAGGGAGGTAAGTTGCATTGTACTTGCTTTTCATCCTATCAAGCTGTCTTTTATTTGTATGTTTTGCCAATTTCTATATTTACTGAATACACTGGCGAGAGGTACAATTGTGTTTTTTGCTTGTTTATAGGTGTTTGGAGGATTTTGTAGAGTTTTTGTGGTTATATCCGGCACGTAGGAGTTTGGAGGGAGGTAAGTTGCATTGTACATGCTTTTCATCCTATCAAGCTGTCTTTTATTTGTATGTTTTGCCAATTTCTATATTTACTGAATACACTGGCGAGAAGTAAAATTGAGTTATTTGCTTGTTTATAGGTGTTTGGAGGATTTGAGATCTTTGATCCGGCCCTTAGGGGTTTGGAGGGAGGTAAGTTGCATTATACATGCTTTTCATCCTATCAAGCTGTCTTTTATTTGTATGTTTTGCCAATTTCTATATTTACTGAATACACTGGCGAGAAGTACAATTGTGTTTTTTTTGCTGTTGGCCTATAGGTTTGGAGAGTTTTTGGTTGTGGGGAGAGGAGTTTTGTGGAGGGAGGTAAGTTATTTATATTTTTCTGTTTCGTATTATATCTGGATCTCTCTCTCTCTCTATCTCAATCTCTCTCTTTGAGTTTTGATTTTGAGTTTGATTGAGTTTGATTTTGAGTTTGAGTTTGATTGAGTTTGATTTTGAGTTTGATTGAGTTTGATTTTGAGTTTGAGTTTGATTGAGTTTGATTTTGAGTTTGAGTTTGTTTGAGTTTAATGTTGATTGAGTTTGATTTTGAGTTTGATTGAGTTTGATTTTGAGTTGGAGTTTGAGTTTGATTGAGTTTGATTTTGAGTTTGAGTTTGATTGAGTTTGATTTTGAGTTTGAGTTTGTTTGAGTTTGAGTTTGATTGAGTTTGATTTTGAGTTTGAGTTTGATTGAGTTTGATTTTGAGTTTGAGTTTGATTGAGTTTGATTTTGATTTTGAGTTTGATTGAGTTTGATTTTGATTTTGAGTTTGAGTTTGATTGAGTTTGAGTTTGATTGAGTTTGATTTTGAGTTTGATTGAGTTTGATTTTGAGTTTGTTTGAGTTTGAGTTTGATTGAGTTTGATTTTGAGTTTGAGTTTAATTGAGTTTGATTTTGAGTTTGAGTTTGAGTTTGATTTTGAGTTTGATTGAGTTTGATTTTCAGTTTGAGTTTGATTGAGTTTGATTTTGATTTTGAGTTTGATTGAGTTTGATTTTAAGTTTGAGTTTGATTGAGTTTGATTTTGAGTTTGAGTTTGATTGAGTTTGATTTCGAGTTTGATTTTGAGTTTGATTGAGTTTGATTTTGAGTTTGAGTTTGATTGAGTTTGATTTTGAGTTTGAGTTTGTTTGAGTTAAATTTTGAGTTTGAGTTTGAGTTTGATTGAGTTTGATTTTGAGTTTGAGTTTGATTGAGTTTGATTTTGAGTTTCCGTTTGATTGAGTTTGATTTTGAGTTTGAGTTTGATTGAGTTTGATTTTGATTTTGAGTTTGATTGAGTTTGATTTTGAGTTTGATTGAGTTTGATTTTGAGTTTGAGTTTGATTAAGTTTGATTTTGAGTTTGAGTTTTTGAGTTTGATTGAGTTTGATTTTGAGTTTGAGTTTGATTGAGTTTGATTTTGAGTTTGAGTTTGATTGAGTTTGATTTTGATTTTGAGTTTGAGTTTGATTGAATTTGATTTTGAGTTTGAGTTTGATTGAGTTTGATTTTGAGTTTGATTGAGTTTGATTTTGATTTTGAGTTTGTTTGCGTTTGATTGAGTTTGATTTTGAGTTAGAGTTTGATTGAGTTTGATTTTGATTTTGATTTTGAGTTTGATTGAGTTTGATTTTGAGTTTGAGTTTGATTGAGTTTGATTTTGAGTTTGATTGAGTTTGATTTTGAGTTTGATTGAGTTTGATTTTGAGTTTGATTGAGTTTGATTTTGAGTTTGATTGAGTTTGATTTTGATTTTGAGTTTGATTGAGTTTGATTTTGAGTTTGAGTTTGATTGAGTTTGATTTTGAGTTTGAGTTTGTTTGAGTTTGAGTTTGATTGAGTTTGATTTTGAGTTTGATTGAGTTTGATTTTGAGTTTGATTGAGTTTGATTTTGAGTTTGAGTTTGAGTTTGATTGAGTTTGATTTTGAGTTTGTTTGAGTTTGATTGAGTTTGATTTTGAGTTTGAGTTTGATTGAGTTTGATTTTGATTTTGAGTTTGAGTTAGATTTCTACAAATATTTGCAATACACATAGGTGTTCCAAACTGATTCTTCAATGGGGCTTGACAAGAACTTTTTTTCAGCCTAGAACAGCAGGACCATGTAGTTCCTACTACCTCTGGTACAGAAGATGGCTTCAGGATAGGTACCACGCCCAGAGTATAATGCAGATAGGATATTAGTGGCCTCAGACATGGGCCACTCCCCACACATGATAGAAGCACACAGTAAATAGCCGCATGCCTTGTATATATGCAAACTGTAACTGACCCTTCCACATTGTTTAGGAAAGTATTGATCTAGCGTGTTTCATCAGCGCCTCTCAGGTCCAGAGTGAGAGGTGCTGTACACCCGTCCCACTGCTGTCACAGGCTCTGTCCACTTAAGGTTGATTACTGCAGTTAGTTACAACATTGATATCCAAGCTGAAATAGTGTTCGAGGCGATCAGAATGGGGGACGAGCGTGGAGCAGGCAAACCCACTAAAACATTTCTTTATTTCTCTTTCTTTTCTTTTCAGGTGGTGATGGAGGGAGAGGAGCAGAGGGTGGAGGAGTGGCAGGGAGTCCCGTGCGTGGAGGTGGGGAAGAGGAGAGGAGGAGTGAGGAGGAGGTAATAGTTGAGGAGGGGGAGGTAGTGGAGGAGGAGGTAGTGGAGGAGGAGGAGGGAGGAGAGGAGGAGGAGGAGGAGGGAGAAGAGGAGGAGGAGGGAGGAGAGGAGGAGGAAGGAGGGAGGAGAGGAGGAGGGAGGAGAGGAGGAGCAGGAGGGAGGAGAGGAGGAGAAGGAGGGAGGAGAGGAGGGAAGGAGGAAGGAGGGAGGAGAGTAGAGGAAGGAGGGAGGAGAGTAGAGGAAGGAGTGAGGAGAGGAGAGGAGGAGGGAGAAGGGAGGAGAGTAGAGGAAGGAAGGAGGAGAGGAGAGGAGGAGGGAGGAGAGGAAGGAGGGAGGAGAGTAGAGGAAGGAGGGAGGAGAGGAGAGTAGGAGGAGGAAGGAGGAGGAGGAGGGAGGAGGAGAGTGGAGAGGGTCCTCATCCCCAGTCTGAAGAGCAAAAGGCTGGCGGCAGGTCCAGGGCCCACAATTATAGCCGGGAGGAGAACAGGGTCCTCCTGGAGGCCATCTGTGCCCGCCCCGTCATTACCTCGGGGGTAGGGAAGTCAAGGCTGGGCCCCGTGCTAATGCTTGGCAGCAGGTGGTGGATCTGGTGAACGGTGTGGCGGGCCATGGACGGAGTCTGCGGTCCATAAAGCATCGGTTCAACGACATCAGGGCCGTGGTGAGGAAGAAGATGGCGCAGGAGGCCGAGGGGCGGAGGGTCAAGTACCTTGCCCATGAAGGTATTGCAAGGGCCATGCTTGCACCCTCCGACGCAGCTGGAGCATCAGGCCCGGTGGAGCAGCAGGACCCAGCCTCCATGGCAGGTGAATATGACATACAGCAACATGCCACCACATGTGCATCACACACACTACACATGGACATGATACTGACATGTCAGCTCCATGAAATAACAATGGATAGATGGATGCATCATTAAATTCATGAAGCTGACAAATCACTGTCATTCCTGGTCACAACAGTAATCAAGCAATAGAGCAGGTGTGTCCAAACTCGGTCCTGGTGGGCCACACACATGGCTGGATTTGATAACCCTGCTGCGCACAGGTGAGTCAATCGCTTCTTCAGTCATCCTAATTGACTCACCTGTGCACATAAAGGATATCTTCCAATCCAGGAAAGAGTTTGGACACCCCTGTAATAGAGAGTCCATGTATTGGTGTGCCCGTTCAGCCTATGCAGTTACAGACAGCAGCCGTAATACAGATAGAGTTGTGAGCCGAGAACCATCCAGAACAGAAACCTAAGAATAGATAACAGCTAGTATAAGATAGCTAATCAGAGAATCATCCATATTCAAGGCTAGATGTCAGATAATTAGAAATGAACACATCAATGCGCTAATCAACATACTAATGACATGTACCTTTCTTCTCTATCTCTCAGCATCCAGGAGGAGCTCTGGGTCCTGTGACCAGGGAGAGGAGGCGGGGCCATCAGCCCCGTACCAGGATCCTCCAGCACAGGGGGGAGGAGGAAGGAAGATCAGAGGGCTCTGGGTCAGAGGATGGGCTGGTCATTGACCTTGTGGGGTCACCTGCCACAAGCCCTGGGCCTATGCCCATCCTCGAAAGGCTTGCTAGAACAGCAGTACCATGTAGTTCCTACTACCTCTGGTACAGAAGATGGCTTCAGGATAGGTACCACGCCCAGAGTATAATGCAGATAGGATATTAGTGGCCTCAGACATGGGCCACTCCCCACACATGATAGAAGCACACAGTAAATAGCCGCATGCCTTGTATATATGCAAACTGTAACTGACCCTTCCACATTGTTTAGGAAAGTATTGATCTAGAGTGTTTCATCAGCGCCTCTCAGGTCCAGAGTGAGAGGTGCTGTACCCCCGTCCCACTGCTGTCACAGGCTCTGTCCACTTAAGGTTGATTACTGCAGTTAGTTACAACATTGATATCCAAGCAGAAATAGTGTTCGAGGCGATCAGAATGGGGGACGAGCGTGGAGCAGGCAAACCCACTAAAACATTTCTTTATTTCTCTTTCTTTTCTTTTCAGGTGGTGATGGAGGGAGAGGAGCAGAGGGTGGAGGAGTGGCAGGGAGTCCCGGGGCGTGGAGGTGGGGAAGAGGAGGGGAGGAGTGAGGAGGAGGTAATAGTTGAGGAGGGGGAGGTAGTGGAGGAGGAGGAGGGAGGAGAGGAGGAGGAGGGAGGAGAGGAGGAGGAAGGAGGAGAGGAGGGAGGAGAGGAGGAGGAGGGAGGAGAGGAGGAAGGAGTAGGAAGGAGGGAGGAGTGGAGGAGGGAGGAGAGGAGGAGCAGGAGGGAGGAGAGGAGGAGAAGGAGGGAGGAGAGGAGGGAAGGAGGAAGGAGGGAGGAGAGTAGAGATTGGAGGGAGGAGAGTAGAGGAAGGAGGGAGGAGAGGAGAGGAGGAGGGAGAAGGGAGGAGAGTAGAGGAAGGAAGGAGGAGAGGAGAGGAGGAGGGAGGGAGGAGAGGAGAGGAAGGAGGAAGGAGAGTAGAGGAAGGAGGGAGGAGAGGAGAGTAGGAGGAGGAAGGAGGAGGAGGAGGAGGAGGGAGGAGGAGAGTGGAGAGGGTCCTCATCCACAGTCTGAAGAGCAAAAGGCTGGCGGCAGGTCCAGGGCCCACAATTATAGCCGGGAGGAGAACAGAGTCCTCCTGGAGGCCATCTGTGCCCGCCCCGTCATTACCTCGGGGGTAGGGAAGTCAAGGCTGGGCCCCGTGCTAATGCTTGGCAGCAGGTGGTGGATCTGGTGAACGGTGTGTCGGGCCATGGACGGAGTCTGCGGTCCATAAAGCATCGGTTCGACGACAACAGGGCCGTGGTGAGGAAGAAGATGGCACAGGAGGCCGAGGGGCGGAGGGTCAAGTACCTTGCCCATGAAGGTATTGCAAGGGCCATGCTTGCACCCTCCGACGCAGCTGGAGCATCAGGCCCGGTGGAGCAGCAGGACCCAGCCTCCATGGCAGGTGAATATGACATACAGCAACATGCCACCACATGTGCATTACACACACTACACATGGACATGATACTGACATGTCAGCTCCATGAAATAACAATGGATAGATGGATGCATCATTAAATTCATGAAGCTGACAAATCACTGTCATTCCTGGTCACAACAGTAATCAAGCAATAGAGCAGGTGTGTCCAAACTCGGTCCTGGTGGGCCACACACATGGCTGGATTTGATAACCCTGCTGCGCACAGGTGAGTCAATCGCTTCTTCAGTCATCCTAATTGACTCACCTGTGCACATAAAGGATATCTTCCAATCCAGGAAAGAGTTTGGACACCCCTGTAATAGAGAGTCCATGTATTGGTGTGCCCGTTCAGCCTATGCAGTTACAGACAGCAGCCGTAATACAGATAGAGTTGTGAGCCGAGAACCATCCAGAACAGAAACCTAATAACAGATAACAGCTAGTATAAGATAGCTAATCAGAGAATCATCCATATTCAAGGCTAGATGTCAGATAATTAGAAATGAACACATCAATGCGCTAATCAACATACTAATGACATGTACCTTTCTTCTCTATCTCTCAGCATCCAGGAGGAGCTCTGGGTCCTGTGACCAGGGAGAGGAGGCGGGGCCATCAGCCCCGTACCAGGATCCTCCAGCACAGGGGGGAGGAGGAAGGAAGATCAGAGGGCTCTGGGTCAGAGGATGGGCTGGTCATTGACCTTGCGGGGTCACCTGCCACAAGCCCTGGGCCTATGCCCATCCTCGAAAGGCTTGCTAGAACAGCAGTACCATGTAGTTCCTACTACCTCTGGTACAGAAGATGGCTTCAGGATAGGTACCACGCCCAGAGTATAATGCAGATAGGATATTAGTGGCCTCAGACATGGGCCACTCCCCACACATGATAGAAGCACACAGTAAATAGCCGCATGCCTTGTATATATGCAAACTGTAACTGACCCTTCCACATTGTTTAGGAAAGTATTGATCTAGAGTGTTTCATCAGCGCCTCTCAGGTCCAGAGTGAGAGGTGCTGTACCCCCGTCCCACTGCTGTCACAGGCTCTGTCCACTTAAGGTTGATTACTGCAGTTAGTTACAACATTGATATCCAAGCAGAAATAGTGTTCGAGGCGATCAGAATGGGGGACGAGCGTGGAGCAGGCAAACCCACTAAAACATTTCTTTATTTCTCTTTCTTTTCTTTTCAGGTGGTGATGGAGGGAGAGGAGCAGAGGGTGGAGGAGTGGCAGGGAGTCCCGGGGCGTGGAGGTGGGGAAGAGGAGGGGAGGAGTGAGGAGGAGGTAATAGTTGAGGAGGGGGAGGTAGTGGAGGAGGAGGAGGGAGGAGAGGAGGAGGAGGGAGGAGAGGAGGAGGAAGGAGGAGAGGAGGGAGGAGAGGAGGAGGAGGGAGGAGAGGAGGAAGGAGTAGGAAGGAGGGAGGAGTGGAGGAGGGAGGAGAGGAGGAGCAGGAGGGAGGAGAGGAGGAGAAGGAGGGAGGAGAGGAGGGAAGGAGGAAGGAGGGAGGAGAGTAGAGATTGGAGGGAGGAGAGTAGAGGAAGGAGGGAGGAGAGGAGAGGAGGAGGGAGAAGGGAGGAGAGTAGAGGAAGGAAGGAGGAGAGGAGAGGAGGAGGGAGGGAGGAGAGGAGAGGAAGGAGGAAGGAGAGTAGAGGAAGGAGGGAGGAGAGGAGAGTAGGAGGAGGAAGGAGGAGGAGGAGGAGGAGGGAGGAGGAGAGTGGAGAGGGTCCTCATCCACAGTCTGAAGAGCAAAAGGCTGGCGGCAGGTCCAGGGCCCACAATTATAGCCGGGAGGAGAACAGAGTCCTCCTGGAGGCCATCTGTGCCCGCCCCGTCATTACCTCGGGGGTAGGGAAGTCAAGGCTGGGCCCCGTGCTAATGCTTGGCAGCAGGTGGTGGATCTGGTGAACGGTGTGTCGGGCCATGGACGGAGTCTGCGGTCCATAAAGCATCGGTTCGACGACAACAGGGCCGTGGTGAGGAAGAAGATGGCACAGGAGGCCGAGGGGCGGAGGGTCAAGTACCTTGCCCATGAAGGTATTGCAAGGGCCATGCTTGCACCCTCCGACGCAGCTGGAGCATCAGGCCCGGTGGAGCAGCAGGACCCAGCCTCCATGGCAGGTGAATATGACATACAGCAACATGCCACCACATGTGCATTACACACACTACACATGGACATGATACTGACATGTCAGCTCCATGAAATAACAATGGATAGATGGATGCATCATTAAATTCATGAAGCTGACAAATCACTGTCATTCCTGGTCACAACAGTAATCAAGCAATAGAGCAGGTGTGTCCAAACTCGGTCCTGGTGGGCCACACACATGGCTGGATTTGATAACCCTGCTGCGCACAGGTGAGTCAATCGCTTCTTCAGTCATCCTAATTGACTCACCTGTGCACATAAAGGATATCTTCCAATCCAGGAAAGAGTTTGGACACCCCTGTAATAGAGAGTCCATGTATTGGTGTGCCCGTTCAGCCTATGCAGTTACAGACAGCAGCCGTAATACAGATAGAGTTGTGAGCCGAGAACCATCCAGAACAGAAACCTAATAACAGATAACAGCTAGTATAAGATAGCTAATCAGAGAATCATCCATATTCAAGGCTAGATGTCAGATAATTAGAAATGAACACATCAATGCGCTAATCAACATACTAATGACATGTACCTTTCTTCTCTATCTCTCAGCATCCAGGAGGAGCTCTGGGTCCTGTGACCAGGGAGAGGAGGCGGGGCCATCAGCCCCGTACCAGGATCCTCCAGCACAGGGGGGAGGAGGAAGGAAGATCAGAGGGCTCTGGGTCAGAGGATGGGCTGGTCATTGACCTTGCGGGGTCACCTGCCACAAGCCCTGGGCCTATGCCCATCCTCGAAAGGCTTGCTAGAACAGCAGTACCATGTAGTTCCTACTACCTCTGGTACAGAAGATGGCTTCAGGATAGGTACCACGCCCAGAGTATAATGCAGATAGGATATTAGTGGCCTCAGACATGGGCCACTCCCCACACATGATAGAAGCACACAGTAAATAGCCGCATGCCTTGTATATATGCAAACTGTAACTGACCCTTCCACATTGTTTAGGAAAGTATTGATCTAGAGTGTTTCATCAGCGCCTCTCAGGTCCAGAGTGAGAGGTGCTGTACCCCCGTCCCACTGCTGTCACAGGCTCTGTCCACTTAAGGTTGATTACTGCAGTTAGTTACAACATTGATATCCAAGCAGAAATAGTGTTCGAGGCGATCAGAATGGGGGACGAGCGTGGAGCAGGCAAACCCACTAAAACATTTCTTTATTTCTCTTTCTTTTCTTTTCAGGTGGTGATGGAGGGAGAGGAGCAGAGGGTGGAGGAGTGGCAGGGAGTCCCGGGGCGTGGAGGTGGGGAAGAGGAGGGGAGGAGTGAGGAGGAGGTAATAGTTGAGGAGGGGGAGGTAGTGGAGGAGGAGGAGGGAGGAGAGGAGGAGGAGGGAGGAGAGGAGGAGGAAGGAGGAGAGGAGGGAGGAGAGGAGGAGGAGGGAGGAGAGGAGGAAGGAGTAGGAAGGAGGGAGGAGTGGAGGAGGGAGGAGAGGAGGAGCAGGAGGGAGGAGAGGAGGAGAAGGAGGGAGGAGAGGAGGGAAGGAGGAAGGAGGGAGGAGAGTAGAGAAAGGAGGGAGGAGAGTAGAGGAAGGAGGGAGGAGAGGAGAGGAGGAGGGAGAAGGGAGGAGAGTAGAGGAAGGAAGGAGGAGAGGAGAGGAGGAGGGAGGGAGGAGAGGAGAGGAAGGAGGAAGGAGAGTAGAGGAAGGAGGGAGGAGAGGAGAGTAGGAGGAGGAAGGAGGAGGAGGAGGAGGAGGGAGGAGGAGAGTGGAGAGGGTCCTCATCCACAGTCTGAAGAGCAAAAGGCTGGCGGCAGGTCCAGGGCCCACAATTATAGCCGGGAGGAGAACAGAGTCCTCCTGGAGGCCATCTGTGCCCGCCCCGTCATTACCTCGGGGGTAGGGAAGTCAAGGCTGGGCCCCGTGCTAATGCTTGGCAGCAGGTGGTGGATCTGGTGAACGGTGTGTCGGGCCATGGACGGAGTCTGCGGTCCATAAAGCATCGGTTCGACGACAACAGGGCCGTGGTGAGGAAGAAGATGGCACAGGAGGCCGAGGGGCGGAGGGTCAAGTACCTTGCCCATGAAGGTATTGCAAGGGCCATGCTTGCACCCTCCGACGCAGCTGGAGCATCAGGCCCGGTGGAGCAGCAGGACCCAGCCTCCATGGCAGGTGAATATGACATACAGCAACATGCCACCACATGTGCATTACACACACTACACATGGACATGATACTGACATGTCAGCTCCATGAAATAACAATGGATAGATGGATGCATCATTAAATTCATGAAGCTGACAAATCACTGTCATTCCTGGTCACAACAGTAATCAAGCAATAGAGCAGGTGTGTCCAAACTCGGTCCTGGTGGGCCACACACATGGCTGGATTTGATAACCCTGCTGCGCACAGGTGAGTCAATCGCTTCTTCAGTCATCCTAATTGACTCACCTGTGCACATAAAGGATATCTTCCAATCCAGGAAAGAGTTTGGACACCCCTGTAATAGAGAGTCCATGTATTGGTGTGCCCGTTCAGCCTATGCAGTTACAGACAGCAGCCGTAATACAGATAGAGTTGTGAGCCGAGAACCATCCAGAACAGAAACCTAAGAATAGATAACAGCTAGTATAAGATAGCTAATCAGAGAATCATCCATATTCAAGGCTAGATGTCAGATAATTAGAAATGAACACATCAATGCGCTAATCAACATACTAATGACATGTACCTTTCTTCTCTATCTCTCAGCATCCAGGAGGAGCTCTGGGTCCTGTGACCAGGGAGAGGAGGCGGGGCCATCAGCCCCGTACCAGGATCCTCCAGCACAGGGGGGAGGAGGAAGGAAGATCAGAGGGCTCTGGGTCAGAGGATGGGCTGGTCATTGACCTTGCGGGGTCCCCTGCCACAAGCCCTGGGCCTATGCCCATCCTCGAAAGGCTTGCTCTGGGGCCCTCATCCGCCCAAGGGACAGCACCTCCTTCCCCACAAAGTGTGCTGGCCTGGTCACCACCGGGCACATTCTCACCACAGGCTCCAGCTGTGGACCTCCCTGCATCACCTCACCACGCCCACCCAGCGGTGTCGTCGCCGCAGAGCCAGGCTGTGCAGGTGGAGACGCTGGCCGTCCTGAAGGAGCTGCTGGCCAGCACCCAGAGGATCGAGGCCAACCAGCTCCGGATGGATGCCAGCATCTCTGCCCTCCGGTCACATATGACCCACAGCCTGGCCAGGCTGTCCAGGGAGGTGAGGAGGCACCACATGACCAGCGAACACCTTCAGGTCAGGCTGCTCAGGCAGGCGATGGTCCCCAGCCCAACATCAACGGGGATCTCCCAATCCCCCAGCCAAGAGCAGCCTGGTCCCTCCTCTCCCATGTGTCCGCCACCACCCAGACCACCGCTGCCTGGCACCGCCCGCCCCCCCCACCCCCACCATCACCACCAGAGGGGAGACGGAGGATGGGCACAGGTGATGTGGGTCCTGGGCCCAAGCGGAGGAGGACATAGGGCCTCATTCAATTGCAATGTGGCCGATTGCTAAGGGATCAATTTGAGCACAGAGCATATTTTCTACAGATGTTTGTAGTTAGTGAACTTCTCTCCAAAAGCAAGGTCTTCACTAACTACAAACGTCTGTAAAGAAATATATGCTCAGTGCTTATATAGAGCCCTTTTCAATCGGCCATATCGCAATTGAATGACGCCCATAGGGTCTGCAGACATGTTTTCGCCTTCTCAACAGATGCGCGCATCAACAACAGCAGGCCCGACAGGAGGCTAGCGGATCTAATGATTAGGATTAGGCTGTGGGGTGTAAGGGTTAGGATTAGGCTGCGGCTACAAGGGTTAGAAGGGTTTATGGCATTAGGTCATATCACTTGCGCCCTTTCATCGACGCGCACTAGTCAAAAATATTAGAACTGCGCAATGATGTGGGACAGCTCATGTCAGCTACATGTTGTCAAAACACATTTGCTGTGCGCGCCAATGTTGGGGTGACATATTCTATTATAGGGCTGTTTTAGAGGCTACAATGGAACCTGTATGTGTGCTGACCAATCAAACATATGAGGAATATTAAACTAAGTTGAAGTCTTGTTAATTTGGAGGCTGTAATGCTTGGGCCTCCATTTTAGGGTTACAGGCTTAAACCATGCAGACTGCAAAAACCGTAACAAAATGGATACCTTTAACCTCCAAGCATGTACAGCCTTTAAAAACGAGCTGCGGGCTTGGAGGACAGCCCGCATGGGCTTGAATACGGAGCTACGGGCTTGGTCAGTGAAGTCCGTGGGACTTGTACGGATTTTAAAATCAAAGTACAATTTGGCGATGTGCAAGCTTGAGAATGTTTGGCTAGTAATCCTCATGCCCCCCCCCATTATGTTCCCCATCATTTACAGTGCTTTGCAGTGCCAGATTGAATATATATTGGCTATTACAATGCTTGGTTTGCAGCCCTTCATCTCCGAACCCGGGTTTGAACAAGGACCAGCCCGCGGAACTACGGGACGTAAAGTAATCATAAATATAAATAATATATCTGATTTGGGCTGATGTGCAAGCTTGAGAGGGTGTTGCTATTAATCCTCGTGTCCCCCATTATGATGCCTAGCATTTACGGAGCTTTACAGTGCATTCTCGATTTTATATTTGCATTTTCAGTTTTAGGACTTTGCGGCCGGAAAACAAGATTTACGGGCGCTGGGAAAAAGCTTCCGTCCGTTTGCATGATATGCGGCCGGCCGGAAGGGGATATCCTTGCGGCGCCGTATAATTGAATTGCAAGGTAAAAGTAGCTCTACACGGGGCCGTAAGACGGCCACAAGGAATCACAGCTTTGCGGCCGTTTTACGGCCGATAATTGAATAAGGCCCAAGGTATATAGAAAACATAAAATTTATACACATTATAAGCCCTATTTTCATGGAATTTTCGGGTGTCTAAACTCTTCTATTTGACTTAAATTGAGGTTTAACTTCACTTTCAGAGGTCCTGGGTGCCCCCCCCCCCCCTTGCTGTGGGTAAGCTTTTTATGTGTTTGTTGTGTGTATTTATTGTGTTTTTAATGTTTCTGTGTGTGCGTGTTTCGGGCGCTAAGGTCGTATTTTTGCGAGGTCGTAAGTTTTTTTTTTTAAGTCACGCGGCTCGTATTTGTGGATGGTAAGTTCGTAAATTTGGCGGTCAAGGTGGGAGCCTCCACCTCTGCAAATGCGGCCCCTCGCTTGGCAAGGGTCCGCATTTGCCCGCAGCATTAGCAACAACCCGCATGCCCACAACTATATATGTGATTACATGCAAGTTCCATTATATATATTAACACATTGGTTGCCGGGATCGATATAACAAGGAAATTAAAAATGAAATAAAGTATTTTATATTGCCAATTTGCAAGCTTGAGAATGTTGTGCTAATAATTTTAATCCCTAACATCACTTTTCCTTTTCATATAAGTACAGTAGTGTGTGTATATTTGCATTTAAAGTGCTACGGATTGGACTTTATCCCCCTTGTAGGTCCTCTCTGGTATCCGTTGGCTTCTTGACTCCATTTGCGTGTTACGGGGTTGAACGCCAGGTAATTTGTTGCAGTTTAATAGCTAAATTGGAACATAGCAGTTACGGGCTTGACAGAACAAAGGATTTGTGGGCGCGAAGTTCCCATAGGCTTTTTTCGCTTCAAACCCACAGATCTGCAGCGGCTTGCTTTACGGTTTTACACATTAGGGGAATTTAATAGGGCTGTTTATTTCTGTGTAAGTATAGGCAATTGTCTACAAACGGAAGCTGTAAATCAGCAGATGCTTCCTGATGTATACAACAATGGATACAAGCACAGACCCAAACAATAAAGTTTTACCCTTTACGATTATTTTAATTTAGCCCTTTTGTGTCTTGTCATGCTATTATACCTAGAGCAGACATTATAACACAGATACATATCTTTTAATGTCTAGGAATTGAAGTTAAAAATATAATTTTTTTCATTACCTTCATATTGTCTACATGATGGTATTCTCTAAAGATGCAATGGATTCTGTTGGTTAAAAGTAAGCATGGATAGAAAATAATGTCTCATGGAAAGATACCTGTAAAAATATATGTAAGGTACAGCAGGTGGTACAACAAGATACATTTGATGAAGCATTTTTTTAAAGAAAATATATTGAATGCATGAATAGTTTTTCAGTCAAAATCAGTTAATAAATAGACATATACTTAAAAGGCAAAGCTTTGCACGGTCTGCAAATGGCCATTAAGCTTTGTAGGGCCTGCAAAGCCGATCACTGAACAGCGTGATCTCTATTTCATATGAAAAAATGTGTTTTGGTTACTTTCCTGAAAATTGATTCTGTTGACATAAAAGTGAATTAGTTGACTAATACAGCTTGTGAAAATCAGAGTTGAGATCTGTTGGGTTTGATTTATATTGCAGTTAAAAAAAACAAAAGTTTGAGAAAAACATATGCAGACATTTTAACAGATATCTAATAAAATACTACATTGGTTGCCTTATAGATCACTATAAACATATTTTAATTTCCAACTAAAATGTTTTTTTATATCTCACGCTAAAAACAATTGTTTTTCCCATCATCTTTAAGCTGAAGCTGTTCCATATTTTGAAATCGCTACAGAATGTGGAGCATAAGTACAATACTTACAGCGGACTATGTACTGCACATCTTTTGTTGCAGAGGTTAAAGAAATTAAGTGCCCACATTCCTCTGCAACTCTCGAAAAAGATGGAAGATTCTCCACCATTGGTGTAGGAGCCCAACGAAATGTGTGTGTGTGTGTGGGGGGGGGGTGGTAATTCAGCTCTACTCCCAGGACAGGAAGCAGGGGCAGATCTACCGCCTTTTCGTTGGGTACAAACATACAAAAAACATAACACACAGCACAGGGGGACAGCTAGGATGTCTGGGAGTGAAGTTCCACTTGAATTTAAGGCGAATTTGCCAAGTTTCTGCACTCGCCTAAGCAAGAAAAAAATGGAGGCCGAAAAAAACAAAAATGAGGCTACCGGACCAATAACCACGCAAAACACCACCAGGCACATAGGACTTTTACCCAGGAACGTACGAGGTACAAAATACACTATTACAAACACATAGACAATCTCCGCCATTTTACAACACTAACTTGCAACTGATTACAAATCTAAAATGCCACCCAACTAAACAAACGGTTTGGCCTTGCGCACGCTGCCTATTTACACTGCACACTTGCCACATTGCTGACACTTTCTCCTCAGGTCACCAACAGTCCAAATGTACATTGTATGCTGCAGGAAAATCAAAAGGGATTGTTAGCTCTTTAGGATATTGATTGTTGGATATATTAATTACAAATAGGTAAAGTATATTAATTTATTATTTAATGAATTCATTCATTATTATTAAAAAAAAAAAATATATATATATATATATATATATATATATATATAAAAAATAAAAATACCAGAGTAGAGGCTCACAATGAGCACCGAAGGTATGGGGCTCACAATGAATGCACAGGGTGCTCCCAGAACCAAAAGTACACCAGGGGAGATCCTCGCAATGAGCGCCGAAAGGCGCTCAGCACAGGGCTTGCAATGAGCGCCGAAGGAGCTCACATGACCAAAACTACGCCAGGGGAACACCTCACAATGAGCGCAGAAGGTACTCAGAGAACCAAAAGCCTTACATTGTGTGGCAAACAGCAATACCTGCCTTACAATTTTACGACCGTCCTTTTTTGACAGGCAATTCGCTAGTTAGCTAGAACAATGACTAAGAGTAACTAGCCATATAAAAGTTGTTCTTATTGCTATGTTGTTTCTTTTTACTGGACCTGTTCTTTTCAGATTCAGTAAACAAAATATTAGTTAATTGAAACAAATCACACCTATGCTAATAATATAATTAAAGTAGATTATGAGCAGTGAACTATTATAGTGGCACCTTAAGACAAAAATCTGGCCTTTTTGATAGCATTGATTTACTTAATTGATTAATTAAGTAAATGTTGTATTGATATATCCAACTATATGCAATTTAATGGAGAATTCCCAAAGTAATACTGTCTTACAATGCAATTTTGAGTTGACATAATTTATAAACGAGTACATAATAGTTTTGAGATACTGAGCATACAATTTAGCAGGGCAATAGGCTGAGTATAAGTTGGATTTTTCATTAGTTGCTGAAATAATGCAATGGAAAAATCAGGAACAGGAGCTCAATTGGTCAAGCAAGAAGATATGGAGAAGTAAGGGAAGATAATCTAGGTTGTATCAGGATTGGGAAGGACATGGGTCTTTAGAAAGGTGTGAAAGACTGTCTTTGTGAAGTGAGAGTTTAATCCAAAGAAGGGATGAAAGAAGGGAGAAGGATTTTCCACTAAATGGGATTCAGACTTTATGGGCCTCATTCAAATGCTATTTGGTCTATTGAATAAGGCTCTATATAAGCCCATAGCATATTTTTCTACAGAAGTTTTTAGTTAGTGAAGACCCTGTGGATAGAAGTTCACAAACTAAAAACTTCTGAAAAAAAATGCTATGTGCTTATATAGAGCCTTATTCAACTGGCCAAATCACATTTGAATGAGGCCCTAAGTTTTTAGAGGCATTCAGATTACAGAGAGCATAACGACACAAAGGTAGACATTAGCAAGGAACAGAAAAATAGATATACTGTATATTGTATGTACTTCGCTTTTATATATATATATATATATATATATATATATATATATATATAAATTATATATATATATATATATATATATATATATACACACACACACACATATAGATATTGGTATCTTTCACAGTTTGATTCACTTTTTCTTTCATCAGTCACAAAATGTCTGCAGTGTTATGATTTTTAACAGAATTTGTTCTATTCTGATGATGTCATGCATTCTATTCCCTGCAGTTTTACCAAGTGCAACAAAATTGGTCTCCAGAGGTGTAAATAATGGTTTTCCTGCAGCGCATGGGAAATACTAAAATGATTACTTGAAACACATACCAGAAAATGTTACGTGTTTTGTAGAGGATTGGGAATAGAGTTTACAAGGTAAAGCTTTGCAGAGACTTAACACACAAAACAAACAGTTGCATACTGTAACATCTAGTTTAAGTGACATTGAATGATTGCAGCATTTAGTGCAATAGAACAGAAAGCATGAAGACAATGACTTACAACTGTCTTTTTATTTATTTCTAATTGCCAATTATGTCCTAGAAAATCAATGCTTATGTGATAATTCTGTTGTGCCCTTAAATATAATAATTGCATTAGTCTTTCCATCCATTAAACTTGAATATTTGAGGCATTACTTTACATTAAGATATGCTGCACCCATTTCATGTGTCAGTTTAGCGGCATCTGTAAATGTACAATGACAAATCATGGATAAACAACCTTTACAATTCTCCATTTGTTATTTGTCAATTTCATATTTATTGCTTGTCTTTAGTCTTAACATTGTAAGCCCCCCAAAAAAAACATATGTGTGACCAACAAAACAAAATATAAAATATAGAGCAACTAATGTTGTTGAAGTATTTAATATATAAATCTATGAAAAGAATATTAAAATTAAGCAAATAGAACTGAAAAACATAATGTATTGTATTGTATTTAATGTATTGTAATTGTGTTGAAGGACAAGTATAGCTCGGAAAGACTTCACAAACTAACCACAATGGCAACTTTAAACCCCATGATGATCATCATCACATTTTAGAGAAAATATTAATTTTAACACAGTCTGCTTGTTTCAGCTACTCTGAAGCTTTTCTTATTGGTTGCAACCTGAGACGCAGGATGTTTCTTCTGAGAGCTACACTTCAATTTAATATTATGTTTTATCTGCATCTAAGGTCTGTCCCGATATTACGAGGAAAGAAAGGAACTTTTTTTAAAAGTTCAGTGGTAAGCTCCCCTCCTCCAGCAACATAATCAAATCCTGATTCTACAGCAGCCACTCCATCATCATCTTCCAATGTCATGTTTTTGTGACAAAAACAATCTTAAATAAGTGAATAGATTAATGACAAATTTGATAGACTATGAGAGTTGAACCAGGTGTTTCATGAGATGACAAGAGATTAGTTCAGGCCTGTGTGGCTCAAACACCTACAGAGTTACCCTGTGTGGCTCAAAGTTATTGCCTTTGTGGCTCAATCCACTGGAGAATTAGAAACTGCTAGCTATAAGAGAAACAGCTCTTAACAAAAATGTAATAATAATAATTTGGCAATGTTGTATTACATTCTGTACTGTACTTAGCTTTGGCTGTTCAATCACACAAGGCTGAAGGTCCCCACCAAATCTATCAATTCAGCAAAATGGCAGAAAAACACTTTTTTGTTAAAGAATGAA
The DNA here is from genome assembly GCA_027410445.1 of Discoglossus pictus. NCBI lineage: Eukaryota > Metazoa > Chordata > Amphibia > Anura > Alytidae > Discoglossus > Discoglossus pictus. The sequence continues at coordinate 46,737,592 of CM050164.1, forward strand.
GTCTGTGCAGCCTGATAAGGCCACCATATTTATAGCAAAAGCATAAACAGGAAGTTATGGCAATGAGTACTGCAGAAAGCCTTGGGCACCATGACAGGGTTTGGCAGTTGATACAAACATGCAAATTTGTTTATAGTGTTGTTGTTATTAATGTTATTCATCATTGATCTGACTTAGACACAAATCTGACTAAAGGACATTCTCAGGAACAGATCTCGTCCTTAACCTGGGGACAATCTGTATATCAGGTCATAAGAAAAGTTTTTTTCAGATTATATCTCACCACTATTGGAGGCTATATGAAAAGGAGAGGATGCAATTGAAAAAAATGAAAATTAAGCGCCCAATTCAATTGAGCTCTCGCTCGATCCGGTGGCTTGTAAGGGAGGTTGCAAGTTAATTTGCTATTCAATTGGCATCTTTTTACGGCATTGAAAAACTGCGTCCCTTAAACACGTAATTTACAGCTCCCGAAGCCTTTGATCTTCCACTTCTGCAAGAGTTACGATGGCTAAAATGGCAAATCGATATTCAATTGATCGATTTCCCCAAGCCCGCAAATGTTTTCACACCTGTAAATAGCAAAAGAAGGAGAAAATCCTATGGGTGCTAGAGAGGACCCGCAAGGGGGTTAAACACTTATTCATAGCACTGTAAATGCAAATAAAAAATCAATACTGCACTGTAAATAACGGGGAAAGCGATGATAGACATTAGAATTAATTGCACAACTGTCTCAAGCTCGCAAATCAGCAGGAAATTTAATTTATTTTTGTGTCTCATTTTGGGGCTAAACCGTTCTTGGGTATCAATGAGTTAATACATATCAGGCCACCCATATGGACTAGAACAGTATTGTCATTCATTTTCATAATACTTTATTATGCAGGTTTGCAAGTCTGATTCCATATATGACCCCCGAACCTAATTGATTGACATGTAACCTACATATTTTACTGCTGTAATAATGTCTCATTTTCTATTGGCTGATTCGAAATGGGCGGTTACGGTCTTGCTTAAATTGATCATGTTCCCGCCCTTAACTGCTGCAATGAGAGTTTTATTGAGTATTTTCTAATTTTTTGGTGCATGGTTTACGGTTTCGGCTTTGGGACAGTAACTTGTGGCCTTGAGCAATTGAGTAGCATCTCAATCAGAGAGGAACGGGAGCCCGCATCACACCCGCAGACATTCAGCAGGCTTGCAATTGAATAGGTAAAATATACTGTATATTAGTATCGCATAGCATCAGTAGATTTGTAAAATATATCTGATTGTTTGACTTCTATATATCGGTGTACTCATATGCATATCAAAACTTAGACATTTAAATGGATTTTTCCATCAATCAAAACATCAATATCAACAATTATGGACATATAAATAGGATAGCTTCCTCTATATTTACACTTAACTCTCAAATATGGAAGACACCAATAGTATGTTTTCTATGTATGTATGTATTCTTGAACAAAGAAGGTGGATGCATGGCAAAATTCACTAAGCTTTCTAGCAGTTGCAAATTTGAATACAGAGGCTGTGTTTTCTATGTAAATATTGCCACTGTAGAATTAGCAAACCACTTTACAGTCTCTGCCTTGCTTTATACATTTTCACCAATTTATTTTTATATGTCCTGCTTACTATACACTTTAGCTTAAATACTATATCCAGATTTCCAGTATTTAATATGATTCTTAAAAATATTTTTTACCACTTTATAAATTATGCTAAATGCGTTTATAAAGATATAATAATAATAATAATAATAATAATAGCTTTTGTTTTCTTATGTGAACACAAACAACGTCTTTGTTTTAATCAACTTCATTCAGAGGTTTCAAAGATTTACAGAAACCAAGAATTTCATGTCTTTAATGCAAATGCACATAATGCTCTGACATTTGCTTTTGGCCATCTTGGCATGATATCACTTTGTCACATTATGTAATGGATGGTGCCGGCATTAGTATTTACTTTTACAGACCATCTGTGATATGTTTTAATACATTGCAATACAATGTAATAAAATTGAGGCCAGTGGCATGAATCCATAAAAACAAAGCCTTTATGAGAAGACTGAATGTTAGTTGTGCCAATAAACAAAAGCAATCAATACAGAAAAGAACAAAAAAACAATGGACAGAAAGCCCCTTAAGTTGCTGGAAGCAGTATGTCAAAGTAAATGGCATGGTTTCCTGGTATGTTTTATTGAGTTATTTTCTCAGCCTTGATTAGTCAGATGCCTTCCTTCATATATATTTTTTAAAATCCTCTGTATTCTTTTCTCTAGCAATAAATGTTGATTTTTTTCATCAACTTTAATGTACATTATATCAAGGAATATACTGTGTACCGTTTGAAATTCAAATATAATTGTTACATGATATGTTTTATTCTGTATAGTTACCATAAATATTGGTTATTTTTACTGCAGGAAGCATATATAAATTCAAAAATAAAAATGAGGTATCCAAATGATACCTTATATCAGGATGATTTGACCACTCAATATAATAGGACAGCTAAAGGTCTAACTCATTTTCAATAGTTTTTGTTCACTCTTTTTGATAGTATTCATTAGAAATAAATGTTATGCTGTTTTTATGCTAATTATTATCCTAATTTGGAATGGAATATTTCAAGTGGGCACAACCAGGGGCGTAGGAACCAGGAAACCAGGTTTTCAATTTGACCATGAGCTTCCCTTCCACCCTTTGGCATTTTCCTCATTCAGGTCTCATGAGATCTTCATGATCTTGTGAGACCCTGGTAGGAATACAATCTGGCCCAAAGGAGAGGAGGTGAGGGAAGCTATTGGGGAACTGCTGGGGAGGGACAGAGAGGAAAGGAAGCACACATATAGTACTACAAGAAGAGATATGGTACCTATACCATGATAGATAGATAGATAGATAGATAGATAGATAGATAGATAGAAAGATAGATACATAGATACATAGATATACAGATATAGATATGCCAAAGGCGCTCATCACAAATCCTGCGATGAGAGCCAAAGGCGCTCAGAACGGGGATCACGATGAGCACCAAAGATGATCACTGCAAAGCAGGAAAGTTTAAGTACACGGGGGAGAGGATCACGATGAGCACTGAACGTACTCAGAGGAGCGAAAGCCTCACATTGTTTGGCAAACAGCATTGCCAGCCTTACAGTTTTAATCCCGTCATTTTTGATGGGCAGGTTCCTAGTATATATCTCTCTCTCTCTCTATCTATATATATAAATATATATATTTTTTTGTTTAAATATATATATAGTCGTGTCCGGTTCTCTGCACAACAAGTACAACTATTGCTATATCTCTGGTCATGCTTATCTATAGGGTTATCTTAACAAAGATACTGGAGGGGGTTTGCCAGTTCCTTCTCCAGTGGACCTCAATTTGCCTGACCTCTCTGCAATGATCTGCCCATATTGGGTGCCCCTACATGGCATAACTCACAACTTCATTGAGCCCCTACACCGTGACAAGATAGCTCTGCAGAAGGGGATATATATATATATATATATATATATATATATATATATATAGTTTTTTTTTCAGTTGCCTCGCCCCCCCCCCCCCCCCCCCCAGTTTATTTTTTGCTTCCTATGCCCCTGGGCACAACTCACCTGGAGTGTCTCCGGGGGATCAAGGCCAGTATCATGCGGAGGAAATGTGCAGTCTGGTATGGCGCAATAGGGCAATAGGGAGGAGAGAAGGCATCATCATACCTGGCCGGGCTGCTCAGGATTGGGACGGACCAGAGCACATTCCAGGAGGTGACAGCAAACGATATGCAATGCGCTCTGGTCTGCATGAGAGCCAGCATCTCCACCTGTGCAGTCTGGCTTGTTATTGGGGATGAAGGTCCTTGTGGCGTGGCCTGGTGAGGAGGTGTTGGTGGGCCCGGTGGTGGTGATGGCGGCCAGTCTGATGCACTGCTGTAGGAGGTTGGATGGAGGTTGCTGGTTGGGATTGTGCCTCCAATGTGAGGGCCCTGGCGATATACTGAGTCTCTAAAGGAGGGGGATAGTGGGTCAAATGCTGACTGGTGGTCCTACTGGTGACCCCACTAGCCAGATGATATCCTCCTCCTCCATACCAGGGTCCTCAGGTCCTTTTCTTTCCTCCTCCCCCTGCACTGGTTCCTACTGAGCGGGGCTTGCTCTTCTCCTTTCTGCTCCAATGGAGCCGACACCCCCGCCTCTGGCTCACCACTGGACCCAGACTTTCTTGATGTTGAAAAAAAGAAAAGAAAGTTATATGTTATTAATATGATTAATCAAACTATCAAACAAATTACTGAGGTTGTGCCCAGGAATGACAGTGGTTTGTCAGCTTCATAGAATTAATGAAGCATCCATCTATCCCTTGTTAATTCCATGCAGCGGACATGTCAGTGTCCTTGTTGGTCATCATGTACATGTGTGGTGTGTGATGTACATGTGTTGGCATGTTGGTGTGTGTCATATTCACCTGTCATGGAGCCTGGGTCCTGCTGGGCCACCAGGCATGAAGCTCAAATGGCAGGAACCTGGCTCAGAAGGTCCTTGGCCACCCTCTCCCACTCACTATATCGCATAGTCACATTCTTTTCCTCCTTGGCCATCATCCTACTCACTTTGGCCCTAATGTCGTCAAAAGGTGGCACCAAGGAGGATCACATTCTCCTGGTGCATGTAATTGTGGGTCCCGTGATTGTTCCTTGCCTCCCTGACCTGTCCCTGAGGCCTGTTCCTCCCCCAAACTACCACCCCCCTTGGGATCAGTCCCCCCCCCTCTATCCCTCGTCTAAGTGTGCCTGGTGCTAGGGCCACCTCTATGTGTCTCTATGTGTGTTCTTTAAATTATGTGTATTGCTATTATGTTTAATCTGTAAATATGTGTAAACAAAGATTAAGTGTAAAATCGTAAATAGTATAATAGAAATAAACAAAATCGCAAATTACTGCTCCCAAAACTCTCCTAATCTCTCTCTATCTATAACCAACCTCCCACTCTGGGACCTGCATGCTACTTCAGAAGAAAATCACAATCAACGCATGGGCGTGCAAATGCAACTTTGTAATCTCCCCCTGTCAATCATCTGTGGCTCGACCGCTTTCTATTGGATGAGAGGCCTGTGTCGCACTATGTTATACCGCGATTGGATCATAACAGCCGATCGCATCTCGGCCAGCCCGTTAACAGTTTGCGGCCGCAAGAGGGCTTTACAGGCTTGAGGCTTCGACCCTTAACTCGTTCACTTGCTCGATTGAATAGCTCTGGATTCGGAGACAAACAGGAGCCCACAGAACACCCGCAGACATAGGGCCTACATCCTGAGAGATGCAGGCTTGAAATTGAATCAGTAAGAAAAAAATTATATAAAACCATAGTTATTATCTATCATGGCAACCGCTGCACTCCATCCTGCTTCCATGCCCAATAGTATGCCAAAAAACACAGTCAACTTGAATTAATTGAAATTAAATCAAATTTAATTCATTATGAAGGCCAGATAAGTAGAGCATACTCACTTTGGAGAGGAGGGGTTAGGAGATTACAGCCATAACCCCCACCCCCTTCTTCCACAGTGCAACCTCCATGTTATCTTTCTTGAGTAATTACTTCAATCTGAGTTGACTGTTGTTTCTCTACATAACACTGTGCAATTAACAATGAGGCAATTTACATCTTACAGTCTCCACACATAAACCATTCCATTTTAAGTAGGATTTCAGGGAGCGTGATTATAAGATCTGCCAATATTTAAGCAAATCCGTAATTTACTTCTTAGACACAGCCAATAGTAAATGAGTCTGTCTTCATGACGTCAGTAAGACATGGAAGTTAGATGTAATTGCAACCAAAGGCTACAAATAATGAAAGCCAGTCAGTAATATTTAATGTTGTTGCTCGCAATCAAGCGCTCTAGCACTCTATAAAATGCATTAGAGCATCTTTGTGGCATTAGAGCATTATTGTGGGTTTAAGAATAGTGTGCAATTAATGCAAATGTCTTTCCATGCATTCCCATGCTTTTAAAGTACAGTACAGTGTGTTTGAAAATGTCGTTGTGAGTTCAATTTAGTACTAGTCATAACCTTGATCATTTTTCTAGTTGGGGGTCAGACTTAATTTGCAAGTTAAGGATCCAATAGAATATTGAATTTGAGTAACTTTAATCATTTAGCATTCATAATGTTCAAGCTGCACGAAAACCAATGGCGTTGTAAACCCAAATTTGCATATTTGCCTGGCCTGTAGTGATTGGGGGCAGGTAACTTGTAATCAGAATGCAAGTAGGGAATAGAATATGTGGCAATTTTAAGGGTGGTTTTAAATGTCTATAAATTTACGATCTGGGCAATAGAATAGGGCCCATGGTTACCAGAATGTGTCACTTTAGCATAGATGCCATTATTTTTATAGATTTTGAAATGTAGAAATTAATTTAAAAAGCCCATAATAAAAATATTATGGGTTTTGTAAAACCACAATTAGCAAGGGTTATATTGTGGGTTTGTTAGTCCTTAATCTCTTAGCTGGATTAATGGTACCAGGCTTGGAATTGGAGGCATGTCTCCTCCTTTGTGTACTTTTCCCACAGGACATAGGAAATTAAAGTGAATATCATATACTACAAAACAAAAATATGCATATGCACAGGCAGCATCTGTCAATAAAATAGTCTGAATATCTCTAACATTACCTCTTCTGGACAAGCATGATAAAATAATCAAGCATTTTTAGATAGATAAAACAAGCAGACTAGAAAAAATTATTGGTTTTTATGTGATGAAAAATGATTATGCTTCTATATGGCTTTATTAATATGCCACTCTACTTTTACAAATTGTGTGTTTCCATTTGTCTTTCTATAAAAAATATTTTGTTCACCTGTGTTCAAAGTGAGTTCCATCACACATTGAAACAAGTCTATTCTTTTTCTGATTACATTTATATTTTGTCTAATATTTTTGAGGGAGATAAGAGGTGTAAAACTTCAAATATTTTCTGTAATCAAAGGAAACAATAAAGTAACATTTCAGTCGTAAAATGCCTCCAAATGATTGAAAGAAAACAATAAAACAAAAATGATTCAAGAAAAGAACAAATATTTTCTTTTTATGAAGTGTATTTATCCAAATAATAACCCCATCGCAAAAACTGACAGCAATTAAAAAATAGATGTTTTGTTTTTCTTCTTTCATGTGTCAAAATCAAGACTCTTGATAAATAAATCTGGTAAGAATACAAAAAATAGAAAATAGAAACAAATACCACTAGTCTTTTGTATTTTACTTATTCTTACACAAATGGATTCATAAGTGATTAATATTTAACTATAATTGTCTTCAGTATTAACAATGTGTACCTAAATAAAAATGCATCAAGATAGAACAAGGAACAAACTGTCAAATAGAAGTATTTGAAAAAAATGTTTTATCTATGGGAAGGCACTGAAACAAAAACAAACTATACTGCAAATGTTTGGTAAGGTGAATTTAGGGAAAATTGAATATGATGAAGTCTGAACTATCTCATGAAGAAGCGTCTTGATTCTCTAAGTCCCTTCCATTTGCAGTAGTCTTGACTCAGAATTTTTGGTTTCTGTATTTTTTTACCATGGTCTTCTATCTTTGTGGTAGAGGAGTTTCAACTTGGTGGGCTTACATTTTGTGGCTATAATGACTATTAATTCTAGTATTTGTAATAATTGCATTACATTATCTAGTTGCTTTACAAAATGTGAGGTGTTATTATAAGGAAATACTAAACTGAATGGGATCCACCACCTTTATTTTGTGTTGTTCCTCTGTAGGATTGATAGACATGGTTACAAATGTTTGTCTTTAAACAATGAGAATAGATCAGCAAAGATTTGGATATTATCTCCTTCAAAGGTCATTGTCCATTTTTCTAGCTGCTTGTAAAACTGCTTCCTTTGTAGCAAAGCTTTAAAATTGACTATTATGTATCTTGCATTGTTCAAGAAGGGTCTGGTGAGTGCCCTCTCAAAAGTACTCTTTCTGTTATTATTTCCTTTACATCATTATGTTTTACTGGAATACCTTGCAATATGAGCTTATGCCTCTGTGAGGAATTGACTCTGCTGGGTTTTGAACCCTGGTCCCCAGGCTGCTATAGCTCTTCCCTACCACTGCGCCAGCCTGCCTTTTGTGAATTTCATTGAGATCTGATAAGCTTGACTCTGCTAGCAATAGTATCAGTACCTAAGTCTCTTCAGCTGTGTCTGGTCAGCTGTCTGGTTCTTGGCCTATATAAGGCACTTCCTGTCTCTGTATCCTTGCCAGATTATTGTGTGGTTCCTGATCACTTCAATAAAGCTTGTTCCTGTTTCACCTACAAATTGCTGAACTGGATTATTGCTGACCTTGGCTGCTGGTCTCCACAACCTTGTGATTCCATATCATTACAGAATAATCTGGCCACTTTCATGGAGACCGCCGGGTCAGATTCTGCATTGGCCCAGCAGGTTGCTTTATTTGCAAGAACTGTGCAGACCCAGGCACAGACCATTCAAGTGCTGCAGGACCAGGTAGCTGAACTGCAGGCCCAACAGGTTGTTTTTACTGCAAGAAATGTGCAGACCCAGGCACAGACCATTCAAGTGCTGCAGGACCAGATAGCTGAACTGCAAAATAAAATTCAGTCAATGCACAGTGAGTATACCAGCTACAGGGCACGAGATGTTGCGGCTGCTACTGTTACACCTGCACAAGATGCCCGCTTGCCCCTACCAGAAAAGTTTGGAGAAGATCGCAAAAAATGTAGGGGTTTCCTAAATCAATGCCGTTTGCACTTCATGATGTTACCTCAACGATTTCCATCTGAAAGAGAGAAGGTGGGATTTATTTTTCCTTATTCAAAGATGAAGCCCTGGCTTGGGGCTCCCCTCTTCTGGAGCAGGACAGTCCAGTCTTGGGTAATCTAAATGACTTTCTTGAGGCCATGTGCCTAGTTTTTGATGACCCAAATCGATGTGCTACAGCAGAAGCCACTCTCCTTCATTTGCATCAAGGGGGGCGCTCTGTGGCTGAATATGCTGCTGAATTCAGACAGTGGGTTGCTGATACTACCTGGAACCAATCAGCCCAGAGGTTCCACTTCAGAAAAGGTCTCTCAGAAGCTATAAAAGATGAGCTATCTCGTGTTGATCTTCCTGCTGACTTTGATGCATTTGTGCGTTTGGCTATCCGTATTGATAGGAGACTTTCTGAAAGAAGATTGGAAAGACAGGGCTCTTTTAGACCAAGTACGGTACTACTCCAATTTCCTATTCAAGAACTTCTACTCCGATCCCACAAACACCTACAGACTCTGAGCCAGAGGCTATGCAGGTAAATCTAATAAGAGGGCCATTATCCAACGAAGAAAAACAGTGGCGACGCACTCACAATTTATGCCTGTATTGTGGTAGTGCAGGGCACTATGCCATCAATTGCCCTAGCAAATCCAAAAGAACAATAGCTATGGCAGCTGAGGGTGCACAGATTCAACACCAATCCCAGATTTCAGATCAACTGGATTCTGTCACACAACCCTTGTTTTCTCTGGCTCATGGTGAAGAGAGTATGTTGACTCAACATCCTCATTTTGTGGTGCCTATCACGTTGCAATGTGGTGATCGTAAAATTTCAACTACGGCTATGATAGATTCTGGAGCAGGCGGAAACTTTATGGACATTAAATTTGCAGCAGGAAATAGAATTCAGTCTATCCCTAATTCTTCACCTGTGTTAATGGAGACAGTTGACGGTTCTCCACTTACGTCAGGCCCGGTTACACATGAGACTGTGCCCTTAATGTTGACTGTGGAAGTGAATCACCATGAGGCTATCTTTTTCCACCTAATTTCCTCAACACAGTTTCCAGTGATTTTGGGGGTACCTTGGCTTGCTCTGCATAACCCACAGATTGATTGGAAGATCAGAACTTTGTCCTTTCCTTCAGAACACTGCTTAATGAATTGTCAACCCTCTAAGGTAACACCTGTTGCCACAACAATTAATGAAATGGTTGCTACAAACTTGACTAAGCTTCCTCTACAATATCGGGATTTTGCAGATGTCTGTGATAAGAAGAATGCTGATCAGCTTCCACCACACAGGCCTTATGATTGCCCAATAGAGCTGTTGCCTGGGGCTGCTATCCCCTTTGGCCGTATATATTCCCTTTCTGAGCCTGAATTGAAAGCTCTTCGTGAATATCTACAAGAAAATCTTGCCAAAGGCTTTATTCGACCATCTACTTCTCCAGCAGGAGCTCCTATTTTCTTTGTAGAAAAGAAAGATGGCAGCCTAAGGCCATGCGTTGATTACAGGGACATTAATAACATCACTGTTAAAAACCGCTACTCCTTGCCTCTGATTCCTGAACTTTTGGAGAGATTAGGCTCAGCTAAAATATTTACCAAGCTTGATCTTCGGGGGGCATAAAATTCGGTTCGCATAAGACTTAATGATGAATGGAAAACAGCTTTCAGAACCAGGTACGGGCATTACGAATATCTAGTAATGCCTTTTGGGCTATGTAATGCCCCTGTAACTTTCCAGCATCTTATCAATGATGTACTACGAGATCTCCTGGATCAGTTTGTTGTGGCATATTTGGATGATATCCTAATATTCTCTGATAATCTTGAAAACCACAGAAAACAGGTCCGTATAGTTCTAGAACGCCTTCGTACCCACCGCCTATACATTAAACTAGAAAAATGTGAGTTTGAACAAACAGAAATTCAATTCCTGGGGTATGTAATAACTCCCAAAGGTTTAAGTATGGACGCAAGTAAAATTAAAGCTGTGCTGGACTGGTCCATCCCCAAGAATGAAAAAGATGTTCGGAGATTTGTGGGGTTTGCCAATTTTTACAGGCGTTTCATTAAGAATTTCTCTGCCGTTATTACACCGATCACTGAACTCACACGTAAAGGGACTCCTTTTCAGTGGTCCGATAAGGCGGATACCGCATTTTCCCGATTGAAGACTCTGTTTACCTCTGCCCCTGTCCCGGTATATCCTCAGCCGGAATTACCATTTATTGTGGAAGTTGATGCTTCTGATTCAGCTGTTGGTCCTATACTGTCTCAAAGGACTGGACCTAAGATGCTGTTACATCCGTGTGCCTTCTATTCCCGCCAGATGGTGCCAGCAGAGAGAAACTATGACATAGGGAATAAAGAACTATTGGCTATAAAAGCTGCCTTCACCGAATGGAGACATCTCTTGGAGGGAGCTACCCATCCAATTACTGTCCTCACAGATCACAAAAATCTGGAATGTATTCGATCAGCTAAGAGACTGTCAGCCAGACAAGCACGCTGGTCCCTATTCTTCTCGAGGTTTAATTTTTTGGTTACATACCATCCTGGCTCCAAGAATGGTAAGGCGGATGCCTTGTCTAGAATAGCTGACCCCCTCCATACTACCGTAACCAAGACCACCATCTTGCCGGAGGATATATTTATAGGAGTTACATTTCCTTCTGATCTGATGTCTCGCATTAAAAAGTTCTACGCTGAAGACCCAGTTCTTCGTGATCCTCCTCGTGAGCTTCATATGACGATGCTTAATGGGTTTTGGATTTTTCAACAACGTCTGTTTGCTCCGGAGTCAGTGCGACTGGACCTTTTACGTCTCTACCATGACTCAAAACCAGCAGGTCCTCCAGGAATCCGAAAGACGCAAGACCTACTTGCCAGATCCTTTTGGTGGCCGAAGTATCATGAGGATGTTAAGAAGTATGTGTCCTCTTGTGATGTGTGTGCCAGACATAAGACTCCTCGCTCATCCCCTGTTGGCTTGCTTCAGCCTCTTCCGATTCCTCATCGTCCCAGGGAATCTATATCCATGGACTTTATTGTAGAACTACCTCCCTCTAAGGAACTCACTACCATTCTTGTTGTTGTGGACAGGTTAACTAAGATGGGTCATTTCGTACCAGCTCGTGGTCTCCCTTCAGCTAAACAGACGGCTGACCTGGTTATTCGGGAAATATTTCGTTTACATGGAGTGCCCGATGAAGTAGTTTCTGACAGGGGAGTGCAGTTTACATCTCGTTTTTGGAAACATTTTTGTTCTAATCTAGGTATTAATGTAAATCTGTCGTCAGCTTTTCATCCGCAAAGTAATGGACAGACTGAGCGAACCAACCAGACTTTGGAGCAATATTTGCGGTGCTATATTAGTTACCTGCAGGATGACTGGCTAGATTTTCTACCCACGGCGGAGTTTGCCTATAACAATGCCCAACACTGCTCCACTTCTTTGAGCCCATTTTTTGCCAACTATGGTTACCATCCGACCTTTCTAGTCAGTCTCCCAATTACTACTTCCATTCCTGCTGTCACTGACCGGCTAACCGCCTTACGTGATTCCCAAGCACTGTTGAAAGAGACTCTTTTGGAGGCTCAGGAATGTTACAAAAGAGCTGCTGATAGGCATAGAAAGGAGGCCCCAGTCTATCACGTTGGTGACAAGGTGTGGCTGTCAACAAAGAATCTTAAGCTTCGGATTCCTTCTCATAAATTGGGTCAAAGGTTCATGGGACCTTTTGAGATCATTGCTCAGATCAATGCTGTCACTTTCCGTTTGCAACTCCCGAATTCCATGAAAATACATCCAGTGTTTCACGTTGCACTGCTTAAACCTTTTCATGAAAATACTTTCCCTGGCCGAGCCCTGCCTGCCCCACCTCCAGTCCTCGTGGATGGTGAGGATAAGTACGAAGTGGAAAACATTCTTGACTCCAGGATCTTCCGTAACAAGCTTCAGTATCTGGTTCGCTGGAACGGCTACGGTGAGGAGGAGAGTTCGTGGGAACCAGTGGACAATATTCACGCTCCTGATCTCCTTCGGTCTTTTCATGTGCAGTACCCTGCTAAACCAGGTAATAGGGCATCCAGAGGCTGCACCTATAGAGACGGGGGTAATGTGAGGAATTGACTCTGCTGGGTTTTGAACCCTGGTCCCCAGGCTGCTATACCTCTTCCCTACCACTGCGCCAGCCTGCCTTTTGTGTATTTCATTGAGATCTGATAAGCTTGACTCTGCTAGCAATAGTATCAGTGCCTAAGTCTCTTCAGCTGTGTCTGGTCAGCTGTCTGGTTCTTGGCCTATATAAGGCACTTCCTGTCTCTGTATCCTTGCCAGATTATTGTGTGGTTCATGATCACTTCAATAAAGCTTGTTCCTGTTTCACCTACAAATTGCTGAACTGGATTATTGCTGACCTTGGCTGCTGGTCTCCCCAACCTTGTGATTCCATATCATTACAGCCTCCTAGATCTGTTATCTAAATGTTCTATTTGTTCTTGCTGCTTTTGGATGATCTCATCATGAACATCTTGTGTTGTCTGAATTGAGTGTAGTGATGTTATGTTTCATATGACTTTTTTTTGAGTATATCTATACATTTTCCCAAAATGTTGCATTTCTTTTATAAATAATGCGTCCACATTGTAATATAAAACATCATGCTTTGCCTTATGATTATCTTCCAAATATAATCCTTCTGTTTCTCTGACTTATATTCTCTAATATCTAATATTATTCTTTGTTTTGTTGCTCTATTTATTATAATAACACTAGCAACTTGGCCATAAAAAAGGTTAAGCCTGGCAATGCTGTTTGTCACACAATCAGAGCAGCCTTTTGCGCTCATTGCGAACCTCTCCCTTGTCTACTTTATGGGCCTAGCGATGAGCGCCTTCATTACAGGCCTTGGCATCCCCTAACTTTCGTGGTTCGCAATGATCACCTTCGGCGCTCATTGAGAGCCTCTACCCAATCTCTGACCCCTGTTTCTGTTTCCCACTCTCTCCCTCCCCCTCCTCTCCCTGCCCTGTGTCTTTTTTTTCCCTTTTCTCCCCCTTATCTCTTTTTGTCCGTCTCTCAGCCCTGTGTCTCTTTCCACCCTCTCCCTCCCCGTATCTTTCTCCTCTGTATCTCTGCTCAAGTTTTGAGTGGCTCGCAATGAGTGCCGTTGCTTGTGTTGTTTGGCTAAGTGTTACCGGCTTTGTGCTTGTTTTTACTGGCCTCAGCTAAGTGTTACTGGCATCAGGCCCAAATTTACTGGCTTAGGCCTCGTTTTCATCCTGTTATGTTTTTTGCCTGCAATTTCTTTTCTCTCTTTGCCGATTTTCGATCGAGGAAAAACAGCAAATATACCTCAAATTAACTTGCAACCTCACTCACAGGCTCACTGGCTTTCCCCCTGTGTTGTGTGTGTGAATGTGTAGGGTTTTTTTTTGGTGGTCTTTCGACGGTTAAGCCGTTGAAAAATCGTAAATTTCGTGCCTCGCGATCAGCAGCAAAGTTTTACGGGTTTTGGCGGTGATCATGGTCATCGACATGAGTGCCTTCTGTGCTCATGTCTAGGCTGTAATGAGCACCTTCAGCGCTCATTGCAGCTTAAGCCCTAAGGGCCTCGAGATGAGCTCTTACCAAGAGGTTCGCAATTTGCGCCTTTGGCGCTCACTGCAGTTAAGACAACCATAATATGTGATTTTGAACTACACTTGAGAATATGCAATGGAACGTAAAATTTTTCCTGATAATCAGAAGTCAATATAATTATATTGTTCTATTAAATATATCCATGTTTTTTTTACTCTTAATACAGATTATATTTATTATGGAATTTAAATAAGTAGGTCATATTATGTATTATGCCTTTATATGGATTTATACTAATATATGACTAAATCATCACTAACTGAAAATCCTTATCTATAGTAACTTCCATAGCCAAGGACAGTTCTTAGTAGATATGGGCCGAAATATACAAAGAGGACTTGTTGAAATAAGTCCAAATCAGCAATGTAGTGCTTAGCGAAAACTGAAAAGCAGTACCCTGGACAAATGGAAAGAAAATGCTAAGTAGATATGGGGCGAAATCTAGAATGATGGCACGTGACAATGAATAAGATGTGTCATGGACATTTAGCAATGTAGTACTTAGCAATAGCTGGTTAGACCTTATTGAATAGCTCTCCAGCAATAAAAATGCCCTTAGAGACATTTGATATGGCCAAATCAGCACTAGCGGGCTTGTGGAAGCCACATGGCAGTGAAAACAGCATTACCTTTTAAATGAGCAAGGTCGCTACTAAGATATGGACCAACATCTCATAAAAGGTGCCAAAAATATGCAAACCCTGAGGTGTATGAGGAAGAGATTGTTAAAGGTGAAAGTGGACCCCATCTACAGGAAGAGTCAGGAATGATATAAGGCCCCTCCCACAACTCAATATATATTGTAATACAATCGGTATTTGGATTAAAGAATTAAACTTTTGTGGGCTCATTTTATGAGCAGATAATACGTTATTTAAAAGTATATATATATATATATATATATATATATATAAATTCCTGGGCTCAAAGATCTCTGGAGATGGTGACTGCAACCATAAAGTTAAAAGATGTTTGAGTATAAGCCGACCTGAGTATAAGCCGAGGCACCTTTTTTACCACAAAATGGGAAATGTGCTGCCCCCTGTGTCCCTCTTGTGCCCTCTGTGTCCCGCTCTTGTGTGCCCTCTGTGCCCCTTTCTTGTGCCCCCCCTCTCTCACCCCTGTGTCTCTTCCCACTCTCCCTCCCCTGTGTCTCTCCCCCCTCACCCTCCCCTGTGTCTCTTCCCCCCTCTCCCTTCCCTGTGTCTCTTTCCCCCCTCTCCCTCGTGTCTCTTTCCCTCCCCCTCCCTTATCACCCACCTCAACCCCCCTCCTCAACAGCCCTCCTCATCCTCCCTTCTCATCTTCAACCACCCTCCTCTGCCTCCCTCCTCATCCTCTCTCCTCAACCCCCTCCTCAACCCCCCTCATCCTTCCTCCTCATATTCGCTCCTAAACCCCCTCCTCAACCCCCTCCTCATCCTCAACCCCTCTCCTCAACCCCCTCCTCAAGCACCCTCCTCAACCCCCCTCCTCATCCTCAACCCCCCTTTTCAACCCCCCCCTCATCCTCAACCCCCCTCCTCAACCCCCTCTTCAACCTCTCTCCTCAACCCCCCTCCTCATCCTCAACCCCCTCCTCAACATTCATCTTCAACCCTCCTCCTCATCCTCAACCTCCTCCTCACTCTACCCTCTCTAATTACCTCCCCCTCTCCCTTCCCCCTCACTTACCTTCCATCAGCAGCTGCTCCTCTGCTCCTCCTTGTGTCTCGAGCAGAGGAGCAGCTGCTGATGGAAAGTAAGTGAGGGGGAAAGGGAAAGGGGGAGGTAATTAGATAGGAGTAAAGTGAGGAGGGGGGTTGAGGAGGGAGGATGAGGAAGGGGGTTGAGGATGAGGAAGGGGGTTGAGGATGAGGAAGGGGGTTGAGGATGAGGAGGGGGGTTGAGGATGAGGAGAGTGGTTGAGGATGACGAGGGGGGTTGAGGAGGGGGTTGAGGATAGGGGGGTTGAGGAAGGAGGATGAGGATGTGGGGTTGAGGATGAGGAGGGGTGTTGAGGAGGAGGTTGAGGAGGGGGTTGAGGAGGAAGGATGAGGAGGATGATAAGGGAGTGGGTGGGAAAGAGACATGAGGGAGAGGGGGAAAGAGACACAGGAGAGGGAGAGGGGGCAAGAGACACGGGGGGGGAGAGAAACGGGGTGACTCGAGTATAAGCTGAGGGGGCCTTTTTAAGCTTTAAAAAAAGGGCTGAAAAACTTGGCTTATACTTGAGTATATACGGTAATTGTTAATTGATCCAGAGTAAGGCAAACAGAAAAAAAAAAACATTGAAACATTGGTAATGGTCTCATAGGGGAAAAATTATATTCCCTTCCTAAACCCAAATGTTAGCTGTCAGATTCCTCCATGGACCAATACTCCTTCTCTAGCTGTCCAGGATAACCCTGAATGCCCTTTTTTATTCAAAAATAGATCCAACCTCTTAAAGTTATCTGTCTTATCCTCTGTTACAACCTCATTTGGTAGAGAATTGCACAGTTTAGCCACCATTACCATAAAAAATGTTTTTCTTTCTTTAAGGAGGAATCTTTTTCTTCTATCCGCAAGGAATGTCCGCTTTGCACAAAAAGTTCACTTGATAAAACCTTATATTGACCCTGGATGTATTTGTATAAAGTGATCATATCCCCTCTGAAAAAGAAAATTTGTTTCATATGGTTAGTTTTTCTTTATAGCTTAGTCTGGCCTTTCCCCTTATTAGTTTTGTTGCTTTTCTCTGTACTTTTTCTAGCTCTAAAATGTCCTCTTTATGAAGTGGTGCCCAAAATTCTAATCTGTATTACAAATGAGGGTGTATTAGGGATTTGTATAGTGGCAGAATTATATTTGCTTCCCTTGCTTCTATACCCTTTTTAGTATGTGCTAACAATTGTACTTCCCTTTGCAGATGCTGCTTGGCATTAAGCACTGTTACATAGGTCGTTGGCCACAAGCACTCCTAAATTCCTTCCTACAGCATCTATGATACCCCTAGATTTGCTTCAAAAAATTATAAATTGTGTGCTTGTTTTTCCTTCACATATGCATAACTTTACATTTATTTGAATTTAATCTTATATTGAGATTTATTACAAATAAATGTAAAGTTAGTTGCCTTTTAAGTTGTCCATTTATTTGCCTATTTCTCTATTTTAGGTATTTTTATTTATATATATATATATATATATATATATATATATATATATATATATATATATGCGCTTGTGTATTACATACCATCTAAACATACTGCACAGTTTATTTTACTGTCATTTAAAAATCTGCAAATGTGTAATTTAACCTTTGTGATTTTTTAGACCTTTATTTCTAATGACTAAATTGATAAAGCATTCCCGTAAATTTTTGAAAAATAAATATTGAGTGCATATCTTTAACATTTCTTAAAATGGATATAATAATTGCTGAACACACTTTCAATATATATATATATAAGCAGAGCAGTACATCAACACCATCTGTATCGTCCCATGAGATTTAAGCTGTAACTACTGAGGATGATTCATATGAAATGAATAACAGTGTTCCCAAGTCACATTTTTATACAGTTTGCCTCTCATCAGGCACAACCAATATTTAAACAAAATACTTCAATCTATTTGACAGAGATCTTGAGCAGAAACACATCTTAGTACATGAATATGAATTCATAAGGGAGTACCAAAAATCTAAATTCTTCAGTGAAGTTTCTTATACATTTCATTCAAAATGCTATTTCACATATCGTCCAGTTTATTTTTTTTGTTAGACTAATATATTTTTTCTTGTTTCTTAGTGAATGACAAGGTAAACAGGGGTGGGAGGGGGTCAGAGAGGAAAACAGCTCACGCCACATCCTAGTACAGATCAAACTTGATTTATTAAAATACAGTATACATATAGCAATTCACTCACAATTTTCCACCCCTACACAAGAAGTATAGATAGCACATCAATGTATCCACTGGCACAGTCTTCCCCACTTCAAATTGGATGATAGGGAATAAGTCTGTCCAGAGGGATTTCTTTGTCCAAAATAATCTAGGAAGTTACAATAATAATTTTACTCAAAACTGGAGGTGGTGTAAATAGGAAAAATTGCTCTACAGACCTCCAATGGTCTTTCACAAACCACTAGTTACAAGCTTGTGCTGATAAATCCCAGCAATGTACAGTGATTGGTATAGAGCAGCCTCCTTTAGATGTTACCCACCACTCTTCTAGTATTCCAGATTCCAGAATTAAGTCAATAGAGTAATCAAAAGAGTGCAGAACAATGGAATAGAATAAAACAATGTATCTTTAGGGCTCAGTTATGCATACACCCACCACCCTTGTTCTGATATAAAATATGTACTTACTTTCAATAAAAAAGCAACCAGACGTGTTTCATCTGATCTCAGCAGGCATCCTCAATGGTAAGTACTTTAAAAATGTATATTGTGTCTCAAGATATACCCCAAATGAGCTGTAAAACACACTCACTACGAATGTGCATTTATAGGACTGGATCCTTCAGGACTCCATGATTGGCGCTCATCCGAGCAAGTCTTGTGTGTATATTTGCCTTTGGTCTTTTTGGACTGACTAAATGCACTTTTTGAGTGGAGATATATTTTGTGTAAGAGATAGTGTGGTGTTTTTTCTTGACGTAAGCGCTATGGTCCCTTGAATCTTTTTGAGATTTTAGAGTTTTATAGAATGACAAGGTAAGCATAAAAAATATTTTTTGATTATCAACAATCTTAATTTAACATATGCACTGAAAAGCTGTATATAAAAAAATACCAAAAGTTATTAATAAGAATAGTGGTGTTTTCTTATAATCAGCCAACAAGAAACATAAAAACTACCATAGAAGTCAGGTGAAAAGTTTAGGAGCCCAAAACGAATATTGAAGTGACAAAAAAAATGTAACACTCATACAATAACATACATAAATACACATTCGCCCTGACAAATACATGTACAGATCCTTCCAGAGTTATTAACACCTTTGGTAACGATGAGCAAAATATAGCAAAAATGTATTTGTTTATCAGCTTGAAACTGAAAATATGAGAGAAGTGTAAAAGTATTGAAAGAACGAAAAAAGATCCTTAGAAACAGAAACATTTTTTTCAGAAACGCATGCATCACAGTTATTGTTATATCTAGAAACTCTTACGAACAAAATCTGCTTTCCTTATGTTCTAATTCATAGTTTACCTTTAAGCAACCTGAGACTTTAGGAATTCTTAAGTGATCATCTATTTATCATGGGTGGGTAAATTTGAGGTGATACGCAGGCCAAACACTCGTCCATCAGCATGTGGAAGATGAGAGACTACAGAAAGGAAATAAGACCGAAGGTTGCTGACCTATAATAGTCAGGCAATTGCTATAAATATAGCTTTACACCTCCACCTAGCCATCTCTACCATCAGGGCAATCATGCAGAAGTTTTATAAAACTGGAGCTGTAATGATCATTTTTGGAAGAGGACCCAAGTATATTCTGCCTCATGTAAAAAACTTTCTCCAAGGTTCACAGTTGGATAATTGCATGATTTGTTTGCATCCTCGGGTCACCAAAGGACAATTAGATGATACATCCATGCCAACAAACTATTTGAAAGGCTTGCCAAAAAAAATCCAATGTCCACAAACCACAAAAGTAAACCCCTCAAGTTCACAAAACATCACTAGAACTTTAATTGGATGCAGGTTCTATGATCAGATGAGACAACAATAGAGCATCCTGGCAACAAATACCAGAGTTGGGTTTGGCATAAAAAGAGTCAAGATAATGCTGAAAATTACCTAATCCCCATATTGCTGTTGCAAGGGTGTTTATCTGGAATATTATTAGGATATCTGGTGTCATGGACTTCATAAAAAAAACAGGAGATTTGATGTCAAGATGTGGCTGGCTCTGTCATGAGGCTGAGACAGGGTCATGATTGGATCTTCCAGAAGAACAACGATCTAAAGGACACCTCCAGATTCCCATAACACTAGTTTAAGCACCAAAGAATAAAGCTTTTGTATTGGAGAGTTTGCAAGCAAGGCTTTTGCATAAAGAAAATACCACAGATCCCTTTATATGCAGCATTATAAGAAAATACTGAATACTGTTATATTGGCAGAGGGAGGGTGCACAAAGTACGAAATGTAGAGTTCCAATAAAGGTGTATTTTATAAAATTATTTTCTTTGAATAATTTGACCTCACTGAAATGTTATCAGTTCTTAGTACCTGATATCTGCACTGCTGTATTCCTATCTACCAAGACATCTGTCCTACTGACAGGTTAGCTATAGAGCTTCCGATTAGTCCTGTTGTTGGCATATATGCATTTTCTGTGATACCTCTACTCCTTGGATTACTACGAGGTCTTCTTCTACTTTTAATACTGATACTACTACTGATTTTAGCATCACAGTTAACCCAGTCCTAGAATGTTGTCATGGTTTTAACCTTGCTCCTAGTTTGCCAAGCCTTCACCTGAAGTAGCACCATCATATGACCTTTCATAGTGATTACCCCTGTTCTAGAGTGGAAACCTAGATTTGCCAAACCTTTTGCCTGGACTTATTTTTCTTTGTATTTGGCTGACTAAGCATTCCACCATCTTTTCATTCTTTTTTTTAATTTAGTCCTACGGATATAATTAACCACATGCAAGTTTTTACCAAATGTGAGATAATGATGGAAACTAAGCAAGAAAGCAGAGTTTGTATTCCATCGATAACCTAGGAATTTTGGCTATTCTTTTCATGTTGATTGCGGATAATTGTAGCAGCCCCCAACATGGTATTCCCGCAGAAGATTTTATTCTGATAAAGTCTTTAATGCTTATAAAAGCTCTCCTTCAAATTCATACTTTCTATCTCTCTGAAGTCATGGCCATTGTGTTTGCATAGTGATTGTTGGTTGAAACGCGTCTGTACAATTTTTATTTATACTGATTTTCAATTTTAGTGAATATATAATTTATTCTACTTTCTTGGTTCTGTATGTTGTGAGTGTGCATATGAATATTGATCGATACTGGAGAGTTCAGAAGGGGACTAAGGAGAGCAACAGCATTGCACACTTGCTCATCCTGTTTCAAATACCAGCGGTGTTGGGGATTTTTGTAGCCTTTATGCATTTAGGGGTTTTTGTTTATACAGCAGTCTATAATGTGCTATGCTCGGCAAACTGCAATTTTAAATGTTTTTTGCCATCATGGATCTATGAGGGTCCCTAATTACTCCATTGTCATTACATGAAATTTAGGACACTGTAACAGAAAAACTAAAATTTCCACTCTTCCATTTTTTATGCTATGTATATACCTCAATACTCTATGAGGTCAAAACATGTGAGTGTATTTCTTCATTGTTTTTTGTATAATAAATGTATATATTGCCTACACTATTGGAATCCTTCTGGGCTTCCTTGTTCCCCTATCCTTTTCTGTGTTTCATATTGCCAGGACACTTGTGGACAGAGCCCTAATTTGAAGGAGCTGCGTGGATTCCTGGAGAAAAGAGATACATTCCAGCACAGGAGAAAGAAGAAAAAATACACAAACCCCATCTTTTGGAGACTTCTACTGGATTGACCCCAATAATTTGCTCTCTTTGAGGGAATGGATGTCATTCTTCAAGAAATATCACCTGAACTGTACGGTTATATTTGGTCACTTATTGTTGAAGATCGGCTCAATGAGGACCATATAGACTGTATTTTATATATGTATTATTTTGTATTTTTTATTTTTTCATATTGAAACCAGTGTGGGAATAGCACACCTGAATTTGTCTTAAACACCTGTTTTTGGGGGTTTTCTCTGACTATTTTGTACTATTATTTTTGGGATTGAGATGGAGGGAGGAGAGAGGAGGGGAGAAGAGTGGAGAGGTGGGGAGGAGGAGAAGAGGAGAGGTGAGGAGGAGACAAAGGAGATAGAGGTGGCCATGGGGAGTAGTGGTGGGGAGGAGGAAAGGAGTGATGGAGGAGAGGAGTTGGAGGAGATGGAGGAGGAGAAGGAGGAGGAGGAAGCGGAGGCTGAAGAACTGGAGTAGGTGGAGGAGGTGGAGGAGGAGCAGGAGGAGGAGGATGGGAATGTACTGGATGGGATGGGTGGTGGCAGGGTGGCCCTAGCACCAGGAACACTTTGGAGAGGGACAAAGGGGAAGGGGCATAATCCCAGGGGGGGTTGGAAGTTCAGGGAAGGGACATGCCTCTGGGACAGGTCAGGGAGGCAAGGGTTCCCTTCCAATGTCGGGAGGGAAAGAGGCTAAGGCCAAGCACAAGGCCCACAATTACTCGCAGCAGGACCCACAATTATTCGCACCAGGAGAATGTGGTCCTCCTCATAGCTATCCTTGGCCACCCATGATTCTTGCAGAGGGGGAGGATTAGACCAGGGCCTAGGGCTCAGGCATGGTTACAGAAGTAAGCACTGTCCTAAGCGATGTGAGGTCTGTCAAGGACCAGTTTGACGACATCAGGGCCAAGGTGAGGAGAATGATGGCCAAGGAGGAGAAGAATGTGACTGTGACCTACAATGAGTGGGGGGTCGACATTGACATTCTGAGACAAGTGCCTGCTGATGGAGCTTAAGGCCTTGTGGCACAGCAGGACGCAGCCTCCATGTCAATTGAATATCACATACACCAATGTGCCACCACATGTGCATGACACACACTACACATTTACAATACCAATAAGGACACTGACATGTCACCGCCCAGCAGGAACCTGCGCAGGGAGAAAAGGAAGGAAGAGGGCCCAAGGGTCCTGGCTCAGAGGAGGAGGATGTCATATGGTTAGTGGGGTCACCAGCAGGACTACCGGCAACCCCACCGGGTTTCAACCCCACTATCATACTCCTCCAAAGACTAAGCATATCACCAGGCCCATCAACTGGAGCGATGATGCAAGCAGCCAGCCGCTACCTCCCTCTCCCCCACAGCAGTTCGCTGGACTGGCCACCACCACAACCACTGGGCTCACCCACACCGCTGCTAGTTTTGCCCCAGGCTCCAGCTGGGCACCAGATCCTCCACCCTCCCATACCATCACCTCATCACACCCCGCAAGCCTCCATCACCCACATCAGGCCAGGCTGCTCAGATGGAGATGCTGGCCCTCATGCAACATCAGGTTGAGTTTCTTCGGGGGATCCAGGCCAGCATCTCCGCCAATCATGCAGAGGTCATGCGCAGCCTGGCAAGGTGCAATAGGGAGGAGAGGAGGCATCATCTGATGACTGAATCCTACCTGGCCGGGCTGCTCAGGATTGGGGCAGACCAGAGCGCATGTCAAGGAATGCGATTTGGACATGCAACATACTCTGTTCCTCAACCCCGCCTCCTACCCCCCGGAGGCATCCCCCAGCCACCCGCAGCCTGGCTTCTCCTCTCCTCCTACCATGCCACCACCAGTGCAGGTGCCGCTGCCTCCTGAGGGGTTGTCCCTCCCCTACCACCACCACCAGCAGGGACATGGCGGCAGGCCATGGCGGATGTGGGCCCTATGCCTATGCGGAGGAGTACATAGGGGCTGCGTATATGTTTGTGCCTTCTCAACAGCACTCCTCAGTGACAATCTATTGGTCACAATGTTAACCTGATCTAGCCTGGCTACAGAGTCTTTGAACTTGGCCTATGTGATGGTGATATTTTGTAGGCAGATGGCTAACTCCCATCACATGGTCCATGATCCTCTTCTCTGTGGACACGTAGGGTTCTTTTTAATATGTCACCAATTGATGGTCACTGATGAATGCTGTCGAGAAGAGATGTTGCAGTCCCTATGATTTTTAAGGCCTTGTTTTCTAGGTTTTGTCTTTTTTTGTCTTTTTTGTTTTAGGTAAAACTCAGGTCCATGAAGGCAACTCCTGCATCTGCAAGCATTGGGATGGAAATATAAGAGGTGTAAGGTTTTCCCAGTGCCTCTCAGGTAGACATTCCATCAATGACAGCCCCCCCTTAACATGTAGCTCGTACAATCTTAATGCTATTATATAGCCAGATATCGAAGGCATGATTGTTGTTAGCTGAAATGTAGACTAATACCTAACACTATGGTGGTGGACTTGTCTCACAATGGCATGTTAATGACAGCCAACATCAATATATGCAGTAGTGATGCTTGTTATCTTAAACTCAATAGCAGTCTGAAAACAGATCATAGGATCTGATGTAAGTAACAGTGAATCTTGCTGCTGACCTTTGTGTCCTCTCCGTATTAATGGGAGACCTAGCTAATAGTTAGTAATGTTTGCAGATGGGAATCAGGTGAGTTAATATATTGTTACAGTTACAGTATTTAGCACTGTACTGTACATGCATGTTGATTAGTTTTTTTAATTCTCCTCCACTTTTTTTTTAGTTGACCACTTTTTTTACAGATTTTGTTTTTGTCACCATACTATATGTTTGAAACTGGATTGGATTACACAGTCCAGAGGTTGAATCATCTGTTTCATTGAGCAGATCTAAACAAGTTGTAAGTGTTATGCACATTAATTGTTTCTTCAATTAAATGGAGTGATTTGTGATCTTTTTTTTCATCAGATTACGGTTGCATTGGTGTAGTGACCACATGTTTCCCTGGTAGGTGCTATGTATCATGCTTATTCTAGACTATTACATTACCCCCTGTAGGTATCCCCCTTTTCCACAAGCCTCTTGCTCTCCTGGGATCCAATCACACCACACCCATGATATTAATGCACAGTCTTGACCATTTCTGATTGTGCTCTGTTTATAAAATACAGCTTTTTATACTGTTTTAGTCATGTCAGTGTGTTTTAAATGGTTGGGGTTATGGGACATCCACATACATCACATATGTGTCACACTCTTATATGTTAACTAATAAGCCCTAGTTACTATGCAATAGATCAATAAATATAAATATAATAATAGTCATAACAGCTTTAGATATTATTTAATAACTAGCGACTTGCCCGTCAAAAAATTACGGTCAATAAAATTTGAAGCCATGGCAATGGCATTGCTGTTTGACACACAATGTTAAGCTTTTTATACTCTATGGACCTTCAGCACTCATTGCAAGACTCTACTTGTGTGTCCTTTGGCTCCTCTCTCTATTTTTTTAAATACTAATTAATGAATTAATTGAACAATAAATGAATATATTTTACCTTTTTCTAATTATTATATGTAACAATTAATAGCCTGAAGAGGTAACAATCACTTTTATTGTCCTGCAGCATATAATGTTTAGTGGGACTTTTGCTGGCCTGAGGATATAGTGTTATGAATGTACCAACTGTACATTAGAAATAGGCTGCCTGCCCAAGGGCATTTCTTTGTGTAAAGCGCTACTTTAGATGCATAATGTTGTTAGTGGCAAGTTTAGTATGAAGTTTGTCTATGTGCTTTGCGGTTCGCGAGCATTTGCTGTCCTTTGTAAAATTGTATTTTGCACCTCGTTCCTGGGTGAAAGTGGTACGCAGTGTTTTGTGCGGTCTAGGGTCGTGTAGCCTAATTTTCATTTTGTTTGGCCACCATTTTTTCTCACTTAGCCAATTTCTGAGTGCCGAAACTCAGCAAAATCAACTTAAATTTGCGTTCTACCTCACTCCCAGACGTCCTGGCTGTTTCCCTGTGCTGTGTGTGATTTTTTTGTTGTATTTTAATCTTTGTATTTTTTTCGGTTTTTCGTGTTTTTTGCTTTGCGGCTCGTACTTTTTTTTTAAGTCCCGCGTTCGTCAACTGCTTGCAACCTAAGGCGATCCAGCATTTCCTAAGTGTTTGGAGGCTAAGTCCCACATGTTCCAATGTGTGATCAGCTTCGGCGCTCCTTTCTGGCTGCGAGTTTTATTGCCTACACTGCTCGCCTCACTTCGCGAGGCTCGCAGGCAATGAGCGCCTTCGGCACTCATCGCCTAAGTGCTCAGAGTTGAAAGCTCGCATCGCTACGCGAGGCTCGGAGGCAATGAGCACCTTTAGCACTCTTTTCTGGCTAAGTAATGCATGCTTCATTGCCAACACTGCTCGCCTCACAGGCAATGAGCGCCTTTGGTGCTCACCGCCCAAGTGCTACGAGTTTTAGTGCTTTAACGGCTCGCCTCGCAGGCAATGAGTGACTTAGGCGCTCATCCCCTTAGTGCTCATCCCCTTAGTGCTCTTGCAGTTGATTCATATTTTTCCTACTCACTTCTACTCTTTATTCTTTATTATGTTTTTCAAAGTATTCAGTTTCCCATCTCAATTTCTCAATTTTGGCTTTCTATTATACTAGATTGTTAAAAAAGAGTTTGGAGAAAAGCAACAAAAAATTGTTAAAAATATCAAAAATATATGGTGACTTATGTATGGATTATTTTACAACACACATGAAAGAAATATGTCCACAATCTCTGACAGTAAACACAAAGGTGTTTTTAAGATAAACAGACCTTATTGTCACAGATTATTAGATTATCTGATATAATACATACTGTACATAGGACCTATTTTTTTTTAAATGTACACTCACAATAGTGTAAATAATCTGCCATAATACATACATTGAAAAATATGTTCTACGTCATTTATCTATACTATACTTGGGCCCCTATTCAACTGAGGAATTGTAAGTTACTGGAGCCCATAATGTAGCCTGTAAACTAATTGGCTATTCAATTGGGTCTTTTTGCTACCCGCAAATGATCTGCGGGTTACAGGCTGAAAATCCCTGTGGTTTTCAAAATCGTAACTCCAACCTAGCTAAGCCTTTGATTTTTCAAGCCTGTAAATTTTACAATCACAAATCGCTATTCAATTCGTACAATTCCTCAAGCCCGAAAAGGTTTTCACACCAGTAAATGGCAAATATAGAAGAAAATCCTAAGAGTAAAGATAGGACTCAAAAGGGGGTTAAACCCCCAATTTATAGCACTGTAAATGCAAATAAAAATCAATACTGCACTTTAAAAGATGGGGAAAAGTGATGAAAGACATTATAATTAATTGCAGAACAGTCTCAATCTCTCAATTCTGCTATCAAAAATTATTATTTTTTACTTTTAATTTCCATGTTATAGCAATCCTTGGAATCAAGGAGTTAATACATATCAGACCATCCACATAAACTAAAACATTTCCTTCATTCATTTTTATTATTTTATGCATTGCCGGATTGCAAGTCCAATCACATATTAGACTTCAAATGCTAATAATTTGAAGTTTAAGCCCCATGATGTCATGATGACGGTCTTATTTACTCTTGGCTGTTTCTAAATCGGTAGTTATGGCCTTGCTTGATTGATCATGATCCTGCTCTGAAATTCTACTTATGATTAAATGGTTTACGGTTTAGGTTTTCAGCCAGGTAGCTGTGGGCTGGATTCATTGAATCACTCTGTAACTGTTGCAGATTTCAAGCCTGCAGACTTACGGCCATTACAATGTAAAGTGCTGGCTTGCAAAAGAATAGGGGCCCTGGAATGATACCATTAGTATTGAGTGAGAATCTGTATTGCCTCAGATCACTGCTTCCATTGGTGGTGGATAGGTACCATTGCTTTGATATTCTAACACATTTTGTTTATATTGTGTGTTGCGCCACTATTGTATATTTGCTTTATACTTGTTGGTTGGCCTGCCCTCTCTTCCCTCTAAGGCTCCCTGACCTGGGAGTAGAGTTGAATTGCAAGCACTCAGGCCCACAGTTTGCTTGTCTCCTAAAAATGTATCCCTCACCCCTAGATGTTTTTTGTCTCTTACACCCATGAGTGGGGGATATGTGTTAGTTAGGGTAAGGTGGGTAAATAGGATAAGGATGAGGTAAGGCTTACTAAAAGTGCATTGCATTTTAATTATATGGGGTATAAACAGTATATTAATATTTACTTGTGAATTTACATTTGATATAATTTGTAGACAAAAAGTACAAATCTCCAACACTCTCTAAAACATTTGAGAGGGAGAAAACTCCTTGTTTTATAAACTATCAGCCTTATTAAATTGCGATTCTGTAAATTTAAAAGGGCTCTAAAAAAGCACATAGCATATTTTTTCAGAAGTTTTTAGTTAGTGAACTTCGCTCCAAAAGCAAGGTCTTCGCTAAAAACTACTGTAAAAAAAATATGCTATGTGCATAAATAGAGCCCTTTTAAAGTTAACAAATCGCAATTTAATATGGCTGTATCTTTGCAATGTGTAATGATGTTCTATTATTTTAATTTAGTTCCTATAGGAAATGCTGCTGTCCGTGGTTCTGACTTGTACTTTCAAATAAAAAGTACAAATAAAAGTTAATCTAAAAGCTGCTTATGTAACACGTAGGGACCATTATGAGTGTTTTAAAGTTAGTTCCTTGATGTTACAACCCATCTGGCTACATATCTGTGAGTTATCATGTGAAATAGCCTGTAGAAGGCTTATGAAAGTAACTTACATTCTCTCATAAGAACTCCTGTAGCTACGTATCACCCTTGTTTGAGTTCCCACTTTTGATCCATATAATCCAGCCCTAAATTACTAAATATTAGCTATTGCCTAAAAAACACTTCTCAAACTATCCAATGTTCTGACCTTAACTTCTGTCTTGTACTAATTACTTGCATACATTTTAAAATAATTATTTAGCTCTCTCTGATCAACTGTCGCTCAATTTCCAGGTTAAACTTTCCTAGTAACAACCTTTTTAATGAGCTTCATATTTTTCTTAAATTCAGCATCTCATTTACATTTACTCCTTCAACTCTTATCTCACACTCCCTCGCTTGCTTCTGTTTATTGTAAGCACTTATGAGCAGGTTAATTTAATCCTTATGCCAGCAGATAATTAACTAATCATCGTACCTGTTTAACTAACTTTAACTAACTAACCATTGTACCTGTTTATAGTATATGGTATTCTGGAAATGAATACCACTTCATAAATAAATATTATTATTTATAATGCATGTTATATCAGTGCTTTGCTATTGCATGTTTGATGTTAGTGCTTAATGCAAGAAATGTTTGTCCTTGTGGTATCACAGGATACTTATGTAAGAAGAAGGCTATGAATCTTAGGAGGGGCCAAAGGGAAGATGTGACCAAAATGCAAATGTAAAATGAAAAATATACTGCAGCACTGACTTGATTTATTGGTGTTGTTGCTCACTCAGTCACGCCCGATTCTCCATGATCCTAGAAACTGCAGCACACCAGGCATATACAGTTGCAAGCAAAAGTATGTGAACCCTTTAGAATGATATGGATTTCTGCACAAATTGGTCAAAAAATGTGATCTGATCTTCATCTAAGTCACAACAATAGACAATCACAGTCTGCTTAAACAAATAACACACAAAGTATTAAATGTTGCCATGTTTTTATTCAACACACCATGTAAACATTCACAGTGCAGGTGGAATAAGTATGTGAACCCTTGGATTTAATAACTGGTTGAACCTCCTTTGGCAGCAATAACTACAACCAAACGTTTCCTGTAGTTGCAGATCAGATGTGCACAACGGTCAGGAGTAATTCTTGACCATTTCTCTTTACAGAACTGTTTCAGTTCAGCAATATTCTTGGGATGTCTGGTGTGAATCGCTTTCTTGAGGTCATGCCACAACATCTCAATCGGGTTGAGGTCAGGACTCTGACTGGGCCACTTCAGAAGGCGTATTTTCTTCTGTTTAACCCATTCTGTTGTCGATTTACTTCTATGCTTTGGGTCGTTGTCCTGTTGTAACACCCATCTTCTGTTGAGCTTCAGCTGGTGGACAGATGGCCTTAAGTTCTCCTGCAAAATGTCTTCATAAACTTGGGAATTCATTTTTCCTTTGATGATAGCACTCCGTCCAGGCCCTGACGCAGCAAAGCAGCCCCAAACCATGATGCCCCCACCACCGTACTTCACAGTTGGAATGAGGTTTTGATGTTGGTGTGCTGTGCCTCTTTTTCTCCACACATAGTGTTGTGTGTTTCTTCCAAACAACTCAACTTTAGTTTCATCTGTCCACAGAATATTTTGCCAGTACTGCTGTGGAAAATCCAGGTGCTCTTGTGCAAACTGTAAACGTGCAGCAATGTTTTGCTTGGATAGCAGTGGCTTCCTCTGTGGTATCCTCCCATGAAATCCATTCTTGTTTAGTGTTTTACATATCGTAGATTCGCTAACAGGGATGTTAGCATATGCCAGAGACTTTTGTAAATCTTTAGCTGACACTCTAGGATTCTTCTTCACCTCATTGAGCAGTCTGCGCTGTGCTCTTGCAGTCATCTTTACAGGACGGCCACTCCTAGGGAGAGTAGCAGAAGTGCTGAACTTTCTCCATTTATAGACAATTTGTCTTACCGTGGACTGATGAACAGCAAGGCTGTTGGAGATACTTTTAAAACCCTTTCCAGCTTTATGCAAGTCAACAATTCTTAATCGTAGGTCTTTTGAGAGCTTTTTTGTGTGAGGCATCATTTACATCAGGCAATCATTCTTGTGAAAAGCAAACCCAGAACTGGTGTGTGTTTTTTATAAGTCTGTGCAGCTGTAACCAACACCTCCAATCTCATCTCATTGATTGGACTCCAGTTGGCTGACACCTCACTCCAATTAGCTCTTGGAGATGTCATTAGTCTAGGGGTTCACATACTTTTTCCACCTGCACTGTGAATGTTTACATGGTGTGTTCAATAACAACATGGTAACATTAAATTCTTTGTGTGTTATTAGTTTAAGCAGAGTGTGATTGACTATTGTTGTGACTTAGATGAAGATCAGATCACATTTTATGACCAATTTGTGCAGAAATCCATATCATTCCAAAGGGTACTTTTGCTTGCAACTGTATGTCAGCCACTGCCCTTCTGAAATCCCTAAAGCTCATAGTAATTCCTCAATCGCTGTATCTATCCATTTCCACTTCTGCCATCCCATTCTTCGTATGCCTTTAATCTTTCTCAACATCAGAGTCTTCTCTAGAGAATATTGTCTTCTCAAGATATGTCCAAAATATTTGAGCTTTAACCTGATGATCTTCTTGCAGTCCAAGGGATACTAAGCAATTTTCTCTTACACTACAATGCAAAGGCTTCAATTCTATGGTGCTTATCCTTTTTATGGTCCAGCTCTCACATCCATATGTTACTACCGAGAATATCATAGTTGTAACTATGCAGATCTTAGCTGATTATATAAAATCTTTACTTTTTAATTGCTTGTCCAGACTTGCCATATATTTCCTTCCATAAGCAAATGTATTTTAATTTGATGGCTGTAGTCACGATTTGCATCATTTTCATTTCTACATCTATTTTACAGGAACTGAGTTTGCTGTTTGCCATGATCTTCATCTTTTTAATGTTGAGCAGCAGGCCAGCTTTTGCACTCTCTTCTTTCAACCTCATCAATTAGGACCATTAGTTCCTGCCCACTTTCAGCCATCAGAGTATTATCATCCACGATAATAGATTACACCATGCAATATTAATTCTGCATTAGATTCATCCACTCTGGCCTTACGCATGATGTCTTCAGCATATAAGTTGAATAAACAATGATGATTTAAGAGTAACCTCTAATTATCAAAATAATGGGAAGTGAGTGCTCATGTATGAATTACCAATAATAAGCAAATTAAACAAACATACACATGTGAACACTACAAAAATAGTCAAACGTATTTATGAAATTCACAAGACTTAATTAATATTCCACATTCTAAAATAGGTTAAAAACGTGCTACCTTGTTGACTGATTTTTGGGGAATGCGATTACAGGGTGCTATTAATACAATAATATATAAGTATTCTATTGTAAATAGCTAGTATCTTCCCTTTTGTTGTTTATAAATGTAGGACCATATATGTGTATCATCCTATTGCTGTTCTAGATTGAGTCCAATTCACCATTTCAGTCATAATTCATGAGGAATGGATTATTTATGATATTTAATTATATAAAGGTGATATTAAATCATACTTTTCACAAAAAGAAGAGCAAACTGGATAAATGTGTATAAATGATATACAGGATAAAAATCTCAACGTAGTACAAAAGACAAAAATAGTTTATTTTGTCACATTGTCCACTGCAAATATCTGTTCAAAAACATTATTTGGAAACAATATAAATCAATCCAAACAAGTTATCTCCTTGCTGGATACATAGCATTCTTCAATTAATTTAAATTGTAACCAGTATGGATATATTTCAAACCTTAGGTGATACTTTCATATTCATTAGGCAGTTTTGGAATAAAACAATATCATTGTAAGTATTTGATTAAATAATATTCAAAGGCAAGAACATATGTCTTTAAATAGATACATTGTGTATTCATAAACTACAAAGATTCTAAAACATATCTAATGAAAAGTTTCATGTCCTTTTGCTCTTTTGTGGTCATTGGAAAAAAAAATATTGAAATAATAGCATTAATCTTCTTTGTATTAACAATTCAATTCCCTTTATATATATACATTTTAACATTAGATCTTATATCGAATTGAATGTTGTAGTTTACTTGTGGGACAGTGATGAACAGACATTTTCTTTCCCAATCTCAAGTTTAATATTCCCTCTTCGGTTCAGCAAAATTATTTGCTAAAATGCATTGCAAGATTGAGATTAAAATTCTACATCCCGAATGTCCATAACCTGCAGCCCACTTAACCATAATGCTCAGCTGTAACTTCTCACATAGAATTAAGGTGTTGAGTACTAGGAGTCAAAACTGGAATTTTTAGTGATTCCATGCTTCAAGTCAATCAACATTATGCTGCATTTTTTAATTATTTTATTATGTGGAATAAAAGTTTAATCTTAATAATTCTCTAAAACAATTTGGAAAATATTTTGTGTGCTCACATTTCTATGTTTGTTTCTTCAGTTTATTATGAGAATGTATATGTATATTTGTGAAGGGGAGGGGTCTGGGTGTTATATGTGTAATGATTGACAAAGCAGCTAAAGCTGTTAAATGAGCCGCTTTAATCTAGGGTCTTTGTTATAGGCTTGGTTATTCATGGCATGTTTTGTGACTTTAAGCCCCTGGTTTTCAGAGTCAGTTCTGTTATCTCCAACTAATGAGGTTGGATAATTTAGTCACCTTGCTAGTTAATTGATGTGCAAGCCTATGCTGTCCCACAATAATGGGTCCTTGTTGTGTTTAGAGTTTTTGTTTTGATCTACCCCTAGATAGATAACCTAGGAAATAAATGGGAAATGGTGCATTAAAGCACACTAGTCTTTTTGGAGGATATCACTGTTGTATGTTGTGGTTAATGATTTTCTCTTCTTTGCAATATAGGTCTTTTTTTGTGGTTTAGCTGCAGGGCTATATGTCAGAAATGGGAAATTAACATAGGTTTGCCCTCAGGTAGGAGGATCCGTGACGATCAAAGGGTTCTCTCTCTCCATCTATTACTGTTAGCTATGTACTACTACAACTGACCTTTGTTATCATGCTGGATTAAGGGCTCTTCTCTATTGTTTAATAATTTATATTTTTATCTACATTGAGAGGCCCTATGATTACCAATTGCAAGAAATTGCAAATTTTGTACTGTACCACATATAATTTAACTCCAAATATTGATCTCTATAGTATTGTGTAACAGGTCACCTGGGTTGTTATGGTTTTTAAAATGATGTTTTGGAGTCAATAAAGTTTATATGTCCTATAGATTGTGTTGAAATCCAATTGGGTGTTAAGCACCATACTTTCACTTAAATATGTTATATGTGTGCTGAGCCCAATAAAGTTAATGATGATTCTGCTTATTATCATGTTATCTGAAGACAAAAGTGGTGATTTTTTTTTTGCATACTCACAATACAACAGTAGTTTTTATTATTTTATGAAAATACTTTATGCATCACTTTAGTAATAAATACATAGGGCCTCATTCTATTAGCGGCCGCAGCCGTTGCGGGGCCGCAAGGGCCGGTGCCTTGCTATCTCTTGCGGCCGCTCGCGCCAGAGGAAAGCCTTTGATCTAAAACTGCCGCAAGAGTTTTGCAATTCAATTGCTCCGGGAAACCTCTCTGCAAGGCTAAAAACGAGCCGCTGCTTACTTGCAGGAAAAAGGTCCCGCTAGCACCAATTAAGCACATAAAATAGCTCAAATAAAGCCATCCTGCACTTTGAGAAGACTATAAAGGGATTTTAGGTGTTAGAAAAAATAGCACATAATTATCCGATACTCAAATCCGTAAAATATTTTATTTTTAATATCCGTAAAATATCCATGTAAAAAGTCCAGAGTGCTTGGAGCACCTCAGACATGCCCACGCCGCAGCCGGAAAATAAACAGGTAATTTGAACTCGGGTTTGGGCTGATGTGCAAGCTTGAGAGTGGGTTCCTTTTAATCCTCATGTCCCCCAATATGATCCCTAGCATTTACAGAGCTGTACAGTGCAGGCTTGAATTTATTTTTCAGTTTTTATATTTCACAGCTTACGGCCGGTTCCAAGATATGCGGCCGGCCGTAAGATGAGATCCTTGCGGGGCCGTATAATAGAATCGCGAGTTAACTGAACACCCGCAAGGAATCGCAGCCTTACGGCCGATTTACGGCCGGTAATAGAATGAGGCCCATAGAACCTTACAAATGAAAAATTTCAGTAATGACATTAAAATTCAAGCCAATTACATGTTAATTAATTATTATGTTGTCAAGATCAAGATCTATTTTATATCACATTATCATTATATGACTAATGACAATTATATTAAAATATGTATGTATTGACATATTTCTATAGTAATGAAGAAGCATAGCTATGTTAAATTATCATTTCTTTAAAAGAGTAACATGTTACACTGTGTTTCTCCACATAAAATTGCACACCTATAAAGTATATAATTTGCTTCGTCAAAACAGGAGGTGGTATTTCTTTGTTGTTTTGGTGGGATCACAACATAGTTGTTAATTACCGTAATTGAAACTCTCAGTTAGTTAAAAAAATCTTGTACATGTTTCTCTATCACAGCAGGGGAGAGATTAAGCCTTCTAAATGCTCACTCTTGTTTATTTATACCACTCTAGTATTTCATAGTGTTTTATTCTTAAATGTGATGGTCAACATTTACATTATTTATCTTAGCCTTTGTTAGTTATGGATTATTATTACTTAATTTAAAAAATAGTTATCAACTTAAAAATGTACATGCATGTAAATAAATCAAAAATGAACCAACAAAATGTGTGGAAGTTAGTTTATATAGACCATTCCATCATGCAGTAAATCTCAATTAGTTTATGGGTGTTATATTTCAAAATAACACACTTTCCAGATTTGCAATTAAAAAATGTCTTATTCAAATGAATGAGAAAATTAAAATTCATAGAGTGCCACTTTGTCTTTCACTGAAAGCTTAAATTGCAACTCATTGGTGATTTTTAGTTCATTGTATTAACAATGGGTACATTTGCACATATACTGTGTTAAAATTCCTTACTTCAGAAAATAAAATATTTTCCTTAAATTCCAATGGTGAAACACTAACACATTTTACAAAACATTTACCTATAGTTCTCATTTAACATGACTGTATGGTTTGTGGCGTCTTGGCCCCTGGCAATATTTTTCTAATAGCACCATTGATGTAAATCTGGCCCTGGTGTTATATACTCTAACATAGCCTTAGTAACACACTGTGATGCTTGGTGGGTTTTGGTCCCTGTGTCCACAATAATTCCATCATGAAACCATGCATGTATGTGATAATTCATAAAAAGCAATTGTGGTTGTTCAGTCCTTCAGTTGTGCCCAACTCTCTGTGACCATATGGACCATAGCACCCAGGCACATCTGTTTGTGTTTCTGATTGTGCTTATGGTTTTCTTGGCAAAGATATTGGAGTGGGTTGTCAGTTAGTTCTCCACTGGACCGTGATTTGTTTGACCCCTCTGCTTTACCATGCACATCTTGGTTGACCCCTACATGGTATAGCTCACAGCTTCCTTTAAGTACACAAGCCCTTCACCCCAGCAAGTTAAAGATCCAGAAGGGGCTACAAATTAATCCATGTCTTTAAATATTTAAAATAACTTAACATATAATTACACTCTAATTGCAACTGTTCACAAAATTCCTAACCTATAAACCAAAATGATGTCCAACAAAGCAAACACAAAGAAACATTATCTCAAGGTGTATTACTTATTAGCAGCAGCAAGTAGCATTGCTGGCAAACTATATTTAAATATTTCCCCTACAGTATTAATACATGCTTATTTGAACATTGTAGGGGGTAAGAAAATCTAATTTTCAGATGTTTTAAGTAACTTATTACAAGAAAGCAGAGTACATAATTAAGGTAATTAACATAGTTAGTCTGAATTGCAATCTAAATTACATTTCTTTTGTAAAACTCGTTAATGATCCTTATAGTTTTGTAAATTAGATTTTCCACATGAGCAGATTTGTCCATAATACTGTTACTATAGCATAATTAATTAAAATTGGTTTGTTTTAAAAATGTAAATCTATAAGTGTTATTCTCATAATAAGTTATAAAGACAAACCTATGATTTTAACAGTTGGCTTGCCCAAAATGTATTTACTATACATATTAAATGGAACAATTCATAAGTTTTTTTTAAGAAAAAAAGGAAAATTTACATATTCTGTGTTTGTAGCGGATTTTCTTCTGCAGTAGCCAAAAATAGAACAACTTGCATCATTTACAACTCATGTTATACAAGGTGTCAAGAAATGTTATTTTCAAGAAAGTGAAACTTAAATGTCAAATATTTTAGCACTAGTGTCATCATCTAAGTTTCACTCACATGCAGTTTTCACTCTGCATTCATTTGCAAGAGATAAGATACTCTACATGTAACATAACTAATAAAATGTTTCACAATAGTTGCATCTGCTTCATTTAATTAAATCAGGTTTATGGGGAGAGATCAAATTTGGATCAGTGTATTTAAATGCATCAATGACACATTGAATAACATTTGAATAAAATATTAGATTCAATATGTGAAGTAACATAAATAAGCCTTTTATGCATCACACGTGTTTGAGAAGGCTACACACTCCTTTTGTGGTATTTCGGATGTCATCGAGGTATTGTGAATAATTCCCAGGGTGGGGAAGGTCCAAGAAAGGCTATCCCCCTCAGTTTAATTATCATATACAATTGACACTATGCTTATTTCTAAGATGCCCCCAAAGTAATAGATTTGCATTTCCTGTTCACTCTCATAAGTGTTGCCATGTACAAAAGGGAGAAGCGTCTTTTTGCTAACAGCATTACAGTGTTAGTTCACATCCTTTCTGGCATGACCTAAAAGCACAGATGTGAAGGATGGCAGCTTGAAGAAAATCATTACATTGAGAAGAGGGACTGTCACAGAACTTGTGAGTCTGTTACTTTAGAGATTCTTAAGTGAAGTGTAAATTATATGACAGTTATATTGATGAATCTGTGGGATTGTGTAGTAGAGTCATGCCAGTAAATTCCATCACATATGATAAAAGAGAAGCTTTATGTCCAGTATTTCATGCAGTTTTTGTATAATGAGATTATTTTCCTTTCACTTTCAGGTGACCATCTAGTAGACACCTGGGCAGAGCTATACAAATTGTCAGTATTTGCTCTCCTGTTTTTAAGTTTATTGATTACATGACACCCTCAAAGTATCATTCTCCTAGATTCACTTCTCTTTGTAGTGGCTGCCGTTGCCCTTTGATTCTTAGTGGATCTATCCCATTTTTCATTGCACTGTCATTCCTTCACAAGTACAATGGCGTGTAAAGAAGTTTATCACCTTCAGCCTTAATATGCACACTATATTGTAACTCACCTTGCCCATTCCCTCTAGACCTTGCCCATTCCCTCTAGACTATATGATTGAAAGTTTTCAGCCTTGTTGGGTGCTTTAGAGAAAGTACTTTGTATGCTTTATTTTAAACCCAATAAAAGGCCTTCCATTATTTTGAAATGTGTTAAAAATTGTTTTGACTTGTATCTACCCTGTTTGGTGCTACAGAATATGGACCCTATGTAAATCTCTGCAAAGCAATTACGAGTTCTATAGCAGCACAGTAAATCCTACCTAGCTATATTAATCCCCCATCCCTAAAACATTGTGAGAGAACTGATATGAGTCACTGCTATGAGTGATTTTTGCCCTGACAATAAATTAAGAGTTACTCCCTTACACTCTGACACCCAAACCCTATGCTAATAAGACTTTATGGATCACTCGCTAATCAGGGCACTGCTGTAACTACAAAAAGCTGAAGAAAGACATGTGTACCAAAGACTACTTGCAACTAGTTTTGTGAAACCCTTGCTGAGTCCCTAGAAGCTTTAAAGTGACACTATAGCATATAAAGTACTACAAAATAATGACATTTCAACATTATTGGACACTTAACAATCCAATATCAACATACGTGTAATTAAAAAATATGATATGTTAGTATCATATCCATTTTGTGATACAAAATCCAGGGTAACACACAACCCAATACTCAAGAGGTTAATACACGTCACAAAACCCCTTTGCCTAGGAACAAATGCTCTAATGCATTGTCTATAAATATATCATATTTTAACTTAAAATAAACATATTTTTATCTATTGAAACTACAAATACAATTGTCATATCTTTTTAATATCAATATATATATTAATAAATAAAAAAACAATTACTTTATATATCTCTCTAAAGTTTTCTTGCTGCAGTAGTTACAGCACTTGTTGCTACAATTTCCACTCAATATAATATGACATTCACATTTCCTTTTGGCTCATAGAGCCATGTCTCAGTTGTAAACCTTCGTTTGCCTGCTGCCTACACAGAAATCTGTTGAGGCTAAGGCAGCCCCAATGAAAAACAAGTGCTCTAGTACAACGCCTGCGGGAGCTTTTCTTTTCTAAGTTCTACACTAATGTAAATTTTTTGCACGCCCAGATTCGAGCACTCCGCCCACAGCAATAAATCCTGAATTATCCGCAGCAGATTTCTGTGTATGGAGTAACCAAACCAATGCTTTACAGATGAGACAAGGTTCTAGGAGCCAGTAGGAAATGCAAACGTCATGAATAATATAATGAGTGGGAAGAGCCGTAACTAGGCTATGGCAAGGTAACCTTAGACACATACACAAAGTATATGTTTTCTTTTGTTTATTTATATATTTTGATATTAAAAAGATGTGACAATTGTATTTATAGCTTCAATAAATATATATGTGTTTATTTTTTGTTAAAATATGATATATTTATTGACAATGCATTAGAGTATTTGTTCCTAGGCAACGTGATTTCATGATGCGATGTGTATTAACCGCTTGAGTACTGGGGTGTGTGTTACCCTGGATTTTGAATCATAAAAAGGGCTTAATACTAACATATCATAATTTTTAATATTGAAATATCACCATTTTGTTATGCTTGTTGTGCTAAACTGTCACTTTAAATGCTTCTGAGGGGCTCAGCAAGGGTGGTCTTTGGTAAATCTTTCTACTGCTTTTTGTAGTTATGGCAGTGCCCTGATTCACAAGTGATCTATAATATTTTATTAGCATAGAGTTTGGGTGTCAGAGTATAATGGAGTAAATTGTAATTTATTGTCAGTGAAGAAATCACTGGATATTTTTGCCTTGCTCTTCGGCTTTGTCGTAAAGTTCACTCATAGCAGTGACCCATTGCAACTCTCTCACAATGTTTTAGGGATGGGGATTACCATAGCTAGATAGGATTTACTGTGCTGCTACGGCACTTGTAATTATTTTTCATGGGAATAGCATAGGGCCCTATGTCGGAGTGTTACAAATTAAGGTTAATAAAAGAGTAATGTTCCTTTTATGCCAACTACTCGGAACGTCATTAGCTCCTAATACCATTAATATTTTTTCTCTTTATAACGAATGAGTTCGTTTATACAACCAGAAAACATAAGATTTAAAATAAGTTAAATTTATTTTAAAAGAATAATATTTAATTCTCAATTTATATCTGTATTTAGCTGAGCAATGAGAACTGCAATGATTTCAAAAAAATATTTTTTAACTTTTTTAATCTCTGTGCAAACACTAATCAAGCTTTGTTAGGTGTAACAAAAAAAAAAAAAAAAAAATAACTTTTGCTATTTTTCAAATACCAAGGATATTATAAATGTCATGTCTTTAAAGCAAAAATACTTGGATACTTTAAAGATAAATCAATAACAAATGTGAAACCATAATATAATTTAGCATAATTGAATGAATAGAGTCGGAAAGTCCAATGTCTGTTGAAGACTTCACTTCTCTTCCACCCACCTTATGAGACAAGGAAGGTTTATGGATTTCCCAAGGAATATAATGTACTTATGCATCTGTTCACTTTTACTGTAAGTACTTTGTATTATTATCAAGTGCTTCAAAGACTACTTTTTCTGTCTAATATCATATAAATTGTGTTTCAAATTAGCCAATTAGTGATCATCTCTCAGAAGCATGTTGCAGAACATTGCGGATAGTGTGTCACTGATTGGCACTGCACACCCAGCACAAACCTACTCTGTCTTCATGAGCTTCAGAGGGTAGATACAAGCAGGTAGTATTTGTCAGATTTTAGGAAGAAAAGAAATCTGTACTTTTATGTCCCTTTTGTTAAAATAATGTACATAAAAGTAAATAGATACATATATTATATTACTAGAGAAATCCCCAAAGTTTCCATGTTCCTTTTAATTGATTTTAATACAGGTTTACTCAACATTTTCCACACCATTGTAGATAATCTAAGCTATCTCAGGAGCTGTAAGTGGCAGGGCAGAGCAGCGATTGCAATCATCCTCCTATTAATTATTTTTCTCTTCTCTGTAATTTTTGTATGTATTTGAGTTAGGGTGTAGTGGCAGGGCCCATGGTGAACCATAAGAACCCCTATGTTAGTAGGGTATTATGGGGATCCCAAAAGTATAGGTGTTAAGGCTAGGTGCCATGTGGGTCCATATGTTAATTTTTGGCACCATGGAGTCCATAGGTAGGGGAGCTCAATGTTGACGGTGGTTCCTGAGGGGGATATCCAGTCTCATAGGAGTTAGATGGTTAGTTTAGTGTGTTTACTTTAGGTATATGCTTTGTTAATATATAGTGTTGATTAGAATGCAAGGCATTGTTATAATTATTAGTTTGTCATACATCATAATTGACATATTACAAATCATTGCAGGTTTGCCAACCAACGGACCACCTGCACTGAAGGACAATGCATCACATGTCTGACCCCTATAACATGCATGTGCTACTGTAATCATGATTTCTAAAGGGGTGGATAGGGGGTGCACACACAGTGCTACATCAAGCATTAGATTCCCTCAATGTGGAACTAATTATAATACCAGAGATTTAGTAAATTGCATGGAGACCTGAGTAGCTTAATGAACTGTTGACAATAGATCATAGCTAATCATGAGTCCTTTTAATAAATGCCACCACAGTCAAAGCATATTTCATTCTGTAGCTGTCCGTTTATTGAGTTAGTTCTCAAAGTTACAATTGATTTACATTTTTGTGAAGCCTACCAATAACTGGCTTTTGACTATTGTCACTGTACCTAGGATTCTTATTCACTGAAAAATAAAACCCTATAAACCACTATAAAACAAGCGGAGCAAAGAGAAATTATGATATCACATGAATGTCTGTTTAAAGTTTCCAACAAGGAAGTTTTTAAAACTAGCTTCTGACAAGTAATACTAAGTATAGCGACTCTTTCCAAATATTCAATCTAAAGCTTAAACCATGTAATAATTCCTTCAATTGTATTCTTCTGTATATTTTGGGGGCTAAATAAATGTTCTTTTTTTTTCATTTTTACTATCCCTGTTTTTAACACTAAGGGCCTCATTCAATTACAAGGCCGCAACTCACGGTATAAAGGCTGTATGTCTGTGGGCTGGCTGCAGGCTTGAACGCATTTACGGGCGATTCAATTGAACAAGCCCGCAAGTTACGCGTGAAAAGCCAAAACTGTAAACCATGC
The DNA here is from genome assembly GCA_027410445.1 of Discoglossus pictus. Classification (NCBI taxonomy): domain Eukaryota; kingdom Metazoa; phylum Chordata; class Amphibia; order Anura; family Alytidae; genus Discoglossus; species Discoglossus pictus. The sequence goes on from CM050164.1 coordinate 46,779,969, forward strand.
AATCGTATGTAGCATTTCAGAGCATGAACATGATCAATTAAGCAAGGCCGTAACCACCCATTTAGATACAGCCAATCGAAAATGAGACCTTCATAATTACGGAAGTATAAGATGGAGGTTACATGTCAATCAATTAGAGTTTAGAGGTCCGATGTGTGATCGGACTCGAAAACCCGCAAAATTAAAAATAATAAAAATAAATGCCAATACTGTTATAGTCTATATGGATAGCCTGATATGTATTAACTCGTATTAAAATTGATTCCCGTGATCGATTTTTATTGCGATTTGCGAGCTTGAGACTGTTTTGCAATCAATGAGCCTCATTAAATTAGGAGGACGCAAGTTCCAGGAAATAGGCCGTGTGACTGCGGGCCTCCTGTGGTCCCGCAGCGAGCACGAGTTACATTGCTATTCAATTCGGCAAGACCGCAAGTTAGGGGCAAATAGCTAAATTCGTAAACTATGCCATTGAATGCAGCATTTGTACATGATCAATTAAGCAAGACAGTAACTTCCAATGCTGAAACAGCCAATAGAACGCAGTACAACATGGAGTTGACATGTCAATCAACTAGAGATTTGGGGTCCGATTTCCAATCGCCCCCGCAAACCCGCATTCTCAAAAATAATAGAAATGAATGAGGCCAATGTGATAGTCCGTGTGGGTGGCCTGATATGTATTAAGTCATTGATTCCCGAGATCGATCTAATTGAAAAAAAAAAAAAAATGAATTTCGATTGCCGATTTGCGGGCTAGAGGCTGTTGTGCAATTAATTATAATGTCTTTCATCACTTTCCCGTATTTTGAAGTACAGTATTGATTTTGTTAAGTGCTCCAGACATGTATTTAAGCCCTTTGCGAGTCTTCCTTGCAAACCGTAACTTGTGGACCGACTTTTGCCATTTGCAACCTTGGTGGGGTGGTTAGCAAGGGGGAATCAGAGCAACTGAATAGCGATGTGCATTTTTTGCGATCGGAAGTCTTGAGGCTGTGAAAGATCATAGGGTTGGAGGGGCCTTAACTTGCGATGTTAATAATCACAAGGAATCGGAGGCCGGTGCCCGTAACTGGATCGGAGCCTGCAAAAAGACACCAATTGAATAGCAAAATAACTTACAGCCTCGCTTAAGGATGCCCGGATGTCCAGATGCCTCAATTGAATGAGTCTCAATGTCTTTCATAGCTTTTCACATCATTTACAGTGCAGTATTGATTTTTTATTTAAATTTACAGTGCTACGGTCATGTCTTTAAGCGCTTGTCTTCTACATAAGCAGTTTACTGTTGTGAAAACATTTGTGGGCTTGTGGGATTGGAGCATTTGAATAACGATTTGTGATTTTAGCGATCGTAGCTCTTGCGGATGTGAAAGATCAAAGGCTTAGTTGGTGCAGAAGTTACAGTTGTAACAGGGGTTTCAAGCCCGTAACGAGTAGATCGATTGCGTCTAGCAAAAAGACACCAATTGAAAAGCAAATTAGTTTACGGCCTACATTAAATGCTCCAGTAACTTACAATTTCAAAATTTAATGAGGCTCTGTGTCTAAAATTCCTACAAACTTGTCTAGTTCTATATAATTTTACATGAAGTAAATTCATTCTAATGTAATTTAAGCTCTTTTTACCAGTTTATGGTTACTTTCTCTATGTTCAATATTTTTTTGCAAGCATACAGTAATTCCAGACTTTTATGTTTTCTTGTCTCTTTGTTCTTTGTGAAAATGATTAATGCCATAGCTGTCTTGCAGTTCTTGTTCTTGCAACATGAAATACCTGTACCACCGCCTGTCACTTTTATGATTTCACACATATTTGCACATTGCTTGCAAAATCAATGTAAGCATCTTTTTCTATAATGTTATTATATATTTTCCCCCTACAAAAGTTAAATCTAACTTACCATATCATTTTCAATTACCGAAACACTAGGACATTAATTTACCAATGGCTGGATCAATTCAGAATTATACTTCAATGAGAACAGACACCCTTGCAGATTATGATTATAAAGATCAAAACTGTCAAAAAACAAACACTGGGGATGGCAAATAAATTGAAATCAAGTTCAGTTCTGTAACAAAAGCTATACTGTAATCTTATATTCATAGAAAACACATAACAATGTATTATATCAGTAGGTGGTCGAAAACTTAAATTAGTACTTCTTATATCTATTTTCTATAGGAAAATAAAAAGCATTTGTGTTATTTGTCATATTATTTGTCACTGAAAATAATATCTTTATGTCAGAGATTTCTTTTTTCAACATACTGTATTTGTACTTAAATTCAAAGAACTATATTACAGATGTTTAACTGTAATACATAAAAAATAAAATAATGGTTATAAAAGAGCATGGAAAGTTATGCTTTTTTTAAGCTGCTATTTCTTTACTATTTTTATATTCAATCGAGAGTTTAAATCAACATTTTCTACATATAGAAAATAGTGACCAATTCCAACATATTTTTTGGTAACCAATGAAAAGTCATTGGTTATTTATTATATGAAAGATTTTTTTTTTTGCGTCGTTCAGTCGTTGCTGACTCTTTGTGAACTCATGGCCAGTAACATACCACACACATCTTTATGTCCATGATCATGCTGATCCACTTGGTTTTCATGACAGAGATACAGGAGTGGGTTGTCAGTCCCTGCTCCGGTGGGCCACATCATACAACTACTGGTATGTCTAGGAGGTCTCCCATTCAAGTACTTACCAGGACAAAACCTGCTCAGCTTCAGGGTGGTGTGATCTCTTTGTTCCCTGACTGGAATCAAACCAGGGTCCCAGTGGTGAATGCACTGAATTCTAACCACTGGACCACCAGGGAACCCATATGCAAGCATTTTACTTAATTAAAACTGACATATGAATGTAAAGATGTTTGTTAGTAGGGAGACCTGACTATGTATATGGTGAGATTTAGGTGAACTTTTGAAAATATGGTGTGATGTGACCAAGAATTTAGTAGTATGTTGTGTGGATCTGTACTGTTATTATAGCAATGGGACAACGGAATCTGTAAATGCCAGAAGAGCTGAAGAGTGGTCACGTTAGAATTAATAACGTGAATGCATCTGTGTGTCGATGTGAACACAGAGGGAAGGATTGCTAGAAGTGCAAGATGTAAATTCAGCAGCTGTGATGTAACATCTACCTTTTTTAGGGGTTGTTTTGTTTTATTGGTTTATATTCTACTTCTAAAAGTTGGGGATCAATGTCCCTGGTCATCTATAGTGAGAATTAGTGAGAGTATAGGGACGGGAAAACATGTCAATTGCTATTCCAAGTTTATTGAACTGAGCTAATAAAATATACACCACTGTGTTAAAATGTAGCACGTAATGTTGATATTAGGACTTACGGATATTAAATTAGCCCCGTAAAGCAAGCCGCCAACGACTTGCAGGTTAAGACGCATGATGGACGGAAAATGCCTACGGGACCTGAACGTGGAACTTGCAGCCTGCAAATCATTTGATCTGTCCAGCCCGTAACCGCTACAAATCCAATCATGCTATTAAATTGCAGCGAAGTCACCCGCAAGCTAGCCCGTAAAGCGCAAATGGAGCCCAAAGCCCAACGTGTGCTGGAGAGGATCCGCAAGGGGGGTAAAAACCAATACGTAGCAACGCAAATGCAAATAAAAACACACTACTGTACTTTATATAAATGGGAAAGTGATGTTAGGTCTTTAAATTAATAGCATTACTTTCCCAAGCCCGCAAATCGTCTACAAAAAATACTTCATTTCATGTTTTATTTCCATGTTATATCGATCCCAGCAATCAATGAGTTAATATATTGTAAGTTAATAACTCACATGTAATAGAATATCATATTTACGGCTTTTATTAATATTGCATTATTCTGGAATGAGGGTCCGATCGCAAACTGTAATTGTAGCCCGTAGGACTTTGAAATCTAGCCTCCCCTTTTTCAGTGATGTAACGCTGACGATCTCTTTTTACATTGGCTCCTTCTAAACCCATAACTACAGTCTACACGATTGACGTCAAGCCCATAGCTTGCAGCCCATTCTAATTTAATAGCACTGTAACTCGGCAAAATTTCAAGCCCACAGCCGTTACGAGCTTCATGTTGGAGTTATGGGCTTCGAATGTAATAGGGCTGCAAGACAATTATTTTAGAAAGTCTGCAAACGCGTTAATCATTTAGTAATAAGTATTAAAGATGTTACATTTTGCACATACTATGAATCCTCTAGGATTATGTGAAATGATGGTAGAATCTTTTAAAGAATACGTAATATTCACTACCCGATCTTTCTGCATATTTGACATATAAAAATATGTATACTCCACAGCTACAATTAAAGAAAAGAATCAACTGATAATGGATTGTATAATACATTTCAATAACACATACTGTATTTGTTTACTGTAGCCCTTATTAATTACAGTCACTGCAGCAGTAAAGTTAGGTCGAACATCACAAACCTTAGAGAATAAATTAAACTATGTGAATATAGCAAAGGAGTCCGCAGCACAGAGCTGTGATAAACAGAGATTTTTAATGAATCTACAATATTATCTCCAGGCCTATTCATACTATGAGGTTTGCATTAAGATTGAAGCATTAAGTGATACTATATTAGCTTTCCACAAGAGATAAAATACATGTTTGTCGAATAAGGCACAGAAAGAATGTGATTTTGCTTAAAAAGCAAACTATCAAAATGAAAATATTTGCCTTGCTGCTCAGTCTCAGCTTTTTTCCAGTATGCTTATATGCAAACATTTTGAAGAAGATGCCTTGTGTGCTTCAGATTGTAATATGTGTGTAGTCCTACTGCAATTAGTGAGATTATATATAGATCTTTGTCAGCAAAACTGAGTTTGGATTCTTTATGATAATGCTAACTAATAGCTTGAATGCACTAATGTGCAGCAGAGGGTTATGATTCTGTTACTGGGAAAATATAAATTTATAGGCCATATGCATCCAATGACACATGAATTAGATGATAATTATTAACAGAGGGATTATGAATGGATCTGAAAAGAACTGATTTGCTTTTATCAGGTGTTCTAATACTATGAAGATAAAGTGTCCACAGAAAGAAGGTTTGATCAATTTTGTCTGACTTGTTTTTGAAAATGCTGAGCAATTTGTGGTTGTAACTCTATTACTTGGATGATACACAGGTCTGCCTTAATTTTGCCCAATGGTAGGAAGTAGATTTTTGTGACTTTTATACTAGGATGATAGTTTTGCCAGATTAAGAGCAGTACAGTATTGTGGATCTGTGACTATATCGAGACTTGACTTGAATTATCTAACTATTAAGCAATGTAAATAAGTCAGTTTAATTGCATTAAGACACTAATTTAAATTGGCTCCGTAAGAAAAAGAAACAAAATACTGAAATTACGGAAATGAAAACAATATTTTTGCCTATCCAAAAATATGGTGCAACAGTTAATTAACTATCAGAAGCTAATACACAAGCTCTAACAGTGGCGGATCTACCACCAGTGCAAGCTGAGCATTGCACCAGGCCCTCACATCTAGGGTGGCTATGTGATGTCATCCACTAAATGACCATTGTTTTCTAAAAATATATGTTTTTTTTTTTCTGTAGTGTAGTGGAGAGGGCCCAGAGGAGGAAGTGGTGATAGTGGTGGTGGTGGGGGGGACCCAGAGAAGGAAGGAATCGGGTAACTCCTTCCTGTCCTTCCTCTTACCTTTTCCGACTTCCATATATACAATTGCAGCCTCTTCCTACAGTCGCTGTTGCACAATACCCCTCTCCCTACACTTGTGGTCGCTCGCTATCCTGCGACCCTGCGTAATTCGTCTGTCACAAACTGCTGATCACTCACACAATATTTTCCCAAATAAAAACAATAACCTCACCTGCTATACCTCCAGTAATGCACCCTGACCCCTATGTGTGTATAGAAAAAAGGTTTTAGACATATAAATGTATTTATATATGTATATATATATATATATATATATATATACACATATATATACACAGTATATATATATATATATATATATATATATATATATATATATTTACATGTAATCATTTAATGACCTGGCACCAGGGGTGTAGGTGGGCCTCAAATTTTAGGCGAACAACAGAGAAAAAAATATTGGGCCCCGCACCCTGAGGCCCTTCAATGGCTAGCTCCACCACTCAGCTCTAACTAATATATATATATATATATATATATATATATATATATATATATATATATATATATATATTATATATATATATATATATATATATATATACAGTATATACATGTTTTCAGTCAAAAATGTTAGATAAATTATTCTGTAAAATGATTTTAGATTTAGGAAACAATTCAGCTTGAAACATGATTGTCAAAAACATATGTGTGAATATACATTACATTCTTTCTTTTTTTGGTTTATTTGAAAGGTTATGATTACCTTATGAAGCGAGTAGAACAAGTTGTCAGAATATTAGAATAGTGTTTGAGCATGCTTGTTTGATCACTTATGTTAACTGCTTTCATATAAAAATTAGTCCACCCCTCCAAAATAGAGAATATTATAATAAAATTAGAAAAAGGAGATTAAAACACTAGATATAGGCCGTTAGAGAAAGATCTATCTATCTGTCCGTCGGTCTGTCTGTCTGTCAGTCTATCTATCTATCTATCTATATACCCAAACAAACTTAAAAGTAGAAATAGTCGTGGAGGAGATGAGTAAAGTTATGAAGGCAAGATTGGGTAAGGAGATGGTTGCAGATGGCAACTAGCTTTAGGGGGTTGTTAAAGACATGTTTATAATGCAGTTACAGTGTTTTTTTGTGTAGTTGTTGCATCACTGTGGGCCTTTTATAAATATAGTAATGGTATCAATAATGTTTTATGATACTTTTATGCAGGCCTCATATGCAAAATATTTGCTAATCATAGGAATGCAACAAGAACATTTTATTAAGGTATTTAGGAAAGAAAACTCTTATTCTAAAAATAGTGCACTAATCACAAATGGTTAAAAACACTAAGAAACAAAAAACAGGGAACCCCATAAGTGCCTAGGCCTTAAATAGGCCACGAGTTTATCTTCTCCCTAGCCCATGAGTAAGCCCAATAAAGGGGTGAAACGGACCGTCGGGAGCAGGGGCAGGATGGTGCAGATTATTTAAATCTATGTTAGCTGCAACAGCAGAGATGTTTTCCTCATACAAAAACGCAAGTACCTAGGCATATTTTATGCCAACAGGGGATACAAGTGATGCTCTTTTTCTCTCTTTTTTCTACACTTAAACAGTAAAACCTAAAGATTTGTTACGGTTTAATGATGTTATAAGTGATATATATGCATTTATAGAGATATATGGAGATATTTTTCTTCCCCTGTACAATACTGTACTGCATATACATAGCAGCACCATCCGTTACTCCCTGTTTTTTGTTTCTTAGTGTTTTTAACCATTTGTGATTAGTGCACTATTTTTTGAATAAGAGTGTTCTTTCCAAAATACCTTACTAAAATTATCTTGTTGCATTCCTATGATTAGCAAATATTTTGCATATGAGGCCTGCATAAAAGTATCATAAAACATTATAGATACCATTAATATATTTATATCAGTCCCACAGTGATACAGCAACTACTATTCATTACATCTACTGGTCAAATTAAGGTGGTCAATATTGAAAATCCCAGAATATTATGGGACAGTGACACCCTTTGACATTTATTTATTGCTTTAGGATTGACACACTTCTACTCATTTTTATATCTATGGAGTATAATTCTGGATTGCATTGAATACTCCCTAGTTTCCCTATTAAAGTTTTTTTTTCCTTTACTATGCTATTCCCAATAGGAACATACGGATGTGAGAGCTGAACCATAAAGAAGGCTGAACACTGTAGAATTGACCACTCCTTTGCTCAGCCTTCTTTATGGTTATGTTAGTACTGGGATTACCACAGTTCTGAGAATGAGGACCTTTGTTGATAATGTAATATCTTTGCTTTTAAATAGGTTTCCAAACTTGCCCTGAATGCCCTTTTTATTAAAAAATATATCCAATCCTTTTTTAAAGTTAACTATTGAATCTGCTGTTACCACCTCCTTCTGGTAGATAATTCAACAGATTAACCACCCTTACTGTGAAGAACCCTTTTCTTTCTTTAAGAGGATATCTTTTTACTTTTAATCTCAAAGTATGTCCTCTTGTCAGTTGAAAACCTCTTGGCACAAAGAGCTCACTTGACAAAGCCTTGTATTGACCCTGGTTATATTATTATATAAGGTAACATATCCCCTCTTAGATGCCTTTTTTCTAGGGATAATACATTTAATTTGGTTAGTTTTTCTTCATAACTTAGCCCCTCCATTCCCCTTATTAGTTTTGTTGCCCTTCTCTGTACTTTTTCCAGCTCTAAAATGTCCTTTTATATGTAGTGGTAACCAAAATGTTACTCCATATTTCAAATGAGGGCATACTAGGGATTTGTATAGTGGTAGAATTGTATTTGCTTCCCTTGCTTCTATAACCTTCTTAGTACATGCTAATATTTTATTTGCCTTTGCAGCTGCTGCTTGGCTTTGAGCACTGTTACCTAGGTGGTTGTCCACAAGCACTCCAAAATTCCTTTCAATACCTTTCAATACCCCTAGATTTGCTCCATTAAAATTATAAATTGCATGGCTATTTTTCCTTCCCAGATGCATAACGTTACATTTATTCATATTAAATCTCATCTGCCATTTAGTCGCCCATCTTTCTAATTTATGCAAATCCCTTTGGAGGGAAAGCACATAACTATCTGTTTCAATTACCTTGCACAACTTAGTGTCATCAGCAAAAATGGAGACAATACTTTCCAATCCTCTAAGTTATTAATAAATATGTTAAAAAGGAGAGGACCTAATACTGAACTAACCGCATTAGTCCAATCGGAGTATGTTCCATGAACTGGCGACAAGATTACTCCCTGGATTAATGTTTAACATAACAGACAATATTTACATTGTGACTTAAAACGTGGTTGAGCTCCTAACATGAACTTTGTAATATGTTGAAGTAAAGAACTTGAAAGTATATTTTTTGAAACTTGAACTTTCTTATCAGTCTAAGTAATGAACTTGAAAATATTGTTTTCAAACTTGTAACCTGTAGAAATAGTAACATAGTTAATTACGGTAACATTTTAACATAATTTGTAAAATAATGCAAGGCAAGTGTTTTGTGAGGCTAATCATTCATAAACTGTACTTCCATTAATTATGACTGAATTGTTTATTGTATTTTTCAATGCTTTTAAATTTGTTTTGCATGGGTTTTATTTCTTTAATGAAAAGTTATAGTACTTCATACTAGACAATGTTTTTAGTAAAAATACGTCCATCTTCTAATAAATCACCTTGACTTTCATTCTTTTCAATGTAAACTTTAATAGCCTGTGGATTTTTGCACCGTGATAACGCAACGTAGAATTGACCATGTGCAAATACTGGTTCTTGCAAGAAAATACCCACAGATTTGAACGTTTGTCCTTGTGATTTATGAATGGTCATGGCAAATGCCATAATGATGGGAAATTGTCTTCTTTGAAGTATAAAAGGGAGACTACTTTCACTTGGTGCTAAATCTATTCTTGGTATGAAAACTCTCTCTCCTTTATGGGTACCAGTTAAGTTTCAGCATCTATAAAATGGTCCTTTAATTGTTGAACAATTAATCTTGTCCCATTGCATAGGCCTTTTTTGGGGTTCATATTTCACAGTAACATGACAATTGCACCTTTCTTTAGCTGCAAAATATGTGGTGGCATTCCAGAAGGAGTTAGTGAGTTTACGAATTCAGTGGAAAAGTTAGCCTGACTTTCATTGTCATCAGCAAGTACAGAATCAGCACTGTGATAATTTATTTGTGGTGCATAATTTTTTTTAAAGATTTCATTATTGAGGATTAATGCATCCTTATTTTTACACGTTAGTATGACTTGGTTGGCAAGCTCTGAATATTCCTGGTTATTTATGCTACCTTCAAATATAGCTGATATAATATCTTGGTGACAAATCATATGAGGTGGGATCTGCACAGTGTCCTCAGGTAAATGTGGTATTTTTTCTGTTCTGCCTTCTCCAATTTTAATAAGCCAATCATTGAAATCATTTTGGCCTTCTGATCTCATGTTTTGTTGCAGTTGAAGATGGGTAAAATGTTTCCATAGATATTGTCAGTTTGAATTCCATGTACAATGACAGGTAATGTTTGTCTAAAATCGACACCTAACAACATTACCTTTCCACCAAATGGAAAAGTATTATCCGTGACTTCACGAAGCAAACGGTCAATACATTGGAGAGCATAGCATGACATCATTGTGGCCTCATTTATTATAATTAATTTACTTTTTTTCAATGTCTTTGCTTGTAATGATGTCATGCGAATATCTGACACAGAAGTTTCTAAAATAGGCACTGGCAGTTTAAAGCCACTATGTACAGTTCTTCCACCTTCTAACAAAAGTGCAGCAATAACAGTAGTGGCAAACGGCAGTGATATTTGACCTTGTGCTCGTACAGAACTCATTAATAAATTATATAGATAAGTTTTTCCTGATCCGCCAGGTCCATCAAGATAGAAATAACGCTCTGTCACCATGTCATCATCTATTGCATTTTTAATGGCATTAAATGCTTGCAATTGTAACGTATTTAATGTTGCAAGTCTTTCTTCTGTTCTTTCTACTTGTAATTGAATGTCATAGTCTTCAAAGTTTATGTCATCTATAAGACCTGGATCAGGCAAATTAAAACTTGCACAACTTAATCCATGAGTTAAAAATACTTCTTGGATTTCCATTAACGCTTTTAGGTGTGCAATCGGTTCATTGTATCGTCGCATAAAGTCTTCAGCCATATTACTTTTAAATCTCTCCTACAAAGCTAATGCATTTGGAGCATTTGAGAAGATACAAATAAATGCAAATTGTTCTCTCATCTGCCGTGGCATTTGACATTGTGCTGCTTCTTTTAAACATCTTTCCCATTCTGTATCATCAGCTCGTAAGTTTCTATGTCTTGCAGCTAAATGGAAGGATTCATATACTATGTCATTAACAGTTCTTAAGTGTTAAAAACTTTGTGCTCCAGGAACATTTAAAAGTAATATCCGTAAGCAAAAACGTTCAACATCTCTTGGACTGACTGTGTAAATTCTTAAGATTATTTTATTTCCTCTGCTTTTTCTATGTCTCCACAATCCATTCACAAAAACATAGTGATATGGAATTTCAATATATAAGAATTGTGTTGCTTCTGAATCTGTGGAATTTAATTCAAACCATGCAGTTAGTGTAGTGTGAGGAAGTTCACTTTGGGCCAATGCATTACTTTCATTTCCAGCATGGAAATACACTAAATGTCTTTGTGGCAAATGTACTGCTAATCTATATACTGCATGTGATCTATCATGCATTTCAAATTTTAAAAGCTGCCACATAGCTGCTGGCGCACTGACATAGCGAGCATCTACATGAGATGCAAGTTCATCATGTACTAACTCTCTACTTTCAGGGTTGTCTGCACTTTTGACGACTACAGTAGCTGCATCATACATTTTGTAAATATATTTGTACACATATTCAATGGCTTCTATGGAAGTGCAGGCTTCTACATTAATGTGGGCGTTATACTTCAGGAGTAAATGTGGATTGTAGGGTACTACATATCTATTGTTAACTTTTTTGACACGAATAATGACACTATCTCCTTCTCTTCTTTTATAAAGTTGATAGCCATCACAATTGGCATAGGTTTTGTCTTTATAATCTTTTGGAGAATCTTTGGAACGTTTATTATTTTCCATACATGGTGATTGTGGATTGAGTTTACCACAGGGTCCATGAATCATGCGATGAGTAACAATCTCATATAGTCTACCATATAGTTCTGGATCTGGTAGTTCAGCAACAATAACTGCATCCACTTTGTCAGAAGTATCTAATTTATCTTTTTCTTGAAGTATTATGAGAAGATGTGCATGTGGAAGGCCTCTTTTTTGAAATTCAATGGTATATACATAAGCAAGACATTTGCAAATAAGTGACTTATAGTGATGTCACGTATTAATTCATTTAATTTAATCTTAAAAACTCTGGCTACTAAATCTGGTCTATCGGAAGCACTTTGGCCAAGAAGTAAATTTTGTGTAATTTCTGGCCATTGGGGATTACATGTAAATGTAAGAAATAAATCGGGTTTGCCAAATTTGGTGACAATAGCCATAGCATCATTGTATCTTTCTCTCATATTTCGAGGAGATCCTTGAAATGAAGATGGTAAAATTATGGCTTTGCCAGCTCTCATGTCTCTGCTTGTAGCCACCTCAGCAACATAGTCCATTAATCCAGAATATTGATCTACACGTAGTTTATCTTGTTGATATTTTATAAAGTTTAAATTATTGGCCTCAACTTGCAAATAGGAATCAATAATCCATTGTTGTGTTAGTTTTCCACCACATAAAATTGGATTAAATGTATGTCGAATGGCAATTTGAGCTACTTTAAATTCAAGCATAGAAACATTATTTTGGATTCTGGCTTTAGCATTTGGGTAACTGGGAAGTGTTAATTTTGGTTGCCAACCTGCCTCTCCGTGTGGGAAAAAAATGGGATATGTCATTGGATCTAAATTTGGACTTAAGATACTCATATTAATGAATGGTTGCTCCTCATTTCTGGGATATATTCTAATGTCTCTTTGAAATGGTGGTTCTCTTTCATCATTTTTATACACCATTGCAACCTCATTTGATGTTGGCAAGTTATAACGGCGTTTATCAGTATGTCTGTCTCTTTTAAGCACCATATTGAACCTTTGGCATTGGTAATTGATGTCTTTGTGCATGAAGTTGTTGTTCATTTTCTACTTCTGCCATTTTTGTATAAGCTTTAGTGTAGGGGTTATTGTCCATAATGTTATCTAGCTCTATAAAAACACTGGGTAAGCATGTTTTATTTTCTTCCAGCTGCATACGTTGGTCAACAGCTTCTATTGTATCTAGGACATATAGTTTCTTTGCTCTCCTTCCTCTGGATGTAAATGGGAAGTACGATGATAAATTTGGCATTGGACTTTAAAACAGTAAGGACCATGTCCTGGTACATTAGCAGCTAATGTTGCCCCCATAGATGCAAAGGATATGGCACTACTGTAGGATCTTAGGTTTGTCTTAAAATTTTTGTAGTTTGGAAACGTAGGTTCAGTCATAATGTTTTGTAAATAGATTGGAAATTATTTTCTTTCTGGAAGTTTGAACTTGCCTTTTTGACAGCAACTAATAAATTGGCCATCTCTGGGTCTCTCCTGTTTAAAATAATATGCCTCACAAAACTGACATTGAGTATTCATGTCCCCACAATTATGAACCTCTACTGCTAAAGACTTGAGTAAAGGACAATTTGCAAAGCATATATCAGTTTGACTTTCAAATTCATCAGGTGAAATGTCATGTAATGTTTCAGGAACAGGTTCTAAATGCTTTGTTTTTTGGTGGCTTTTTTTGGTATCTCTTTTATTTTTTCAGGTAAAATGTCATCTGATGTTTGAGGAACAGGTTCTAAATCCTTTGTTTGCTTAGTAGCTATTTTTGGTGTATCTTTAATTTTTGCAGCTGATAGTCTTTTGCTTGCAATTCTTTTGCGTTCTTTTTCTCGTCGAATTTCCTTCTCCTCTGGTGTCTGCTGGTTCGCCCATCTCTCTTGTCTTTCTCTAGTTTGACGTCTTTTCTTTTCTTGTTTGTTCTCGTTAGTAGCCATGTTAAAAGAAAATAATGTATAATTAGTTTAGTTTAAGATGTTAAGTTTGTTTTTTACATTTTTTATTATCAACAGTTTATTTATATGTGCTTGTAATTCATTGTAGCGGTAGTTTCTTTGTATTGTTAAATAAGTGTTTTTTTATTTTTTTGGTCTTACTTTCTGTCGTACGTTGTAATTTTTGCCTTACGTGAATAGCACACTCAAGGAACTGACACTATACCTTCTTTTACATGTGGTAGGTGTCTAGTGTTAATTCAAATTTATATTTTAGTTGTTTTGGCAATTTATTTGTTGTTGTACTTTTAACTTACAGGCATAGTAGAGGGCAAAAATTATTCTTTGTAATTTCTACTACAGCGGATTGTCATAATAGTATTTTGATATTTTATTTAAAGGCTTATATGTTCGGGCAATGAGTTTTTTTATTTTTTCTTGGGGTGTTAGTACTATTTGTTGTAGTATTCTATTTTATGTGTGTGTTGAAGTTTTATGCTTAATATTGTACATTACGACTGGTAATTTAGAATGAAAATTTTTATTTAATCTGTGTTTTCAGACTTTTGTGGGCTATGTTGTTTTCTTCTTTTTTTTGGCTAGATTGAAGTTTGGATTTACTGTTAAACATTATTGTCCATAAAAGACAAATAAGAGGTAAATAAGAAATGTGTCAGTTATATTTTGGTAAAAGTTATAGTTAGTGGTTGTTGTTCTTTTTTTTTCTGTTTACATGGATGCAGAGCAAACATGTTTATTTCATTTTCTCTTTTTTTACTTGTTATACTGTACCTTGTTTGAAGTGTGATTTCAAGCAGAATCTTTGTTGGTCCTCTGTTGAAAGTCTTCCTCCAATGGTCTTCACACAGTGTCTGTTGTAAATGAAAAATTAAAATGTTATTTGATTTGAATGTATTTGTAATGAATAACATATTTCATTATTTTGGTCTATTGTATCTGTTATGAATTTTTCTGCTATGCTGTTTTTTGTGCAACCTTTTAAAAATACTTTAATTGTTTTTGTATATTCCAGTTATCCTTTTTTTATACTGTAATTATTAATGTTTTTCTTATTTTGGATATGATCGCAATGTTTTTAGCATTATCCTCTTTTGTGTCCACCACTTTTGCTATGCTAATTTAGACTTCTTTGTAAGGCTTATAGCTTCTTAAGCAGTAAATAAGAATATTAATTGACTTTGCTATGTGTTTGTGTGATTTTTGGTACAATCCTATTTGTGTCTACCATATGTTGCATACTTTATTTGCTTAATTAGTCTTTTTTATGAAGGTTAAATGTTTTTGTACAGTGAAAATGAATGTTTTTGCTATTTTGGATATGATAGCAATGTTTTTAGCATTATCCTATTTTGTGTCCACCACTTTTGGTATGCTTATTTAGGCTTCTTTGTAAGGCTTATAGCTTCTTAAGCAGTAATTAAGAATATTAATTGACTTTGCTATGTGTTTGTGTGATTTTTGGTACAATCCTATTTGTGTCTACCATATGTTGCATACTTTATTTGCTTAATTAGTCTTTTTTATGAAGGTTAAATGTTTTTGTACAGTGAAAATGAATGTTTTTGCTATTTTGGATATGATGGCAATGTTTTTAGCATTATCCTATTTTGTGTCCACCACTTTTAATATGCTTATCTAGGCTTCTTTGTAAGGCTTATAGCTTCTTAAGCAGTAAATAAGAATATTAATTGACTTTGCTATGTGTTTGTGTGACTTTTGGTACAATCCTATTTGTGTCTACCATATGTTGCATACTTTATTTGCTTAATTAGTCTTTTTTATGAAGGTTAAATGTTATTTGTACAGTGAAAATGAATGTTTTTGCTATTTTGGATATGATGGCAATGTTTTTAGCATTATCCTATTTTGTGTCCACCACTTTTGGTATGCTTATTTAGGCTTCTTTGTAAGGCTTATAGCTTCTTAAGCAGTAATTAAGAATATTAATTGACTTTGCTATGTGTTTGTGTGATTTTTGGTACAATCCTATTTGTGTCTACCATATGTTGCATACTTTATTTGCTTAATTAGTCTTTTTTATGAAGGTTAAATGTTTTTGTACAGTGAAAATGAATGTTTTTGCTATTTTGGATATGATGGCAATGTTTTTAGCATTATCCTATTTTGTGTCCACCACTTTTAATATGCTTATCTAGGCTTCTTTGTAAGGCTTATAGCTTCTTAAGCAGTAAATAAGAATATTAATTGACTTTGCTATGTGTTTGTGTGACTTTTGGTACAATCCTATTTGTGTCTACCATATGTTGCATACTTTATTTGCTTAATTAGTCTTTTTTATGAAGGTTAAATGTTATTTGTACAGTGAAAATGAATGTTTTTGCTATTTTGGATATGATGGCAATGTTTTTAGCATTATCCTATTTTGTGTCCACCACTTTTGGTATGCTTATTTAGGCTTCTTTGTAAGGCTTATAGGTTCTTAAACATTAAAGAAGAATATTAATTTACTTTGCTATGTGTTTGTGTGATTTTTGGTACAATCATATTTGTGTCCACCATATGTTGCATACTTTATTTGCTTAATTAGTCTTTTTTATGAGGATTAAATGTTGTTGTACATTGAAAATGAATGTTTTTCCTATTTTGGATATGATGGCTATGTACTTAGCATTATCCTATTATGTGTCCACCACTTTTGGTATGCTTATTTAGGCTTCTTTGTAAGGCTTATAGGTTCTTAAACATTAAAGAAGAATATTAATTTACTTTGCTATGTGTTTGTGGGATTTTTGGTACAATCCTATTTGTGTCCATCACTTTTGGTATGCTTATTTAGGCTTCTTTGTGAGGCTTATAGGTTCTTAAACATTAAAGAAGAATATTAATTTCCTTTTCTATGTGTTTGTGTGATTTTTGGTACAATCCTGTCTTGTGTCCACCATATGTTGCATACTTTATTTGCTTAATTAGTCTTTTTTATGAGGATTAAATGTTGTTGTACATTGAAAATGAATGTTTTTCCTATTTTGGATATGATGGCAATGTTTTTAGCATTATCCTGTTTTGTGTTCACCACTTTTTGGTTGCTGCATTTGGCTTGTGGGTGATGGTTGGAGGTTTTTTTACAGTAAAGAGGAGGAATACTTTTTTTTTATGTATGTTGCTATTGTTTCAGATGCGATTCTGTTTTATGGCCACCTTTTTTGGGGGGGGGGGGGGGTTTATGTGAAACTGTCTGTCTTCCTAAATTGTATAGGTCTTTGTGAAGTTTGTTGAACTGTGTTTTGTTCCTTATTCAATTTATATGTATTTTTTATTTTATTTTACTTGAAATTGTTATATTGGCGGCCATTAAACATATATAGTTCCTTTATTTTTTCTACTTGTTATACTTTACCTTGATTGAAGTGTTGTTCTTGTCCTAATGACAGAGGGTCCCCTCCTGCCAATCTTAATCCGCCCGGTCTTTTTGTAGTGTCTGTTTGAAAAAGAAAGTGAAATGGTTAATTGTATATTTCTTCTTTTTGATTTAGCAAAGCATGGTCATTTTCAGCATGTAATGTATTTTTCTATCTTACCTCTTCTTCTTTCTTGGTGTTCTTTAAAATTGATTCTGGTTCACAGTGCACAGTGCAAATTCTTGCGTGACGCTGTTGATGCAGAGTCTGTTTGAATAGTAAGAAAAGGGGAAAGATTCAGCTTTAGGTTACATATGTATTAGTGTCATAATATTTTTTGCTATGAGTTGCAGTAAATTAATGTCATTTAAATATACTGGTTTAATTAGTTTCAATTAACATTAGTTTGTTTTAGGGCCTATACACATAAATGTGCGTGTCACATGTCACTATACATGAATCACATTTTCATAGTTAAAGTTGTTTTTTTTTTTGTCCTGTCTTTATAATAAAATGTAATATATTATAGATTACCTCTAAGTTGTAATTTGCACAATGCAAAGTAGGAAATTAGGAAACAATTCTCTTCTCAAGTAACAGCAGCAGTTAACTATCCATGTCACTCCGTTCATCACCTAAGTAGAAATGTAGAATTTTCTGGAAAGTAGGCAGTATTTATAAACTTTCAAGTGCCTCAGACGGTTAGAACGCAATACGCATGCGCTATTTGCGTTCCAGCTTCCAATTTGCGTTCCATGCGCCATTTTATGCGTAGTAGTTTTCAAAATGGTGGTTAATATCAGTGTGGTACGTGCCACATTGTATATGTTTCAGTTTTGCGAGTCACTGTAGTATAGTTACGTCTGTAGCCTCGTTTTCGCTTTGTTCGGCGGCCATTTTTTCTCTCGCTTAGGTGATTTTCGGCAGTTTAAACTCGTTTTTTTGGACTTAAATGGACGTGTAAATTAACTTTTCGAGGTGCCGGATGTCCCCCCTTGCTGTAAGTAAGCTTTTTATGTGTTTGTTGTGTTTATTTCTTGTGTTTCTGATGTTATCATGCGCGCCGTTTTTGGCCGGTTTTGCGTGTTGGGAATGGGTCGTTTTGCGGGCGTATTTTTTTGCGAGGTACGCAGTTGTTTTTTTTCTAAGTCGTGCGTGTACGACGCAGTTGATTTTTTTCTAAGTCGTGCGTTTGTGTGTTAACCGCGTGTGAGGCGCCTTTGAGTTTTTTTTCTAAGTCGTGCATGTGTGTGTGTTAAACGCATGTGAGGCGCCTTTGGATCTTCCACCACCGCAAATGCGGCCCCTCGCTTCGCGAGGGTCCGCATTTGCGGACAAACACAGCCGACGTTGGATCCTCCCCCACCGCAAATTCGGCCCTTGCTTCGCGAGGGACCGCATTTGCGGACAAACACAGCCGACGTGGGATGCTCCACCACCGCAAATGCGGCCCCTCGCTTCACGAGGATCCGCATTGGTGGGGAACTGCGTTCCTCGCTTCGCGAGGGACGCAGTTCTTGGGGGCTCGCTGCACGAGCCTGCAAGCGTTAGCAACAACTCGTATGCTCACAACTATATATGTGATCGCAATTAGTTAAACGGTGTCCTTTTTATTTGCTTCCTCCCAAAAAGAAGCTTTATGTTAACTTTACAAACATTAATATTTATGTTTAACAATGTATCCAATCAAATAAAAATATATGTCTCGTGGACATGTTTTTGATATTCTTGAATTATTTTAATCCAATAGAAATGGCATGGGCAACTTTGAAATTACATGTTTAAGAGAAGTATCCAGTGGCGGGAATGGAGGGCCCCAGTGCAAAAAAAAAATATTTTGAGCTGCCCCCCCCCCATTTTTTATGAGAGACATAATATTGTAAAATTAGATAGAAAGATAATTGGGTAAGGTTTTTATTTTCACTGAAAAAAATATATAAAGCTTATTTTACACTGACATGATGGATGATGGTGTCTGACTGTCTACAAGTCAGCCAGTGCAATGCAAGAGAGTGTGTGCTAGGGTTGGGAGGAGAGAGGCACTTAGGGCAAAGGAGACTGCCAGTGCAAAATAGAAAACAAATACAAAAGGAGATTTTAAAAATAAATAAATATATATATATATAAATATATATATATATTTATATATATATATATATATATATATATATTTATATATTTATATATATATATATATATATATATATATACACACATATCGCCTTCTCTCTCTCTCTCTCATACTCCCCCTTCTCTCTCCCTTCTCTCCATCTCCCTGTCTTTCTCTCGCTTCCTCCCCACTTTTCCCCTCTCTTTCTTTCCTTCTCCCTTTCTCTACATGTCTTTCTCCCTATTCCCCTACCTTCTCTCTTTCTCTCTCTCCCTCTTCCCCCTCTCTCTTTCCCTCTCCCCTCAATTTCTTTCCTCTCTCAATCACCCCCTCTCTTCCTCTCCCTTCTCTCTCTCTTTCTTTCGATCCTCTCCCTCCCCTCTCTTTCACTTCCTCTCCCCCTCTCTGTTTCTGTCTCCCCTTCACTTTCTCTCTCTGTCTCTCTCAATCTCCATTTTTCTCTTTCTCTCTATGTCTCTCGCCTTTCTTTTTCTCCCCATATCCCCCACTCTCTCCCCTCCCTCTCTCTCCTCCTTTCCCCTTTTCTTTATCTTCTCTCCCCCCTCTGTCTCCCTCCCCCTCTCTCTTTCTCTCCCTCTCTCTTCTCCCTCTCATTCACCCTTGCCCTATGCATCCCCCTCTTCCCTCATGCCTCTCTCTCCTGCATGTGTCTCCCTCTTTCCCAGTGCCTCTCTACCACATTCCTCTCCCTCTCTCCCCATGTTGACCCCTCCCTCCTCTCCTCCATGCATCCCTCTGCCCATGTCTCCTACTCTCCCTCCATGTTTCCCCTTGCCTCTCCCTCCTTCCATGTGTCTCACACTTTCCCCTTGCCTTCCATGTTTCTCCCACTTTCCCCCATGCTTCCCCCTTTTCTTCCATGTTTCCCCCTTACCTCTCTCTCCTGCCATGTGGCTCCCTCTTTCCCCTTGCCTCTCCCCCTCTCCCCTAATGTCTCCCTTCTCCCACCATGTCCCCTCTTACATCTCTCTTCCACCATGTATCTCACTCCTTCCCCTTGCCTCTCTCCCCCTTGCCTCTCCCTTTACATCCATGTCTACCTCTCCCCCATGTCTCCCCCTCTCCCACATGCCTCCCTCTCCCCATGTCTCCCCCTCTCTCCCCCATGTCTCCCCTTCCCTTTCTCCCTCCATGTGTCTCCCACTTTCCCCTTGCCTCTCTCCCCATTCCTCTCCCTTTCTCTCCATGTCTACTTCTCCTCATGTCTCCCTCTCCCTCCATGTCTCTCCCTCTCCCCCATGTCTCTCCTTCCCCTCCATGTCTCCCTATTACCTCTATCTCCCTCCATGTGTCTCCCTCTTTCCCAGTGCCTCTCTCCCCGATGTCTCTCCCTCTCCCCCGTGCCTCCATATCTCTCCCGTGTTTTCCCCTCTCCCTCCATGTATCCCCTTCCCTTTCTCTCCCTCCATGTGTCTCTCTTTTCCCCTTTGCCTCTCTTCCTCATGCCCCTCCCTCCATGTCTACTTATCTCTCCAAATGCCTCTCTTCCCCATGCCTCTCCCTCCTTCCATGTCTCCTTCTCTCCCCCCATGCCTCTCTCTCCCCCTCTCTCCCCATGCCCCCCTCTCCCTCCATGTCTCCCCCTCCCTCCATGCCTCTCTCTCCTGTCTCTTACCTCCTGCTCCTGCTCCATGCTGCCGATCTCCTAGCTCCTCCCATAAAAATAAATAAATAAATGATTAAAAAGACAGCACTAGCCCCCCAGTCGCCCCCTATCCCCTGGCCAGGGCCTCGGTGCCTAGCACTGGTTGCATCTGCAGTAGCTCCGCCCATGGAAGTATCATAAAACTAAGGTTTTAATTTAAACGTTAATATGGAATTTCTTGTAATAGATTAAATCCATGAAGTTTTGAGCTCTCATAAAGAAACAAAATATGACATTAGCTTTTTGTTAAAAATAAACAAATGTTTTGCATATAGCTCACTAAATGCATTATTAATACATTAATGATTTCCTTACATTGTATACTAAATAGACATGTGGCTTTACAATAGTTATTATTCAATGGATTCAAGTTTACTTGAGGTCCGGGAGCCATGTAACCTGCAATTTATTATTCTGGTTCTTAAATATTTTTCCAGTCTTCTGGTTTCCTAAATGTTTATCTCTAACCCAGTATATTCACTTTAAAAATGAGGGATCCACCTTCAAAATAAAAAAAAAAGCAAGTTTAAAAAATGGACCATCTCTTGCCATGAAGATTTCCAGAAGAGCATATATGTAATTAAACAACTACTATACAATGAAAGCCTGCAAACACAAGCCCACAAAGACAAGTGTGTCTTGCCTATAGTTAAGCATGGTGGTGGGAGTGTCATGGTCTGGGCCTGCATTAGTGCTGCCGGCACTGGGGAGCTACAGGGAACCATGAATGCCAACATGTACTGTGACATACTGAAGCTGAGCATGATCTCCTCCCTTCTGAGACTGGTCCGCAGGGCAGTGTTGCAACATGATAACAACCCCAAGCACCCTTCCAAGATGACTACAGCCTTGCTAAAGAAGCAGAAGGTAAAGGTGATGGACTGGCCAAGTATGTCTCCAGACCTAAAACCTATTGAGCAACCTGAGAATCCTATCCATGTACAGCTGTTTCAAACTTATTGGCTATCACAGCATGGATGATTTTTATTTATTAATTAAAGCTTGATTAAGAACATAATTAAACAGGGAATAAGTAATAATGCTAGTTTTTGGATTGTAAAAAAAAATTAAGATTTATGCCCTGCGAGCCTCACGAAGCGAGGTGAGCAGTTGAGGCATTCAACCAAGCGGCACTTAGGCTGAAATGAGCAGCACAGGCTGCAATGAGCACCAAAGGCGCTCATTACAGCCAGCAACCCCATCACACAGGGGAGCTCGGGGAAAAAAATATGACCTTGGAAAAATACGAATTTCATGGTCGACCAGCAAAAATCGGAAAGAAAACCTGAAAAACACGAAAAACAAGAAAAATAATAAATAAAACACACTCGCACACAGCACAGGGGGAGAACCAGGAAGCATGGGAGTGAGGTTGCAAGCAATTTTGAGCCTTATTTGACGTGTTTCGACAGTCTAAAATCGGCTAAGCAAGAAAAAAAATGGCGGACAAAAAACATAATTTTTTTTTTGGAAACTGGATGAAAACGAGGCTCAGCAAAGCTAGGCACATGAGTCATAGAAAATACACGACGGCAAAGACAGTAATGCTTACACGAACAACGCCCGGCACGCAGGACTTTGAAAATGAAACAAACGGCAGTCAGCAGCACCTCAGTCAGCAGACACACAGAAGAGAAATACAAAGCGAAGGGACAGGGGAGATGCTGGAAAGAGACACATGGCATTCCCAAACACAAACCTTGCAGGTTAATGAACCCTGCAATGAGCGGTCTGTACAGTAGGGTCAGTAGGGTCGCAATGAGTGCCGAAGGTGCTCAGAAAAGCAAAAGCCTCAGATTGTGTGACAAACAGCATTGCCTGGCTTACAATTTGCTAGTTTATATAATTATGTTAAGTAAAATCAGATAAGTAATATTTATATGAACTAATGTATAATATGAACTAAATAATAATATTTAGTTACTAGCAACTTGCCCGTCAAAAAATGACGGTCAATAAAAGAAAGTGTTGAAATGCTGTTTGTCACACAATGTGAGTGTACTGTGTGCCTCAACTATATAGACCCCTCTAACACACTAATGAACACATGTAATAACACTATAAGTGCCATTAGGGTCATCCAGGACCCTCATGACCCAAAGTGTAAGCACTACACCATCCAGACCCTCATAAGCCTCTATTTAACCCATCAGTCCGATAAGGGTATCTTATGACCATTATGGGCCTGTTACAACCCAACATTAACCACATAAGTGCCATGACGGTCCTCAAGGACCATCATGACACTAAGTATAAATACTACACTGCACTATACCCCCCCAATAAAACATTAAATATCAACTAAACACCATCTACACAAACCTATTAACACCTACACTACACTACCAACCCCCTAATAACCCCCTCCCCACCACTGTAATTACATAAATCAAAAAAAACTAAAGTAATCAGACATCTACATTACTTAAAATAAAAAAATAAAAATCACAAAAAAAATGTGCGTTACAACAAAAAAACCTAAGTCACAAAAAAAGGAACATTACAGAAAATAAAAAAATACATTAGAACCCCCCCCCCACTACAGAAAAAAAAATTACACACCTGAAAAGGAAATACATATAATACATACAATACAATACATACAATACAATACAATACATACAATTAAATACAATACACCCCTATCTAATATACATCCCCCTATCTAATATACAATACTATCTATCTAATATACATCACCCTATCTAATATACAATAAATACTATCTATGTACAATACATCCCGAATCTATCTTATATACAATACATGCTATCTCTTTATAGCAATCCTAATTCTAAAATAAAATAAAATAATTAAGACCACTTACTTACATTCTAAACATTCTAAATATTCTACTCACCTTTCCAGCATGTCCCATCCTTCTTCTTTTCTTCTTCGGTGCGGCCCCTGTTAAAAAAAAACATTACATTAGCACACATACATAAACATAAAACCAAGTAAAATAAACATAATCTACATTGTACTTACCTCCCCGCGATGTCTCCGGCCTCCTCGTCTTCTGCCACGGCTGGGCCCTGGAAGCATCCGCGCTCTAAAAAAAAAGTAAAAAACTACAACACACATACGCACTTGCGGATGTCCCCGACGCTAATGAGCTTCCTACAGAGTGTTCCAGAATAAAATTGCGACTTCTGATTGGCTGAAAACGCTGTCTATCAAATTCAGCCAATGAGCCAATTGTGAGCCAATGAGAAAGGTTTACACCCCAAAATCCAACTCTGATTGGATAACGCACCTGTCAATCTTTATTTGAACCAATCCGAAGGCTTTATTGCCATCAGCGAATCACAATGCGATACACCCCCACGCAGTGATTGGCTGAAGACATCTGCGCCTTCCCATTGGCTGTAATACTGATTGACATTGACAACAGCCAATGTGAAGGCGCAAATGCCTTCACCAATCAGTACGTGGGGGTGTATTCCATTGTGATTGGCTATTGTGTATTCCATTGTGATTGGCTATTGTCAGTGCAACCAATCTGATGCGCAGATGCCTCCAGCCAATCTCCCTGTGGTGGTGTATTCCATTGTGATTGGCTGAAGGCATCTGCACCTTGTGATTGGTTTTGGTTTAAATAAAGATTGACAGGTGCATTATCCAATCAGAGTGGGATTATAGGGTGTATCCCTTTCTGATTGGCTCACACATTGGCACCTCCTGATTGGTTGAAAATGCTGTCTATCCAATTCACCCAATCAGAAGGCGCCATTGCCTATTTTCTTCCGGAAAAGTCTCCGGGAGGCTCATTAGCGTTGGGGATGTGTGTTTTTTTTTTTTTTTTTAGAGCGCAGTTCCAGGGCGGGCAGAAGACGAGGAGGCCGGAGACATCGGGGGGGGGGGGTTAGTACAATGTAGATTATGTTTTTTTTATTATGTTTTTATGCTTATGTATGTGTATTAATGTTATGTTTTTTTTAACAGGGGCCGTAACGGAGAAGAAGAAAAGAAGGACGGGACATGCTGGAAAGGTGAGTAGAATATTTAGAATGTTTAGAATATTTAGAATCTTTATTTATTTACTGTAAATGTGTTGCACTAATTTTTGTTTTTTCCCTAGGTGGTTGATCTGAAGGGACATCTGCCAAGGTAAGTGGTCCTAATTATTTTATTTTAGCTTAGAATTAGATTATTTTATATATAGAAAGCATTTATTGTATGTTAGCTAGGGGTATGTGTTTTATATAGATAGCATAGCATGTACTGTATATTAGATTGTGGTATTTATTTAGATAGATTGGGGGATGTATATTAGATAAATAGGATGTATTGTATATTAGATAGGGGTGTATTGTATTGTATGTCATTTTATTTGTATTGTTTGTATTTGTATTGTATGTATTATATGTATTTCCTTTTCAGGTGTGTAATTGTTTTTAATTTTCTGTAGTGGGGGGTGTTGTAATGTATTTTTTTATTTTCTGTAATGTTCATTTTTTTTATTTTTTGTGACTTAGGATTTTTTATTTTCTGTAATGTAGATTTTTAATTTTTTGTGATTTAGGTTTTTTATTTTATGTAATGTAGATTTTTTATTTTTTGTGACTAGTTTTTTTTAATTTTCTGTAATTACAGTGGTGGGGAGGGGGTTATTAGGCGGTAGGTAGTGTAGGTAGGTAGTGTAGGTGTTAATAGATTAGTGTATGTTGATATTTAATGTTTTATTGGGGGGGTATAGTGCAGTGTTTTGTTTATACTTAGTGTCATGATGGTCCTTGAGGACCGTCATGACACTTATGTGGTTAATGTAGGGTTGTAACAGGCCCATAATGGTCTTAATATACCCTTATGGGACTGATGGGGTTAAATAGAGGCTTATGGGGGTCTGTATGGACCCCCATAAATGACAGGGTTAATTAGGGGTTTATGGGGGTCTGTATTGACCCCCATGAGTGAGGGGGTTAATTAAGGGCTTATGGGGGGCTGTATTGACCCTCCTGAGTGATGGGGTTAATTAAGGTTGCCAGGGTTATTTATGGGCTTATGTGGGTCTTTATTGACTCCCATGAGTGACAGTGTTAATTATATGTATTATGGGGGTCTGTATTGACCCCCATGAGTGAGGGGTTTAATTAAGTGCTTAAGGGGGTCTGTATTGACCCCCATGAGTGACCGGGTTAATGAAAGGCTTATGTGGGTCTGTATTGACCCGAATGAGTGACAGGGTTAATGAAGGGCTTATGGGGGTCTGTATTGACCACCATGAGTGACAGAGTTAATTAAGGACTTATGCAGGTCTATATTGACCCCCATGAGTGACAGGGTTAATTAGGGGTTTATGGGGGTCTGTATTGACCCCCATGAGTGAGGGGGTTAAGTGCTTATGGGGGTCTGTATTGACCCCCATGAGTGACAGGGTTAATGAAGGGCTTATGGGGGTCTATATTGACCCCCATGAGTGAGGGGGTTAATGAAGTGCTTATGGGGGTCTGTATTGACCCCCATGAGTTACAGGGTTAATGAAGGGCTTATGGTGGTCTATATTGACCCCCATGAGTAAGGGGGTTAATGAAGTGCTTATGGGGGTCTGTATTGACCCCCATGAGTGACAGGGTTATTTAGGGGATTATGGGGGTCTGTATTGACCCCCATGAGTGAGGGAGTTAATTGAGTGCTTATGGGGGTCTGTATTGACCCCTATGAGTGATAGGGTTAATGAAGGGCTTATGGGGTTCTATATTGAACCCCATGAGTGAGGGGGTTAATGAAGTGTTTATGGGGGTCTGTATTGACCCCCATGAATGACAGGGTTAATTAGGGGTTATGGGCGTCTGTATTGACCCTTATGAGTGAGGGGGGTTAATTAAGTGCTTATGGGGGTCTGTATTGACCCCCATGAGTGACAGGGTTAATGAAGGGCTTATGGGGGTCTATATTGACCCCCATGAGTGACAGGGTTAATGAAGGGCTTATGGGGGTCTATATTGACCCCCATGAGTGACAGAATTAATTAATGGTTGATGGGGCTCTGTATAGAGCCCCATGCGTGATAGTGTATATATTATTTTTTTTTATAACGTGTCCTTTAAGGACCTTTTGGGGGTCTGTATCTCAGGAATTTGGACTTAAATGGGGGTGTAACTTCACTTTCAAAGGTCTTGGTTCCCCCCCCCCCCTTGCTGTGGGTGAGCTTTTTATGTGTTTTTAGTGGGTATTTATTGTGTTTTGACTTTAGGTGCGCACGGTTTGCGAGGTCGTAAAGGTGCCGTTTGTTTGAGGTGCCTTTGAGCCTCCACCTTCGCAAATGCGGCCCCTCGCTTCACGAGGGTCCGCATTTGTGCTTCACGAGGGTCCGCATTTGCGGCATGCAATGAGCCTTCGGCTCATTGCAGCCGACGTTGGAGCCTCCACCTTCCGCAGATGCAGACCCTCGCGAAGCTGCATCCCTCGCTTCGTGACGAGGGATGTAGTTTGACGATTCGTGGTTTGACAATTATTATATGTGATTAATTTATTATTTAAAGTGTTTCATTTCTTGATCTGTTCGCTTTTTTAAATAAATCCATCCTGTGAGCGTCTAACAATTCTCTATGATGCCTTACAGCCAGAAAAGAGCTGCATTTTTCTGGTTTAAACTGTTATTAACCTATATGAAACATATGGAATCAGATCATCCGTACAAATGGTATTGTTAGATTGACTAGAGAGAAGTACAATTTGAGTGTGCATATTGCAAAAGACTTTCCTCTACCTTGTGGATTCACAGTCATTTTCTCTATCTCAATATAATTCCTCTCTTATTCTTCCTTTAAGTTATTTTTCTTTCTTTTTGATTCAGCATCTGTCCCATTGCCTCATTTTATTCCTATTTGCCACCATCAATTTATTTCTAAACTCATCAACTGTCAATTTTAATTGACACGGAAACCAGATTACTAATTAGATTCTTCTACTTTATATCTAAAGAGACAATGACAGAAACAAATGTTATTTATAAAGGTGCTATATGGAATAGAAAAAAAATGTCACCTTCCTACAAAGATAATACACAATTACACATCCTCCAGAGACAGAGCAATGTGTGTAAATGAAACAAGGAAAAAACTGTGAGAGCAAGTACTCCAAAATGTGATATATGATTGGCCTCTTATTGCCTGATACATAACACCTATAGCAAGAAATGATATCCAAGTCACAATTTACAGAATTTATTTCCAGAATAATAAAGGTTGGTTGAAAGGACAGACTGGATAATGGCCATTTCATTAGTATAGTATTCAGGGCTGAGGCATATGTACTCCTTTCTTATTTGATGTAATCCAAAAAGTGTGAGAAATCTGTAAACAACCGGAATATTGTTCTTTGATAATATTGCTCCATGATTTTCTAATTTTGGGAAATATTTGATGTAAAACACTCATTATAATTTATATTTTGGTAATCATTATGCGGATTCTAATTTAGTTTTCCATTTTACTGTTACACTTTCTATTGCCTTAAAAATATTTAACATTAATTTTCCTATATTAATAATGGCAGATTTTGATATTTATTTTTAGGACTTCATTTTTTGTTTGATGGTGCACTTTTAATATCTAGATGGTACCTTTATCTCAAGTGTTTTAGGCGGGGGTTATTTAATAATTCCTAATTATGAGTCTTACAGGGTTTTTAACTGCTAGCAAGATTATTAACCCCTTCTGGATTGCTACCTTGCCATGGTGAAGGGGTTTTTGTGTACCTCAATAAAACTGTGAGCTATACCATGTAGGGTCACCCAAGATGTGCAGGTCATTGCAGAGAGGTCAGATAATTTGTGGTCTAATGGATAAGGTTCTGGCAACCCACCCCATTATCTTTGACATGAAAACCATATGGATGAGCACAATCAGAAACACAGATAGATGTACCTGGTGTGCTATGTACATATGGTCACCGAGTGTCGGACATGTATGAAGGATAGAACAACAACAAAGATTATTAAGGAAGTGTTCACAAATGTTAAATTACTTTTATCCAATGATAATTCATTTTTACAAAACTTTTTTTATATACAAACATCTCTTTTACATATAGTTACATAGTAATTGAGGTTAAAAAAATACTTTTAGCCCATCAAGTTCAACCTTTTAAGATCACCTCTGATCAGTAATATGCAGATTAATTGTTAATTGGTAATTGATCCAGAGGAAGTCAAACAGAAAAATATTTGATGATATACATAATGACATGTTATTTTTAGATAATATTATATGAAATGAAAGGAGGGCAGTATATCTAATTTATTTTACTTCAAATAAAATTTTATTACAGTAATAAAAAAATAAAAAAAAATAAGCTCTAAGAACATTTCAAGAATTTCATCCTAGATTAACATTTTGTTTATAAACATATTAATTACTAAAAATAAATGCCTAACATGAGAATAACTGAATAAAATATGAAAAAAAGAATTAGAAAATAGTTTCAGAAAATGAAAAGAAATATTTTAAGATCAATTTAAGTAACAGAACATTATTTGCTTGGTTTCATGTTTTTGTGAACCAAAACATACAGAATAGTGACATTTTACCTCTGTCTCTGTCTTTTTTTGATATTGTATTAAACAATAATGTGAATTTTTCCTTAATCTTATCATAAATGTGAAATGTAACTATGTTTGATGAGCATTTTCTCATGTGCTATTTTGCTTATGGGTTGTTATGATAATTCTTAATCATATCTAACTATAGTAAAATGTTTTTTCTATTAGTAAGATAATTAAAGACATCTCTGCTAATAGTAAATTACTTTTTAACACATTTATGTTAAATATTCAGATCATGCTACTCATTACTGAATTATGTAAAGAATAATTCATACTGTAAAACTATGTGCATTAAAAAATGAATTTTATAAATTTCAGAGACAAATGTCTATCTAACTTTCTCCTGAAAAATACAACTATATTGCTTTTAAGAAAGCTTTATGAGATGTTTTAATTACTTAAATGATAAAGGTGTCTAAGAAGGAATATGATTATCTAATATAAATATATCCAGGGTCAATAAAAGGGTACTTTTTGTGACAAAAGGTTTGCAACTTACAAGAGGACATGCGTTGAGGTTACAAGTAAAAATATTCCACCTTAAAGAAAGAAAAGGGTTCTTTACAGTAAGAGTGGTTAATCTGTGGAATTCTCTACCAAAGGAGGTGGTGACAGCGGATTAACTTTAAAAAGGGGTTGGATATATTTTTAAGTAAAAAGGGCATTCAGGGTTATCCTGGATAATTAGAGAGAGAGTATTGATCCAGGGAGGAGTCAAATCACCAGTAGCTGGGGTAAGGAAGGAATTTTTTTTTTTCCCTTTTGAAACAATTGGCAAAGTTTCACTGTTTCTTTTTCCTGTTTGCCTTTCTCTGGATCAATTAAAAATTAACAAATCGGCATATTGCAGATCAGAGGAGATCTAAAAAGGTTGAACTTGATGGACTAAAAGTATTTTTTCAACCTCAATTACTATATAACTACTATGTAAAAGAGATGTCTGCATACTAAAAATGTTTAATAATAATTTATTATCATTAAATAAAAGTAATTTAACATTCAAACACTTCCTTAATAATCTTTATTGTTGTTCTATCCTTCAGTCGTGTCTGACTCTCGGTGACCATATGTACATAGCACGCCAGGTACATTAATCTGTGTTTCTGATTGTGCTCATCCATATGGTTTTCATGGCAGAAATTAAGTGGGTTGCCAGACCCTTCTCCAATGGACCACAAATTGCCTGACCTCTCTGCAATGACCTGCACATTCATTGAGGTACACAAGCCCCTTCACCACGGCAAGGTAGCAATTCAGAAGGGGTTAATAATCTTACTGGCAGTGAAAACCCTGTAAGACTCATAATTAGGAATTATCAAAATAACCCACACCTAAAACACTTGAGACAAATGAACCATTTAGATATTAAAAGTGCACCATCATACAAAAAAAGTACTTTTTCAACCTCAATTACTATGTAACTATGTAACTTGACTCGGCAATGGACTTGGCACCAAACTTGGTGATGACACTTCTGTGTGATTTGGTCTCAGACAGTCACTATCTCTGTCCCTTGACAAGGTTTTGGCTGCAGACTTTCTATTTTCCTTGCAAGACTTGGCCCACAGGAGCTACAAAGATCTGCAAGCAGGCTACATCTAAGGCAGCATTCCAACAGGCAGTGGACTCAGAATATAAAAGCTCTGAACTCATTGACTGGCTGAGCCCAATCCCTGCAGCTGATAAAGGAGGATAAATGACTTGTGGATACTTCAAGAAGTTAGGCCTGCACAGTACCAAACAAGCTGCAGAACCAGGCCTGCCAGAACAACCACAACATAGGGATATGGAAGAACCTGGAAGCGGATCACTGTGTGCAGGTGCAGATGCAGGCATACACCACCTTGGCCTACACTGTGGTCTACTCAGCATGTGTCTCAAGCCCAGACTTCAAAGGCACAGGTTCAGGGTTCCTCCATGCCCCCCCCCCCCCCCCAGAGGACAACCAAGCTAGGTACTCCTAACATGATTCACAAATAATAGTGAATTTCTCTGGAAGGGTCCACTTTAGAAAAAAAATGTCTAATACAATGTATATGCAAAGCAAACCTGTTAAGAATAACCAAAAATTCAACTTTGTTTTATGCTTTTATGACCTATCACTAATTAAGTACACTCTCTTCATGAGCTACAGAGGGGAAAACCAGTTAGGAATTATTGTAAGAGCATATCCAGAAATTAACAGAGCTTTTTCAGCACTCCTTAATAAAATAAAGTACATAAAACTAAAGAGGTGTATTATATTCCTAATGGATTCCAGAAACCTTACATGTCCCTTTAAGTAGTTTGAACAATAAGAGATTTACACCACACACTCCAAATACCATTATACAAATGAAAGCAGATACAAACTGTACTGAAGTACAATTGCTGTCCAACATATGAAGTCTTGTTGGATGTAAATAACATGACATGAGCTTTGTAAAGCCGTCGATCTTGAACGGTTCATTTAATCACTTTAATCTTGTTTTACCATATCTCACATTATGAAGCCCTCCCTGCAAAGATACACGATGCATGAGCATAATCCAGCAGACTGTCTGCAAATAGATGAACCGCCATCAAGATGCATAATTGTAATCATTCCGTCTCATTGAGAAAATCTTTTCACACATCTAATTACAGACAGGGTACTCATCTCTATATAGTGATTTACAGAGTATACATTACAACAACAATCTATGCATTTTCATTGTGTGGCCAAATATAATTCTCACTGAAATCACATATATAGTTGCGGGTTGTTGCTAACGCTTGCGGGCTTGCATAGCGAGCCCGCCGCAACTGCGGCCCTAGCAAAAGGCACTTCTTGCACTGATGTAGATGAGCGACATAGGTGCTCATCCCTACAACCCCCTACGACTTTTGGACCGCAAATGCAGACCCTCGTGAGGCTCTACAGCGCCTCACAACAGGTTACAAACCACCACACAAGCGGGACTTGAAGAAAAAAAAACATGCAATGACTAACTTCGGACTTACACAAAAATATACCAGCCGCGGGACTTAGAAAAAAATAAATTGCAGACTTACACAAAAACAATTATGACCCGCAGGACTTAGAAAAAATCCATTACGGATTCGCAAAAATACGACCTTAACGGACAACCCGCGCACAGCGCCAAACATTAAAAAAACACAAAAATACACACAAAAATAAAAAGCTTACCCACACCAAGGGGGGAGACCCAGGACCTCTGCAACACTGCTTAAACTTCGAATTCTGTCAAATTTACAAAGTTTAGCCACTCGAAAATCTCCTAAGCAAGTGAAAAAATGGGCGCCAAAAAAACGAAAACGAGGCTACATGACCCCTAAAGCCGCTAAATACCACAAAGCAAATGCGGCTTTTACAAAAACCTGTACGACCTACAACATACACCATTAGCAAGGACGCTTCATCATACAAACCCGCCTACCACATACACATTCGCCACCATTTTACAACACTAACTTACAGAATGCGGAAGTACCCAGCTACAGTAACGGCTTCCTCTCGCGCACGCAGCCTATTTACACTACACACTGCACACATTGCTGACACTTAAACCTCAGCTTCACAACACTGCAAACCTACATTGTATGCTGCAGGAACATGAAAACAAATTGTCAGCTCTTCAGCACAATGCTTCCTGCATGTATTACTTACAAATAGGTAAAGTATATTAATTTATTAATTTACTACTTATTTAATTAGCATCAGAACATACATATATACAAAAAAAAAAAACACTATCGCAATAAACGCAAAAGACATTCACTGCGCGCCTCCCAACGAGCCCCAATGCTGCTCATAGCACACAAACTACACCAGGGAACAGCCTTGCAATAGGAGCAGAAAGCAGATCAGCGCCTACCTTACAATGACAGCCATATCGCCTCTTATAAATAAAATACAACAACCAAAAGGCTCGCAATGAGAGCCGCCGAAGGCGCTCAGCGGGAGCCTCGCAATCAGCGCCGAGATCTCACACCACCATAAAAAATAATGTCTGGCACAAACAACATTCCTTGACTTACAATTCTATTGCAGTCATTTTTTAACTGGCAATTCGCTAGTTAAATATACTATGCAACTTGAACAGTATATTGTTCAAATAAAAACATTAGCATTACCATTGTAGGCCATGTGTATTACTCGTTAAGTATGCACAGCATGTTGTTTCATAATGTCATGCAAGACACTAGACGACAGCTTATGTCGAGTATATGAATATCCACTCATGTATTGTTACTACAATTATTGTGGGTGGATTTGTTGACAGTTCCAATGCATTTAATCATGACATGAAATAATGTAAATGGCATATTATTGTACGCTGATTTGCATAATAGTGTAACATATTGTATGCATGCAATATGTGTAACTTTTTTTACATGAATATACAAGTGTCTTAGTTTGGTTGCTTGATCTTCTAGAAAATATGAAACCTAAAAGCCTTTGCATATTTCATACTTTTCTTTAAATATGTGAGCCATTGGTATTCCATGTAATCCCCAATCATTTTATACTTCCATTCAACCCAAACACATTTATCCTTTATGACTATTTAGAAATACATACGGTATATATATTCTTAGAGCTAATATTTGGTAAAATGTTATATGGAACATAATTATGCTGGGAAACACAATATCAGATACTTTTGGCGGAATGAACATTAATGAAGAGTTTTACAATGGAGTATACTGCTAATGGTAATATTGGTGACATTTATATTATCTAATAAAGCTAAATTATTCTTGTAATACCTTTATCAGTAGGTCCATCCCTGTCTTTACAAACCATTGAATTGGCAAGGTTGTAATACAAATGACTCACATCGCATTTTCTTATACATTTTCACTGCTGTTACTCTGACTACATCTCTAAATCCCATTATGCCCTGTGGCTTTAGTCCTTAGACAAGATATGAATTATTTGAGCTTAAGTCAGTAAGAGACATAAAGAGAAATTGAATATAAAAGTTACAGAGTCAATGTTGTTATTCCTTAAATAAAATAGGAATTTTATATCTGACTAAAACTTGTCCAATATAGTAACAAAGGTTTTTGCAGTGTCTTTAAAGGGACACTTTCACTACTACAGAAAGATAGGTTCATCTTAATTAACGGTAACAATTGTCTCTACTCTAAAGCATTCCTGAAATATTCAGCATTGATTGTGTCGCTACTTTATGTTAATCTGGGTCTCAAAATGCTAATTTGTGGCTAAAAGTGCCCCCACAGAGACAGTCAAGCAGATCATAATCCTAATTAGCACATCAAATCAGCTGATTATTATTGAGGGGTCACTCATTTACATAAACAATGTTTATCTCAAGAATGACCGATGAAATATCTAGTACTATTTATGCCTGTTTTTTTCATGCTCTTTAAGAGTAACTTACAAAACAACTTGATTTTGAAGTCACAGAGTTCCATTATTAAAGATATGTAGACAATGGGCCCGATTCATTTGCCCAATTCATTAATTTATACACACTTAAAATCACTCTTAACCTGCCTGGCGGTATGATTATGTCAGTATTTAGAAAGTTAAAGCGGTACATTAAAAAATACTGACATAATCATACCGCCTTTCCCCCTTATCATCCTCTCTTTCCCGCTTCCCCCTTATCCTCCTCCTCCTCCTCCCTTTCCCCTTCCCTCCTCCTTCTCTCCTCTATCCTCCTCCTCATTTCTCCCCTCTCCAATAATCTCCCTTTCCCCATTCCCCTCCTCCTTTTCCCCCTTATCCTCCTCCCTCCTTATCAACCTCCTCCTCCCTCCTTCCCCCTTTATCATCCTCCCTTCCCCCCTAATCATCCTCCCTTGTCCTGCTTCCCCCCTTATCATCCTCCCTTGCCCCCCCTTATCATCTGTCTCCTCCTCCTGCTCTGATCATCCTCCTCCTTCTCCCTAACATCCTCCTCACTTCCCCCTCTCCAGTCCCTAACCCACTCTCTCCTTACTTGTTATTGTAATCAGATTAGCTGCCTGCTCATCTCTCCCCCGCAGCATGTCTTCCGCCAGTGAAGTGACCGACATATGCTAATGACGTGATGTCACAAGCGCGTACTTCATTATCATATTCCGGTCCGTTCACTGCCAAAGACATGTTGCGGCGGGAGAGATGAGCAGGCAGCTCATCTGATTACAATAACAAGTACGGAGAGAGGGGTATAGGGTCTGGAAAGGGGGAAGTGAGGAGGAGGTTAAGGGGAAGGAGGAGAATGATCAAGTGGGTGGAAGATGATCAGGGGGGAGGAGGATGATAACGAGGGAAGGAGAATGGAGGAGGAGGAATGGGGTGCTGAGGGAGCCCAGGCAATTTTGGCAGCGCTGGGCTCCCTGTAGTAACCCTGTGCGTGGCTCTGGGTTACCGATTTAGGAAGAGTAAATTAATCCCGAGCCATGCTCTGGATTACAGCTTAAGCGGGTAATATTACTAAATTTTCGGCAAATATTACTTATTGACACTAATGAATTCTTAAGTCAATAGAATGCATATTAACATTTATAAAAAAAGCACTTGAAGTCAAATTGAAGCCTAGTTTAAGGAATTGGAAGTAGCTAATGGAATATGTCTATAAAGGTAAAGTGTACAAATAGATATAGATTACATTTTGTTTAACTACTAAAGCATTTCAATTCAGGGAACTTGGTAGCATAACATTTACAAATTTTGTTGCTGTTCAGTCACTCAGATATGTCCGACTCTCCATGTTCCTATGGATCACAGCACACCAAGCACATCTGTCAGCCACTGTCCCTCTGAGCTGCTTCAAGCTCATGTTTATTACTTCAATGATCTGATTTATCCATCTCTGACTCTGCAATCCTCTTCTTTATGTTCCTTCAAATTTCCCAGCATCAGAGTCTCCTCTATAATATGTTATATAAACATTTAGTTTTAGCCTCATGATCGACCTTCTAGTGAACAGTTTGATTTCTTGTAGGATTGGTTGATTGGATCTTCTTGCAGTCCAAGGGACTCTAATCAGTTTTCTCCAGCTCTACAATTCAAAGGTGTCAATTCTATTTAGCTCAGCCTTTTTTATGGCCCAGCTATTAAATCCGTATGTGACCACTGGGAAAACATAGTTCTAATAAGGAAGATATTTGTTGGTAGTGTAATATCTTTACTTTTTAGCAGCTTGTCCAGACTTGCCATAGCTTTCCTCCCCAGAAGCAAATATAATTTAATTTAATGGTTGCAGTCACTATCTGCAAAGATCTTGTATTTTTTGAATATAAAAAATCTGTCACTGCCTCTACTTTTTCCCCTTTTATTTAAAATTGCTGTTTGCTATGATTTTTGTCCATTTAACATTGAGCAGCAGGTCAGCTTTTGCATGCAAGTCAGAAGCTTGCTTCTCTTTTTTCACCCTTATCAGTAGTACCTTTAGTTCTTCCTCACATTCAGCCATCAGAGT
Source organism: Discoglossus pictus (assembly GCA_027410445.1). NCBI lineage: Eukaryota > Metazoa > Chordata > Amphibia > Anura > Alytidae > Discoglossus > Discoglossus pictus. The sequence goes on from CM050164.1 coordinate 46,816,898, forward strand.
AGTGTCGTCTGCGTAACTAAGGTTGTTGATATTTTTCCCAGCAACATTAATTCATGCTTTGGATACTTCCGGTGCATCCTTACACATGATGCATTTTGCATATACGTTGAATAAATAAGGTGACAATATACAGCCTTGTAGCACACCTTTCCCAATCTTGAACCATTCGGTTGTTCCATGTTCGTTTCTAACTGTGGATTCTTGGTCCAACAGACAGATGAGATGATCCGGTACCTCAATCTCTTTAAGAATTTTCCACATTTTGTTGTGATCTGCACAGTCAAAGGCTTTATAATGAAGCAAAAGTAAATGTTTTTTTTCTGGAACTCTCTTGCTTGTTCTATGATCCAGTGGATATTGGCAATTTGATCTCTAGTGCCTGTGCGTCTGTGAAACCCGCCTTGCACATCTGATAGTGCTCGGCCCATATATTGTTGAAGCAGATCTTGCAGGATCTTAAGATTTATCTTACCACTTTCTGTTTGGGGCATGGAAGGTTTCTGGATTCCACAGGGAATATAATATACCTATCTATCTATGTACTTTATTTTATTAATAACTGCTTATGAGCTTAGTTTTTACTACCTAAAATTATACAATGTATACCCGTTTGGGTCTGCCCTCTGTAGCTCATGCAGCTCATGAAAAATAATTAGATTGTAAAATGCAGTATTTCATATTAGCCAATCAGTGACCTCTCTCAAGTAACATAATGGAGAATGATGTCACTTGTTGGTTACTAAGGAGCACTACACAACCTGTAGTTCTAAGAACACTGTCCTCATAAGCTGCAGAAGAACATCATTTATGATGCCTGTCTGTGTCCCACTCTTAATATCTGCTCTGTTTCACTATGCTTTTGCTTGCCTTATTCAGTATTGCTTCTGACTTGCTAAAGAGAGGTACTGCTCTCGAAAGCTTGTAACTATAACTAAAATGTTTATCCAGTAAAAAATGTATCACTATATACTGCAATAATCTGATTATTCTGATTATACATCTATATTACTAGACACTCAAGGCTACCTCACTCTTAATAAAATAGACAACATTAAAATACATAGGTATATTATATTCTAAGTCAAATGCAGGAACCTCCCATGCCCCTTTAATACTGCAATCCATAGAGTATTTTCTGAGCAAGCAAAAAGAGCAATGTTTAACATATATGACAAATTGTAATCAACTCACAAGCAGATCTTATTGTCTTTATTTAAAAAGTTGAGTTGAAAGTTTTATTTTATTTTTCTTTGTATTATGGATGCTTCACTGATAATATGTATACTTTTTTGTCTTTTCTGTCAATTTGCATTATTTGTCGTGGAGGATAATGACTTATAACATTATATTCTTAAAATATAGCTGTCACTAAAATGGCATTCATGATGATTTTTGCAGTTCATATAATCATTGTAAACAGCTTTTGAGTGACTCTAATAACTGCAATTCCAGGATCTGTTCAAATATACATTATAGCAATGATGAAACTGATTTAGTACATTTTGCTATTTATGGCTGATTGAAAAGCTCATATAAGTACATGGTGTATCACAACACTTTTTGAATATAAATGGCAGATGAACATTTAACATATAAAACTTTGTTATTAAGAAGTCTTTTCACATACTGGATACAAATATCTGTTAGAGAACTATAAACTTTGCCTATAATAACATATAATAACTCTGTTAAAGTTTTTTGGTAGGAAAAAAAGTGTGTAATTATCAGCATTAGCAGTTTTTTAGCAATTCTTATTTTTTTAGCATCTTATTTTTTGGCAGAATCTTTTTGTGATTTTTTGTTTCCATATTGGACATCTATTCAAATGAAACTGTGTTCAAGGTGGAATTCAGTCCAATATAATCACATATATAGTTTTGAGTATACGAGCCGTTGCTCATGTTTGCGGGCTCACATAGTTGCTGGCCCTCGCGAAGGGAAGCAAGGGCCTCAGTTGCTGGCATGGAGCGCCGAAGGCACTCCTTGACAGCAACTGCGACCCTCGCAAACTTTACGTCGTAACGCAAACAACATATGAGACACGTTACCACCCATTACGACCTCGCAAAAATCGTCCGCAACCCGCAGACATGAAAAAATGAAAAACACAATAAATACACACAACACATACATAAAAGGCTTACCTACAGCAAGAGGGAGCATCCAGGACCTCAAGCAATGAAGTAACACCTTCATTTACCTCAAAATAAAAGAGTTTAGACACTAAAAAATTCTCTAAGCGAGAGAAAAAATGGCCGCAGAACAAAACGAAAACGAGGCTACAGCACTCTAAACACGCAAAACACCACAAGAAACACGCAAAACACCACAAAAGACCTACCGATATTCCGCTACAGACGGATACCACACATTAGACGCCATTTTAGAACAATGCGGAAGTACACAGCTGCGCTAACGGTTTGGTCTCGAGCACGCACACTATTACACTGCACACATTCATCACGCTTACACAGCAGCTCCACACCACTAATGCTGCAGTAACATCAAAACAGATTGTCAGCTCTTCAACAGAATGCTTCCTGCATATATTACTTCAAAATAGGTAAAGTATATTAATTTATTACACCAAACAGCATTAGCTCACTTACAATTTCATTGCCGTAATTTTTTGATGGGCAATTCGCTGGTATAGTAAGAATATCTTATGCTTGGTTTAGACAAGTTAATGGCAACATTATATGTATGATGGGTAAAACTTAGCTTTTAATAATATATCTAAAATGTAATATAATATATTGGACATCTAGAATATAGCTGCACAAACTGGGTCAGTATACCAAGAAAAATATATTGTGGGAACGACATAAAAATAAGAAAATCTTTATTTACAATTATAGACTACAGCGCAAAAATAAACTTTAAAAGAAAATTAAAAAACATTAAAAATAGTGTGCTACCCTTTGGTGTTTTTAGGAAAGAATATACTATTGATTATAACCTGATATTTACCATCTCTTTCTAATATATATATATATATACTAGCACTTGCCCGTCAACAATGACAGCAATTCAATTTGAAACAATGGCAATGCTGTTTGGCACACAATGTAAGGCTTTTGCTACTCTGTGGACCTTCGGCGCTCAGTGCGAGCCTCTCCCCTCATGTACTTCAAGTGTCCTGCCTTGTAACGATCACCTTTGGCGCTCATCGCGAAGACAGATATATAAGTATAGTGTAAAAAAAAAAAATGTGGGTACAGTGAATTAATAAAGTAATTGAATGAATATACTTTACCTATTTATATTTATTATGCAGCAATCAATATCCTGAAGAGCTAACAATTTATTTGGATTTTCCTGCATCTGAAAATGTACAGTTGGAGTGTTGATCACCTGAGGAGAAAGTGTCAGCAATGTGCCAAGTGTGCAGTGTAAATAGTCTGCTTGCGCGAGGGCAAACCATTTGTTTAGGCGGGTAAAGCGGCATTTTAGAATCCTAATCTTATTAGTTGTAAGTTAGTGTTGTAATTTGGCGGCTTTTTTCTATGTGTTACTTGGCTCGAGAGCATTTTCCGTCCGTTGTAATGGTATATCTGTAACTCCAGCCGTGCAGGACGAGCATGATACACTGCACTGCAGGTTAGAACTATGAATCTGCTGACCAGACCACATTGAGTAATGGTCCTGTTTTGCATACATGTAATGTTGTTCTTTTGTTACATACTCCACACTCTTCTGGTAGTTCCACTGGTCCTTTAATGGTACATAATCCCATAGTTATGGCTACATGATATTTGAAAAGACTCTGAACTGCACTGATCAAATGCATCTAAAAAACAAAAGACAAGTCATGTAGAGCAAAATCAAATTGTTGCCTTCAAGGATGTCAGGTCTAATTGCTTTTTTCCATCTCATGCTAGTTTTATGGCAATCCTGTCCCATCTTAATAACACATAATATCCTAGGATAGTTGTAAAGGTATATCTAACTTTCCCTGTTACCTTTCTCTAATCTAACACATGCTGCTTATATCACACACACAAATAAATCTTGTTTTCCACTCTCCCAAAACTGCTTACATAGATCCAGTGTACCTACCAATAAAAACACTGCATTTGGGTTAACCCTTTACAATCCATCAAGCCAGCAGAAATGTAGAAATCTACACATCAATGTCTGGGCTCCTGCTTGCTTCCTGTTCCTGGTTGAAAACAGGACTACATATCCCATGTTTCTTTAGTGCAAAAGCTGGCTTTACAGATTGGTACAATTTATTAGCTACCTGTGATTGGCTAAAATTAATTATGAAGTTTATGCACATTTCAGCATGGGTTTCTAGGTGTGCTATTTGCAAACTCAAGAGATTTCGTAAACATCAGGGTAAGTTTGGGTCGTGTTGCAACTCACGTGTACTGACTTTAAACACGTCAGCGCATACACGGAAGTGTTGTGTTTGGCAACAGTGCTGAATACAAATAAGCCTTAGACACACAATGCTGAACGCACTGATGTAACAACAATACACGAAGTGTTTCGCATAGCAAAAAATACTGTATACTGAAAGTTCACCTACACAAATGTTAAAAATAGTGGCAAGGGGAATAGAAAAAATAATAGTGAATAATAATAAACGCTAATATATAGGGATAACTGAAAGACAGAAATACAACCCAAAACAGCCCAAAAACAAAACAAAAATGATACTAATGATCTTAATAGTAGTATACTAATAATCTTAATATTTACATTTGTAAAGGCGTACAAATATGTAAATATACAGGTTTATAAAAAAATCTAACTGAAAGATGATGCTAGTATTAAAGATTAGGCTGTCTTTGAACCATACCCTATCTTTAAAGTATCATACAGAGGGATATATTTAAATACATAAACATTGCAAAAAATGTCTAATAGAACATACACATTCATTTATACACTATTTTTTAGAAATAGAGAACAGAAAATCGGCATGTGCGTATGTATTCACCCTTTTTGTTATGAAGCCCATAATTACCTTCAGAAGTCACATAATTAGTGAAATGATGTCCACCTTTGTGCAATCTAAGTGTCCCATGATCTGTCATTACATTTATACACCTGTTTTGAAAGGCCCCAGAGGCTGTAACACCTCAGCAAAAGGCACCACTAACCAAACACTGCCATGAAGACCAAGGAACTCTCCAAACAAGTAAGGGACAATGTTGTTGAGAAGTACAAGTCAGGGTAAGGTTATAAAAAATATCCAAATCTTTGATGATACCCGGGAGCACCTTCAAATCTATCATAACCAGATGGAAAGAATATGGCACAACAGCAAACCTGCCAAGAGACGGCCACCCACCAAAACACACAGACCCGGCAAGGATGGCATTAATCAGAGAGGCAGCACAGAGACCTAAGGTAACCCTGGAGAAGCTTTCAGAGTTCCACAGCAGAGACTGGAGTATCTGTACATAGGACGACAATAAGTCATAAGCTCCATAGAGTTGGGCTTTATAGCAGAGTGACCAGAAGAAAGACATTACTTTCAGCAAAAAACTAAATGAGTTTGTGAAAAGGCATGTCGGAGACTCCCAAAATATATGGAGGAAGGGGCTCCGGTCTGATGAGACTAAAATTTAACTTTTCGTCCATCAAAGAAAACGCTACAGTATATCTGGCACAAACCCAACACATCACCCAAAGAACACCATTCCCACAGTGAAATATGGTAGTAGTAACATCATGCTGTTGGGATGTTTTTCAGAAGCCATGACTGGGAAACTGGTCAGAGTTGAGGGAAAGATGGATGGTCCTAAAAACAGGGATATTCTTGAGCAAAACCTGTATCATTCTGTGGTGATTTGAGGCTAGGACGGAGGTTCATCTTCCAGCTGGACAATGACCCCAAACACACTGCTAAAGCAACACTTAAGTGGTTTAAGGGGAAACATGTAAATGTGTTGGTATGGCCTTGTCAAAGCCCAGACCTCAATCCAATAGAAAATCTATGGTTAGACTTAAAGATTGCTGTTCACGAGCGCAAACCATGTAACTTGAAGGAGCTGGAGCAGTTTTGCAAGGAGGAATGGGCAAAAATTCCAGTGTTAAGATGTGGCAAACTTATAGGGAATTATCCAAAGCGACTTGGAGCTGTGATTGCCACAAAAGGTGGCTCAACAAAGTATTGACTTTAGGGGGTGAATAGTTATGCGCATTGACTTTTTCTGTTATTTTGTCCAATTTGTTGTTTGCTTCACAATAATAATAAAAAAAAACATCTTCAAAGTTGTGGGCATGTTCTGTAAAGTAAATTATGCAAATCCTCAAATCCTCAATGTCTTCATTAAGGCCTGAGTTTAACAGTAATAACTCAGGCCTTAATGTCGACATTGAATTCTTATCTCATTATCAAAATTTCTTATAACTTCCAACATTCATGATTGTAAATATATATGTGTGTTTATTGATTTTTTTAATTTTTTAATTTTTTGTTCTCTGCCTTCATCCTGAGTTTGGTTACAGCTCTATGGTTCCTTAGATGTGAAACTATTTACAACCCCAATTTTCTTTAGTCTGGTCTGCACCCCCACACACTTGCACGGCTGGCTGATCAGAACATTATTTGTTAATCCTGGAATTTTTTTGTTGTAGTTGTGAATCTATAATCAGTATTGACTTTGACTCGACAAAGAAAGGAACGCTCTCGAAAGCTCGTCATGAAATCTATGAATATGTTTGTCCAATAAAAAAGGTATCACTATATACTGCAATACTCTGATTATTCATCTATATATATATATATATATATATATATATATATATATATGTAAAATATATATATATATATATATATATATACAGTATATAAATAGTACATTTGTGATCACATTTGAATGTCTAAAACAAGTTAAAAGACCTATTTTCTGCTCAGAATTCCAAGAAATACAGTTATTACACTGCACTCTGGGAAGTTGAGCAGGGACATGCAAATGTGTTCACAAATGCTGTGTTCTTCTATCCATAACTATTTTAAGCATGGCTTAATTCAAGCTTATGCCTGCTGCAATACACAAGCCGCCTACGGATGGCCGTTTCAAAGTTACTGCCTATCATCAGCGTGTATATGTGTGTGTATATATATATATATATATATATATATATATATAAATATATATATATATATCACTGTAATAGTTGTCAGTGTTATTAATTAGTGATGTCGTGAACATCACATTTTCGGTTCGCAAACGCGAACCGCCGCAAATATTCGCGAACCGGCGAACCCGGGGAACCGCCATAGACTTCAATGGGCAGGCGGATTTTAAAACCCTATAGGGACTCTTTCTGGCCACAATACTGATGGATAAGTTGTTTTCAGGGGACCAACACCTGGACTGTGGCATGCCGGAGGGAGATCCATGTCAAAACTCCCACGGAAAATTACATAGTTGATGCAGAGTTTAGTTTTAATCCATAAAGGGCATAAATAACCTAACATCCCCCTCAATCATCATCCTCCCCTGTATCTCTTTACCCCCTCCCTCATCATCCACCCCTGTGTCTCTTTCCCCCCTTCCTCATAACCCTCCCCTGTGTCTCATCCCCCCTCCCTCATCATCCTCCCACCTCCCTCATCATCCTCCCCTCTTTTTCCTCCCCCCTCCATCATCATCCTCCCCTGTGTCTCTTTCCCCCCTCCCTCATCATCCTCCCCTGTTTCTCTTTTCCCCCTCCCTCATCATCTTCCCCTGTGTCTCTTCCCCCCTCCCTCATCATCCTCCCTTGTGTCTCTTTCCCCCCTTCCTCATTACACTCCCCTGTATCTCTTTACCCCTCCCTCATCATCCTCCCCTGTATCTCTTTACCCCCTCGCTCATCATCCTCCCCTGTGTCTCTTCCCCCCTCCCTCATCATCTTCCCCTTTGTCTCTTCCCCCCCTCCCTCATCATCCTCCCCTGTGTCTCTTCCCCCCTTCCTCATCACCCTCCCCTGTATCTCTTTACCCCTCCCTCATCATCCTCCCCTGTATATCTTTACCACCTCCCTCATCATCCTCCCCTGTGTCTCTCCCCCCCTCCATCATCATCCTCCCCTGTGTCTCATCCCCCCTCCCTCTTCATCCTCCCACCTCCCTCATCATCCTCCCCTGTGTCTCTTTTCTCCATTCCTCATCATCTTCCCCTGTGTCTCTTCCCCCCTCCCTCATCCTCCTGCCCTGTGTCTCTTTCCCCCCTTCCTCATCACCCTCCCCTGTATCTCTTTACCCCTCCCTCATCATCCTCCCCTGTATCTCTTTAACCCCTTCCTCATAATCCTGGTCTGTGTCTCTTCCCCCCCGATCATCATCCTCCCCTGTGTCTCATTCCCCCCTTCCTCATCATCCTCCCCTGTGTCTCTTTTCCCCCTCCCTCATCATCCTCCCCTGTGTCTCTTCCCCCCTCCCTCATCATCCTCCCTTGTGTCTCTTTCCCCCCTTCCTCATTACACTCCCCTGTATCTCTTTACCCCTCCCTCATCATCCTCCCCTGTATCTCTTTACCCCCTCGCTCATCATCCTCCCCTGTGTCTCTTCCCCCCTCCCTCATCATCTTCCCCTTTGTCTCTTCCCCCCCTCCCTCATCATCCTCCCCTGTGTCTCTTCCCCCCTTCCTCATCACCCTCCCCTGTATCTCTTTACCCCTCCCTCATCATCCTCCCCTGTATATCTTTACCACCTCCCTCATCATCCTCCCCTGTGTCTCTCCCCCCCTCCATCATCATCCTCCCCTGTGTCTCATCCCCCCTCCCTCTTCATCCTCCCACCTCCCTCATCATCCTCCCCTGTGTCTCTTTTCTCCATTCCTCATCATCTTCCCCTGTGTCTCTTCCCCCCTCCCTCATCCTCCTGCCCTGTGTCTCTTTCCCCCCTTCCTCATCACCCTCCCCTGTATCTCTTTACCCCTCCCTCATCATCCTCCCCTGTATCTCTTTAACCCCTTCCTCATAATCCTGGTCTGTGTCTCTTCCCCCCCGATCATCATCCTCCCCTGTGTCTCATTCCCCCCTTCCTCATCATCCTCCCCTGTGTCTCTTTTCCCCCTCCCTCATCATCCTCCCCTGTGTCTCTTCCCCCCTCCCTCATCATCTTCCCCTTTTTCTCTCCCCCCCCCTCCCTCATCATCCTCCCCTGTGTCTCTTTCCCCCTTCCTCATCTCCCTCCCCTGTGTCTCATCCCCCCTCCCTCATCATCCTCCCACCTCCCTCATCATCCTCCCCTGTATCTCTTTCCCCACTCCCTCATCATCCTCCCCTGTGTCTCTTTTCCCCCTCTATTAAACGTCTTCCTCTGTGTCTCTCCCCCCCTCCCTCATCATCTTCCCCTGTGTCTCTTCCCCCCTCCCTCATCATCTTCCCCTGTGTCTCTCCCCCCTCCCTCATCATCTTCCCCTGTGTCTCTTCCCCCCCTCCCTCATCATCCTCCCCTGTGTCTCTTTCCCCCTTCCTCATCACCCTCCCCTGTGCCCCTACCTCATCATCCTCCCACCTCCCTCATCATCCTCCCCTGTATCTCTTTCCCCACTCCCTCATCATCCTCCCCTGTGTATCTTTTCCCCCTCCCTCATCATCCTCCCCTGTGTCTCTTTTCCCCCTCTATTAAACCTCTTCCTCTGTGTCTTTCCCCCCCTCCCTCATCATCTTCCCCTGTGTCTCTTCCCCCCTCCCTCATCATCTTCCCCTGTGTCTCTTCCCCCCTCCCTCATCATCTTCCCCTGTGTCTCTTTCCCCCCTTCCTCATCACCCTCCCCTGTGTCTCATCCCCCCTCCCTCATCATCCTCCCACCTCCCTCATCATCCTCCCCTGTATCTCTTCCCCCTCCCTCATCATCCTCCCCTGTGTCTCTTTTCCCCCTCCCTCATCATCTTCCCCTGTGTCTCTTTTCCCCCTCCCTCATCATCTTCCCCTGTGTCTCTTCCCCCTCCCTCATCATCCTCCCCTGTGTCTCTTTCCCCCCTTCCTCATCATCTTCCCCTGTGTCTCTTCCCCCCTCCCTCATCATCCTCCACCCTCCCATGATAAGGGGGGGAAGAGACACAGGGATAAGTGTGAGGGGTGTTAGGGTAAGGGGTGTTAGAGATAAGGGTGAGGGGGTTAGGTGTTAGGGTGAGGGGTTATTAGGGATAAGTGTGAGGGGTGTTAGGGTGAGGGGTGTTAGGGATAAGTGTAAGGGGTGTTAGGGTGAGGCATGTTAGGAATAAGTGTGAGGGGTGTTAGGTCTTAGGGATAAGTGTTAGGGGTGTTAGGGTTAGGGTGAGGGGTGTTAGGGATAAGTGTGAGGGGTGTTAGGATTAGGGTGTGGGGTGTTAGGGATAAGTGTAAGGGGTGTTAGGGTTAGGGTGAGGGGTGTTAGGGATAAGTGTGAGGGGTGTTAGGGTTAGAGTGAGGGGTGTTAGGGATAAGTGTAAGGGGTGTTAGGGTTAGGTGTTAGGGTTAGGTGTTAGGGATAAGTGTGAGGGGTGTTAGGGTGAGGGGTGTTAGGGATAAGTGTAAGGGGGTGTTAGGGTTAGGTGTTAGGGTTAGATGTTAGGGATAAGTGTGAGGGGTGTTAGGGTTTGGGTGAGGGGTGTTAGGGATAAGTGTGAGGGGTGTTAGGGTTAGGGTGAGGGGTGTTAGGGATAATTGTGAGGGGTGTTAGGGTTAGGTGTTAGGTTGATGGGTGTTATGGATAAGTGTGAGGGGTGTTAGGGTTGGGTGCTAAGGTGAGGGGAGGATGATGATAAGGGGGGGGGGGGGGGGAAGAGACACAGGGGTGTCCTTGCAGCAGAGATCAAAAGAGTCCTTCAGGACTGTATTGCACACTGTGTACAGTAGCCTAGCTATGGTTTTCCCTTTTGATGCAGTATCACCTACACTCAGCCTCCTCTCAGTAAGACTGCAAGTTAGTTATGATTCCAAAATGGCTGCTGTCCATGAGTTAGAAGGCTCTGGAAGGGAGTGTATGCTGCTGTTTGGCTGGAATGTGTCTGCTGACTGTGACATGCAGGGTCAAAGTTTTCTCAATAATAAAGTATAGGGGGCGGGTCGAATATCGCATATATTCGCAGTTCGCCGCGAACGTGAACATGCTATGTTCGCCGGGAACAGTCCGCCGGCGAACAATTCGGGACATCTCTATTGGGAATGCTTAAAAAGTTGGTTACACTTTGCGAGGCGAGTCATCGGCCACGCAAGGTGAGGCGCGCCGTCGACCATGCGAAGCTAGGCAAGCAGTAAAGGCACGAAAAAAAAACAAATATGCCTCAAATTAATTTACACACACACAGAGCACAGTGGCAGAGCCAGGGAGCCTGTGAGTCAGCTTGAAAGTTAATTTGATGCATATTTACATTTTTTTCATGATCAAAAATCGCCTAAGCGAGAAAAAAAATGGCTGCCGAAAAATGCAAAACAATGAAAACGAGGCCCAAGAATGTAAAACTAGTCTGAAGGACGTAAAATATAGCCCTAAGCAGTAACACTTAACGAAAGCCAATAACACTTAATCCAAGCCAGTAACATTTAACACAAGGCAGTAACACTTAACCCAAGCCACTAACATTTAACCCAAGGCTGTAACACAACCCAACACAGTAACACTCAAGTGCGAGGCCTATAAACTACACAGGGGGAGAGGCTTGCAATGAGGGCCTTTGGCGCTCATTGCGAGCCACGCGATGAGTGCTGAAGGTGCTCAGAAGGCCTTAGCATTGCATTGTTTGCAAAACAGCATTGCTAGCCTTACAATTTTATTCCCGTCATTTTTGATGGGCAATTTCCTAGTATATATATGTATATAACTAATATAGTTTTCATAGGCGTGTAACGCTCCAAAAGGTGTGAGCCATGCGCTCGCAATGCATGGCTTTAGCCACATACGCTCGTCGTTGCCGGATGCACAGTGCACTACATGAGCGGCTTGAGGAGGGGGGAGGAGAAGGGGGGGGGAAACACAGTGGAGGGTGAAAGACACAGGAGGAGGGAGAAAAGAGACACAGGGGAGGGAGGAAAGACAGGGGAGGGAGGATGGGGCTAAAGAAAAGATATATATATATATATATATTATCCAATGACTAGTGTATATATATATATATATATATATATATATATATATAAAGTTGCAAGCAAAAGTATGTGAACCCTTTGGAATGATATGGATTTCTGCACAAATTGGTCATAAAATATGATCTTATCTTCATCTAAGTCACAACAATAGACAATCACACTCTGCTTAAACTAATAACACACAAAGAATTAAATGTTACCATGTTGTTATTGAACACACCATGTAAACATTCACAGTGCAGGTGGAAAAAGTATGTGAACCCCTAGACTAATGACACCTCCAAAAGCTAATTGGAGTGAGGTGTCAGCCAACTGGAGTCCAATCAATGAGATGAGATTGGAGGTGTTGGTTACAGCTGCCCTGTCCTATAAAAAACACACACCAGTTCTGGGTTTGCTTTTCACAAGAAGCATTGCCTGATGTAAATGATGCCTCACACAAAAGAGCTCTCAGAAGACCTACGATTAAGAATCAGTCCACGGTAAGACAAATTGTCTATAAATGGAGAAAGTTCAGCACTGCTGCTACTCTCCCTAGGAGTGGCCATCCTGTAAAGATGACTGCAAGAGCACAGCGCAGACTGCTCAATGAGGTGAAGAAGAATCCTAGAGTCTCAGCTAAAGACTTACAAAAGTCTCTGGCATATGCTAACATCCCTGTTAGCGAATCTACGATATGTAAAACACTAAACAAGAATGGATTTCATGGGAGGATACCACAGAGGAAGCACTGCTATCCAAGCAAAACATTGCTGCATATTTACAGTTTGCACAAGAGCACCTGGATGTTCCACAGCAGTACTGGCAAAATATTCTGTGGACAGATGAAACTAAAGTTGAGTTGTTTGGAAGAAACACACAACACTATGTGTGGAGAAAAAGAGGCACAGCACACCAACATCAAAACCTCATTCCAACTGTGAAGTACGGTGGTGGGGGCATCATGGTTTGGGGTTGCTTTGCTGCGTCAGGGCCTGGACGGATTGCTATCATCGAAGGAAAAATGAATTCCCAAGTTTCTGAATACATTTTGCAGGAGAACTTAAGGCCATCTGTCCACCAGCTGAAGCTCAACAGAAGATGGGTGTTACAACAGGACAACGACCCAAAGCATAGAAGTAAATCAACAACAGAATGGGTTAAACAGAAGAAAATACGCCTTCTGAAGTGGCCCAGTCAGAGTCCTGACCTCAACCCGATTGAGATGTTGTGGCATGACCTCAAGAAAGCGATTCACACCAGACATCCCAAGAATATTGCTGAACTGAAACAGTTCTGTAAAGAGAAATGGTCAAGAATTACTCCTGACCGTTGTGCACATCTGATCTACAACTACAGGAAACGTTTGGTTGTAGTTATTGCTGCCAAAGGAGGTTCAACCAGTTATTAAATCCAAGGGTTCACATACTTTTTCCACCTGCACTGTGAATGTTTACATGGTGTGTTGAATAAAAACATGGCAACATTTAATACTTTGTGTGTTAATTGTTTAAACAGACTGTGATTGTCTATTATTGTGACTTAGATGAAGATCAGATCTCATTTTTTGACCAATTTGTGCAGAAATCCATATCATTCCAAAGGGTTCACATACTTTTGCTTGCAACTGTATATATATATATATATATATATATATATATATATATATATATATATATATATATATATAGCAAATTAATAGTACATTTATGGTAACATTTTAACATCCAAAACATTTTACTGCCCAGAATTCAGAGAAATACAGTTATTACACTGCATTCTGGTAACCTTGGCAGCAATATGCAAATGTGCCCACAAAGGCTTTGCATATGCCTGCTGTATCACACAGCTTTAAGCAAAGGATTATACACAAGCCAGGATTACTACCCATGTACAGCTGATTTGAGGTCATTGCCTCTCATCAGATTGGGCCTGGTTCCTTAGCTTGTGCAGTAGATTTTATGAGGAGGTAGTTTACCACAACAATCATTTAATGTATGGGGGCAAAAGTGCATCAGTAGTACAGCAAATAAATAGTACATTTGTGTTCACATTTAAACGTCTAAAACAAGTTAAAAAACTTGTTTCATACCCAGAATTCTGAGAAATACAGAGAAATACAGTTTTTACACTGCATACTCCTCAGAAATTTGCTGATTTATATTAAAATAATTCTTTAATGGTATTAAGGCTTTAAAAAATCGGCATCTCATGTAGAAGTTATAGCACCATACCTTTTACATTCTCTTACTGTGAACCCCCTGATCAGAAAGGGTCCAGGTGAGCAAATAAATACCTTAAAGTACACAGTGGCTGAAGGAGGACACATATATAGCTGCCCTATATAGGAAGGAAAATTATATTTTTGTCCTGCGCAGGAGTGAGAAGATAAGACCAATAAGTGTTGTGAACTTCTAATATATAATATAAACCAGTGGTTTACAATTTTTTTCGGTTAAAGGCGCACTTAATGTTTTAACATTTTTCCAAGGATCCCCAAATAAAACCATAGTTCTATGTACATATGTATATGGTACGATTAGCTATAATGAATTTAATGTGAATTATTACAAATGTTCTCTTTCTCTCCTGCCTTCTCTCTCTCTTCTCTCCTCATTCTCTCTCTCTCTCTTTCTCTCTCTATCTTTCTCTTTCTCTCTCTTTCTCTCCACCTTCACTCTCTCACTCCCCGAAATAGATCTACTGAACATTACAATGTACCAAAAGAAAAGTATAGGACACCCAGCCACATGGGGCCTCATTCAATTGTGATTCGGCCAATTGAATAGTGCTCTATATAAGCACATAGTATTTTTTTAGAGAAGTTTTTAGTTAGTGAAGACCTTGCTTTTGGATAGACGTTCACTAACCCAAAACTTCTGTAAAAAAATGTGATAGGTGCTTATATAGAGCCCTATTCAATTGGCCAAATCACAATTGAATGAGGCCCATAGTAAGTGACTTGGTGCATAGATTTATTAAAGGAAACGCCCATGCAAGTTTATGAAGGGATACAAGGAATCATATGCAGTATTAACTAACCCTATGATCCTGCAGCTCCAGCAGCAAATGGCAAGTTAGCAGTTTTGTTAACCCTTTCACTGGCAGAAGGGCCTACAATGCACTACGAGTGAAGGTGTGAATGTTCTTGGGGTGCAAGGGGCGCATGCAGGCAATTAGCAAGAGTAAGGGTGTTAATAAAGAGGTGCCAGCAGCAACTGCAGCGAGAACTAGCAGACAGAATTAACCCAATAATTGCTGTGTGAGGCAAGCTCTGGTTAACTTGCACTTCCCTCCCATCCTGCACTCACAGCTCCTTTGGTGCTGCACTTGATGGGTCAGGGCATGGGCCAGGGCTCCATGGCCCTTGCAAAATGTGGGTGCAAATGCTCTGTTGATAGCGGTGATAGCTAGTAGGTCGACAGCCATATTTGGGTGTAAGGTACAAAGAGACTGGAAACTCACAGGCAGGTTCAAGGTCAAGGAGTGAGAACAGACCAAATGAACACCTCAGGACTCCTGTCTTAAAGTGCTCACACTTTATTGCTGCAAGTGTTTATAGGTGACTTGTCGCATGTTTTTGACTGACAGGAGAAGGAAGCTGGGCTGGGCAGCTGGGGTGCTCAAGTGCTCTACTTTTTATTCATTCTTTCACTTTCTCTGCAATTTTTGTGGCGGGATATGCGCGAGGTGGAGAGTTTCCAGCGCCCGTGTAGGACAGTCACTGGGCCCCAGAGCACCGCAGCGCACAGTTTGGAAACCACTGATATAAACTAGATTACGTATTTCTATGCCTATTCTACAGTCTTATTTCTATATATGAAGTAACTTAGCAACTTTCAAATTGTTCTAGTGTATGTTCTGTACTATTTGACATTTTTACATTAATTGACAGGCAACAGAGAGTCTTTCTGTAAATTACTGGCAGCTTCATAACCAAATGACCTTCAACATGAACAAAGGGTGCATAAATGTAGTGTACATTTATTTCAATTTTGGCAATTAAACTTCTGATGAATTGGGAACACTCCTGTCCACAGTTATAATACCGTTTATCAGCCAGTGTTAAATAGAACATAGCTAATAATTGGATATTATTTTCAAATATTTCACTATGCATATGAACAAATATAGCAGTCAAGTCAATTACATTTTTGATAAATTACATTTTTATTACAACATATTTTTACTTGGACTACATTTCCCAGTTTCATAAATGCAAAACTAATATCTCACAAGGCAGACTCACAAACCATAGATGCTGACTGAAAATTAATTTCTATGCAAAAAATTATAAAAGTATATTTTTTTAGGGTTGGTTCAATGTGGTGAAATTATGTTTTCTTTATCAGATAATTGCAGAATGAAGAAATTACTTGCATTCATATAATTAAAGGCATATCTAAGTTTCCAGGATTATGAATGCATCTTATAGAGGAGAATAAGTAGTGTATACAATTTTTTTTTGCATGAAACAAATACCAAAATAAACATTAACAAAAACACCCTAATGTTTGCTAAATATCTTGAATTTGCAAGCAACAGCTTTTGTGAGTTAACACCCCTGGATATCTCTGCTAAAATTTGCATAAAATGAATTATTTGTTTAGGCCACTCGCAGGCAGCTATACATTTAAATTCAATGTAACAATGTAAATCTAAACTGTTGACCACCCTGCAGGAAGGACCCCTGTGCACCTAAATAGCTATCCCTTGCAGCAGGCGCCCCTGAGGAGTACTATAATCAATTAACCCCCTATGTACCAAACAGTCTATGTTAAATACATTAACCCCCTATGTTACAAGGGGTTCTATACAGACCCTCATTGTTAAATACATTAACCCTCTATGTATGTCTATACAAACGCCCATGGTAACCGATATAACCCTTTATAAACCATGGGGGTTGTTATGATCTGCTTTTCACCAGGTGGGCTTGATAAGGCTGTTGTGGCCAAACCTACCCAGCAGACCTTTCAGGTTTTTTTATTTCCCTTTACCAAGACAGCTGATGTCTCTAAAATCCCCTTACTCAGATGCAGCATTTAAAAAACATGAACTTGACTAAGCATTATAAAAAATCAGGAACTGGTTTAGTTGCTGTTGTAATTCATAACAAGTCCAATCAATGTATGTTTAAACTTGAATCTCCCCCCTGTCTCTTCCTTGCATCTTTCTCCTCTGTGTCTCTGCTGAATGTTTGTGTGGCGTGCGCTGACTGCCGTTGGTTATATTTTTAAAGTCCCACGTGCCTGGCGTTGTTGGTGCAAGTGTTACTGTCTTTGCCGTCGTGTATTTTCTAAGTCCCGCATGCCTGGCGCTGTTCGTCTGTGTTACTGTCTTTTGCATCAGGTATTTTCTAAATTCTGCGTGCCTGGCCTCGCTGAGCCTTGTTTTCATCCTGTTTCAGAATTTTTACGTTTTTTCGACTGTCATTTTTTTTCCCGCTTTGATTTTCGATTGTTAAAAAAGACAAAATATGCCTGAAATTTACTTGCAACCTCACTCATAGGCTCCCTGGCTCTCACCCTGTGCTGTGTGTAAGTGTGTAAATGTATTTGAGGCATATTTGTGTGTTTTTGCCGTCTTTTGCAGTAAAGTCATATTTTTCCGAGCCCCGCAGTCCATTATATGGGCCTTAATTTTGCA
This sequence comes from Discoglossus pictus, assembly GCA_027410445.1. Classification (NCBI taxonomy): domain Eukaryota; kingdom Metazoa; phylum Chordata; class Amphibia; order Anura; family Alytidae; genus Discoglossus; species Discoglossus pictus. The sequence continues at coordinate 46,834,548 of CM050164.1, forward strand.
AAGTCCAGGGGCCTCGCGATGAGGCCTCATTGCAGCCGAAGTCCCGCGTGCTTCAACTGCTCACCTGGCTTCACGAGGCGAGCAGTGCAATGAGTGCCTTCAGCGCTCATTGCAACCTAAGTCCCACATGCCTCAACTGCTCTCCTCGATTCACGAGGCTCACAGTGCAATGAGCAGTACAACTGCTCGCCCTGTTTCGTGAGGCTCGCAGTGAATGGCTCGCCTCGCTTCGCAAGGCTAGCAAAGCATGACGACAACTCGCAGTACGACAACTATATATGTGATATATATATATATATATATATATATATATATATATATATCGTCTACTAGATATCTTGTTCCATATACATAGTCATCTTCTCAGAGTCTCTAATAGTTGATACCTTACTTTCCTCCTGTCAGAAGCATCACAGACCACATTCAATACTGACTTGACTACTTCTCAAAATGACAGTTACCTCATAACAGCTTCACTAATTGAATCTCAACTGTCAGTTACAGACTACCTCATAACATTCTAAATTATTTAACTGTTCATGAACCAAACATGCAACATACAGAATCTAACATCATAGTCAAACACACCGAGAAGCAACATAAGATACATTACTTAACATACATTGTGTAATCAACTTAACATAACTAATTAAATAACTATAAAATATGCTTCTGAGCCCAGTCCCACAATCACATGTTCCCTTGGAGGCAGTCCTGATAGGAGTCATTATGAAGACAGCGTAATAGCCAGCCTCAAAATCCTATGAGTCCAAAGGACTGGTGGTCAGGTGGATCTTGACAGGGGTCTATACAGACCCCATGGTAACCTAATTAACCCCCTATCAACCATGGAGTCTATACAAAACCTCATACTTAAATACATTACCCCCTTTTAACTATGGGGGATTATACAGACCCCCATACTTAACTAATTAAACTCTAACATATCATGCGGGTCTATACAGACCCCCATGGCACTCTAAGTTAAACAGTATCCTAAAGTAATAAATGACCCCCTGTGAAGATCCAGGAGTAGGGGCTATTACTGCCCAGGCCCACCTGCTATAGACTACAGGTTAACCACCCACAAGAACCTTTGGGTTCTTGAAAATCAATATGCACTAGCATATCTGATATCTGGCTTCTGTATCAGTCAGGATCTATCATCAGGAATCAGCACTTCCAGGAGTCTAAGTAACCTTCCTGTGGTAGTGACCAGGACAAGTTACTTGCAGGGTGGAGATAGGATCAGTATCGTAGCTACCAGGAATAAATAAGAGAACATCCCATTTCTATGTTTCAGAAGTGAACTTATTTATTTTAAAAACTCAACAATATTTATAGGGTTATATAGGGGGTGTACACAATGTAACAATGAGAGGAAGTGGCAGTCAATTACCGGAGATAACTCCACATGGGTTCTAGCAGTACCTTGATGGCTGGCACCTGAGTACAATAGGGCTACCTTCTAATACTCATCCTGCTGTCTCCGTGTCTGAGTGGTCCAGACCTTAGAGAGAGTACATGGCAGATGGGATTAATTTGATTTGCTAACAATGGGCCAGAACAGATAACAGAACAATAGAGGTCTGCTCACTACAGACTCAGCACACCTTGTTTTAACCCATCATGATCACTCAGTCACAGTTTAAACATAACACAGAACATGGTAATATTACATGTGGATTTGCATACAGTATACATGATAAGGCAGAGGCACATGGTGGTAGACTATGGCACTATAACTTGGGGCTATTCACCCCACCACTCACCTGCCCACATTTCCCATGTTGCAATATAGTTCCCATACCTATTTTCCAATGAGGCAGTCTGTTCTCTATGGTGGCTTAATTGACCAGGATCCAGACCCTGGAAAGTGAGGCTCGCAGTGAATGGCTCCCCCAATAAACTATCAAATAAAAATTAATCTATATTATTAAAAACAAAGAAACCTTAATTAGAAAAAAAAATACCAAAATTAATAAATCAATAAATCAATAAAAAAAAAGACAGTAAAAAAATAAAAAAAGAATTACTACCTAGGCTTCATGATCATCCAGAGATGATACCTTTATTATAATCAGACTAAACATTTACCTAGTATTCATATAGGGAATTTGACTCTGCAATTGTTAAGATAAGAATAAAACCATTATTTTAGAAAAAATACTAGGATATTTAATCATCGATCTTTATGTCTGAATGAAGATTACATTTATTGTTGGGAAGACCCTGTGATCCTGAGAGATAAGGAATTTTGCTAAATCTCAGTTGGTGTGCATTTGCAATACATTTGGGGATTACTACTAGTTGTGTGTTTAAAGAAATAAAAAATATAAATGAATTCGCTGTACAATGGTTAATATAGTTTAATAATGTAATGATGCTAGTTTATAACCCAACTGGGAAAATATTGGTTGGGAGTCTAAGAAACAATGTATACGTTCATCTGGTACTTTCCAAATACCGCAGTGTGTTTTGTATTAATTAAATGTCTAAAGTTTAAACATTTCTGAACACATTGTAACATCATAGTTGGTGTGGCTAAAACCTATGTTATCTGAGTGTCCCAAATAAATATCAGGGGCCTCATTCAAATGCGATTTTGCTAATTGAATAGGGCTCTATATAAGCATAGAGCATATTTTTTTTACAGAAGTTTTTAGTTAGTGATCTTTTATCCAAAAGCAAGTTCTTCACTAACTAAAAACTTCAGTAAAAAAATATGCTCTGTGCTTAAATAGAGCTCTATTCAATTGGCCAAATCAAATTTGAATGAGGCCCTAGGAGTGTTACATAGTGCCAGCTAATAAAAATACTTCTCACTGATAATAGTTATCAATTAAGATAATGGAGACTTTGATATATTGTTATATTCTTGCAGACACTTACATACAGGCTATGAATGGAGCATATCAGTTGTCCAGTGTTTAGAAATATATAAAAAATGTAATGAAAGATATTTCCAACTATAAGGAACAGTTTCATTATATGTGTAAGATAATAAAACGAACCAAAGATAATTGTAAGAATTTAGTATTATTGGAAATAAACACACAAAGAATACAGTTTTAGAAAATAACTGAGATTTGGAATAGTTTAATTTATTTGTAAACCAATCACATATATAGTTGTGAGCGTACAAGTTGTTGCTAACGCTTGCGCGCTCGCGAAGCGAGCCGCGGCCCTGGCGTAGCGAGGGCTGTGGGCAAGAGCCTCAGTTGCTGGCATGGATCGCCGAAGGCGCTCCTTGCCAGCAACTGCGGCCCTCGCAAAATTTACGTTCAAACGCAAACAACTACACAACAACCGCGACCACGCAAACAACACGACACACCAACTACGACCCTCGCAAACTTTACCTCGCAACGCAAACAACATACGAGACACGTTACCACACATTACGACCTCGCAATAATCGGACGCAACTCGCGAACATTACAAAATTCAAAACACAATAAATACACACAGCACATACATAAAAAGCTTACCTACAGCAACAGGGAGCATCCAGGACCTCAAAAAAGCAACTTACACCTTCATTTAACTAAAAATAAAAGAGTTTAGACACTTAAAAATTCGCTAAGCGACAGAAAAAATGGCCGCCGAACAAATCAAAAATGAGGCTACAAACGCAAACAACATACGAGACACGTTAGCAGACATTACGACCTCGCAAAAATCGGCCGCAACCCGCAAACATGAAAAAATTAAAAACACAATAAATACACACAACACATACATAAAAAGCTTACCTACAGCAAGAGGAAGCACACAGGAACTCAAAAAAGCAACTTACACCTTCATTTCACTCAAAATGAAAGTATTGAGACACTAAAAAATTTGCAAAGCGACAGAAAAAATGGCCACCAAACAAAACGAAAACGAGGCTACAGCACTCTAAACACACAAAACACCACAAGAAACTTGCAAAACACCACAAAAGACTTACGGATATTCTGCTAAGACGCATACCACACCTTTCCTGCCATTTTACGACAATGTGGAAGTACACGACTACGCTAATGGTTTGGTCTCGCGCACGCACACTATTACACTGCACACATTCATCACGCTTACACAGCAGCTCCACACCACTAATTCTGCAGCAACATCAAAACACATTGCCAGCTCTTCAACACAATGCTTCAAAATAGGTAAAGTATATTCATTTATTAATGTATTAGATATTTTATTATTACACACCAAACAGCATTAGCTACCTTACAATTTCATTGCCGTCATTTTTTGACAGCCAATTTGCTAGTTAAATATAAATATAACCAGTGATAACCTAAGAAATCTTGTGATTTTGGAAAAAAACTATAATTTCAGATAGAGAAAGCTAATGTTTACTGAGTAAATCTTTCACCTGTAAGGTATGTTTTGTTTGAGGGGTTATTGTTTCCTCCTCTTCTGTGTAACTACATTGTTGTGATGAAGGGGCTTTTCTACCTCAATGAAGCTGTGCGTTATACCATGTAGTGGCACCCAAGATGGGCAGGTCATAGAAGAGAGGTCAGACAAATAGCACCCAAGATGGACAGGTCATAGAAGAGAGGTGACACAAATTACGGTCCACTGAGGAATAAACTGGCAAACCAGTATATTTGCCATGAAAACCTTATGAATGAGCACAATCAGACACAAGATGTCCCTGGCATGATGTGGTCCATAGGGTCACAGAGATTCACACATGACTGAATGACTAAACACATACACAATTGTTCCCTAGTCGTGTGTTTTGAGTATCCCACCTGGTTACCAGAGGAAATTGAACTATTACATTTTATATGTTTTAAGATAAATATATTTTCTTCCCATGACAATATTAAAAGCCTCTTGGTGCAGAACAAGTGCCACAGGTAGCTGAGTAATCCAGGTATCATAACAATACAGATTGCCTGTTGATGCTGGAGAACAGGCTGCACACTTAACCAGGAGAAACAGATGGTATAGCAATTCTGGAAGTCAGGAAAAGAACAGTAAGATTAGACATAAAGACGCTCTCTGGAACGTCAAACTTCACAGAGATTACCAAGAATATTCTGAACAGTAAGAAGTTTTGGCATTATTTTGTTTGCCCCTCTGGAACACCTTTTCAGACAGTTCCATCAAACCAATTAGAAGAAAACATTGAAACGATGATTGATAGCTGCTGATTTGATTTTCTGTTGTTAACAAAAAAAAATTTAATACAACTAAGATGTTCACTATGTAAAAAAAGTTTTTTGAAAACATAGTATGAATAAAAATATTATGCATGCTTTATGTGGAAAGAGCTGTGAATATGTTCCATGTCATACATGCCTTGTTTGGTAATGGTTTCTTGTATTGGCAACTTGAATGAACTCCTTCCCATTCTCTATAGAAAATGATCTCAAATACTTAAGCTACGGTAATAATGGTGTATCATTTATCAAATGTGTCTCCAAATCTCAAACTGTACATAGTAAAATAAGCAAAATAAACATACTTCACTAAGAAATTCTGTCCGTGTGTTCTTTTAAGATAACTATACATGCTTTATATTAATTTTTGAATGTATTCTAATACTTCTCAAACAGATAATTATCATTAAAAAATAGTGTTTATCGAAAACATGAGTTGTCATTTTTTGGGATTGGTGCATTGGTAAATTATATGAAGATATATTTAAAGCATTTCAGTGCTGTTTTACTATTTTAGTATAATTGGTACAAAATAAAATGCAAAAAAAAAATGAAATACAGATAACAAATGAAATATGTTTAACAATATACAAACATGGTCTTCTGGGTATTCATTTTTGTTTTCTATAGTGGAATTAATGACAAAGCTTGGGAATCTTAGTGCATCACATCTGGAAATCCAAGATAGGTCTAGGTAGGTGTCTTTTTAAAATGGAGGACTATTCTGTCTACTGCTCTATACTGCACTCAGTTTAGATTAAATATGTTATTGCACACTATTCGTTAATTAGGCATTTTGCAAACATATGCATGTACTTTAAATGTTTTAAGTTTGCGCAATTAAAATCTACTGTTGATGAAACAGCTATATCATCTTGTATGCTGTAGGAGTAAACTAGTTTTGTTAAGTTGTTCAGTTTTGTTCAATTATCCCATGGACCACACAGCACCGGGCACATCTGTCAGCCACTTACGCTCTGAGCTCCCTCAAGCTCATATTCATTGCAGGAGTATAATACATTAATTGATAAAACGTATACCTAAATTTGAATACTGTAAATAAGATGAAAAAGCACAGTTGTCAATTCATATTGGCACAAGAGTAAATGAGAACACTACTCTCATGAAAGCTTACATTCTAAGAGGTATATGGAGTGGTAGAGCCATGACGTGAGGAGACTGCTTTATGTAAAGATGTTATAGGGTAAAGGTGAAGGTGAGAGAACCAGCACAAATAGGTTTTCATACAATGTTGACTATATAAAGAACAGGAGAACTCCAAAGAGTGGGGGTGGCTCTTGATAATTCCTGTAGATGAGCATTAGTGATTATGGAGGTTCAGAACAACTCATGGGCAAAGAGGAGAGGATGGTTTGGAGTGTATTTGTAGGCAACAGTTGGCTTATAGGGAGGTAAAGAGCTGAATTTGTTAAGCTTAGAATTTTGAATCGTAACCATAGGGAATAAGTAGAGGCAATGTAGAGACTGGCAGAGGGGAGCAGCAAATGATGACCGTTAGGTGAGTTGGATGGCAGATTGATTAGATTGATAACATGTTAGTGAGTGAGTAAGTGGAAGGTCGATCAGAATGGAATTGTAATACTTTAGCTGGGAATCAATGAAAACTGGAATATGGTCTTTGCATTGTCTTATGCTACTAAGACAAAGGACTCAGGATGTTCGAGTGATTGTGGTGTGGGGGAGGATGGTCAAATAAGTAACAACTCTATCTTGTAGACCTTATTTTTTAGATATTGGGAGGAGAGTCAGGACTATTTTTTTGAAATGTTGTGACACAAGTTAGTAGGGAAAGAAAAAGGTCTAGAAAGGAGAAATAGATTTAATTATAATCAGCACAGCAATGGACCTAAAACCCAAGTTACCTTATTAGGTTGTTAAGAGAGGCTTGACAGTTTCAAACAGACAGGGGTAGTAGAAGAGGGTAGGTGGTACAATAGGAGACATTGAAGGACGATTAGAGAAATATATGACTCAAACCATGAGAGGACTGTGCTACTTAGACTTAGTGAGTGAAGAGTTTGCAGAAGATAAAAAAGTATTAGTTATTAGAAGCATTTTTTATGTGCAAGTCACTAGTTTCATAGAATCCTAAAGGAAGAAACACTGAAGAAAAAAGTACATAGCAAATGCAACGGCTAATCATAAATATGTTATTTTCCTATTGGATTTCTGGTCTGGGTCTTTTATATCAAATGTTACAGCTACAACACTCTTTATTCCAGATTTTGGAACACTGCCCTATGAAAATGCAAATGTATTTATTTTTTATTGTAATAGTTCTACTGATAAATGGTACTTAAAATTCACATTTTTCAAAAATTTGTATTCAGTTTTTCCTGTGTGAGTGCTTTCCTAACTTTTCTGTTTTAAACAATTTTCTTTGAATTAGAACAATTTTACAAAAGCAGAGCTTAAGGATTTGAAACAGTAATTTTATTCTACTGAATGTTTTGTACTATTATGAATAATTTATTTATATAGTACTTTTCTCACAAAAGGGACTTAAACCCTTTAACATTTTTGAAAGATGAAAGTAAGTGACAAAAGTTGGAATACAGTGTTGCTGTATATTGTAATATATTCACACAGTTTTAGTAATTCAGGCCTCTTAAAGGGACTCTTCAGGAAAATAAAAATATAGAGAATTTGAACAGAGGTAACTAATAAATTTCATCCTCAACCTCAATGTAGTTGTGATATAAAAATGACGCATAGATTACTTTAAAGACATTCCCAGAGTAAATGATTCTCACTTACTGCATCCTTTCTCTTTCTTGCTCTCTCATGAGAGGTGATATGATGGGATTTAAAGCTACACTCACAGGAAAGGCTTTCACATGATCTGTGTCTCAGACCATTACCAAGCAGCCATGTAGCAGCATTGCAACGATAGGATGAAGTTCATGCCTGTGACAGTGCCTTTATATCACAACCGTGCAACATATCTGCTCTCATGAGAGATCGAGCAAGGAAGAAAGAAAGAAAGGGAAGGCTGTTGAAGGTGAAAATGTGTAATGCTGGAGACTTCTTAAAACTAAATTTAGTGGAAATGTTTTGTCAAAATGACAATGAATGAAATAAAATTAATTGACTCAGTTAAATCTTTTATCAAAAGCTAACATTTTTACCCGAAGAATCCATGCATTGAACCAGTCCATAGAACACGAAGGTTGGAAAATAGGATTCATGAAAAGGTTTTCCTAACTTCAGAAATCCAAGATAAGCATTTTTTTAAAATGGAGGACTATTTTATCTATTGGTTTACACTGCACTCAATTTAGATTCTATATGTTGTTGCACTCTATTCATTATTAGGTATTATGCAAATGTATGCCTGTACTTAATATTATGTTAATGAAACAGTTATATGATCTTTTATGATATAGGAGTAAAATTGTTTCGTTCAGTTGTTCAGTTTTATTCAATTATCCCATGGACCGCAGAGCACGAGGCACATCTTTCAGCCACTGCCCCTCTGAGCTCCCTCAAGCTCATATTCATTGCAGGAGTTTAATAAATTAATTGATAACATGTAGATATACATCTGAAGAGTGTAAATAAGATAAAAAAGCAAAGAGGAAATGAGAACCCTAATCTCATGAGAGCTTAGAATCTAAGAGGTATATGGAGTGGCAGAGACAAGACTTGAGGAGACTGATTGATGTAAATATGTTATAGGGTGAAGGTGGAAGATGTGAGAGAACCAGCACATGTAGGTTTTCAAAGAATTTTTAATGAATATCTGAAGAACAGGGAACTCCAAAGAATGGCGGTGGCACTTGATAAGTCCTATAGCTGAGCATTAGTGATTATGGAGGTTCAACTCATGGGCAAAGAGGAGATGATGGTTAAAAAGTTGACTTATAGTGTGGTAAAGTGATGATTTTTTAACCTTAGAATTTTGAATATATACGTAAGGAATAAGTAGAGGCAATGTAGAGACTGGCAGTGTGGAGCAACAGTTGATGACCATTAGATGGATAAAGATTTATTGGATTGAAAATATGTGAGTGAGTGAGTGGATGGTAGATCAGGATAGAATTGTAATACAATGAAGACTGTATTATGGTCTTTGCATTGTCTTAAAAGATGAAAGGGATACATTTTGGGGATATTCTGGAGGTAGAGTATGGGGAATTAGGTGATAAACAAGTGGTCTGAGTAAAGTGTGATACTAAGATAAAATACTTGGGATTTTGGAGTGAATGTGGTGCTGCCTACAAAAAATAATAATTTCAGAAGTAGGGATTGGGAGAATGGAAATATACTTAACCACTCTACCTTGCAGATGTTATTTTAGGTATTGGGAGGACAGTCAGGAGGACTTTTTTGAAATACATGTTGTGACATTAGGTTAGTAGGGAGAGAGAAAGGGTCTAGAGAGGTGGAATTGATTCAACTATCTTCAGCACAGCAATAGTAGTAAAACCCAAATGATCTGATTAGATTGCCAAGAGAGGATTTATATGTTGAAAAAGCAAGGCACTAAAGACAGAGCCTTGACAGTTTCAAAGAGACAGGGATAGTGGAAGAAGGCAGGTGCTACAATTGGAGACACTAGGACTCAAACCAAGAAAGGACTGTGCTACTGAGACCCAGTGAGTGAAGAGTTTGCAGGAGGTAAAAAAGAAAAACATTAGGAGAAGCATTTCTTTGAATGGCTGTAAGCGTGTTGTTTATCTTTTTTGGGGGGGTTGTGTGAAAAGAGCTTGTTTAAAAAGAGGATGGAATCATACCAGTGCATAGAAATAAAGAGGTTGAATAGATGAATACGTACTGGGGTTAGTGTGGTAGAGAGAATGGAATAAGATATGAAGGAATGGTGTTGAGTAGGCAAGTAGTGATTCAAGAAGAATACAGTAGTTTGGATACATTGTTCACTTTTATTGGTATAAAAAGCTGAGTATGGAGAGATGGAGAGTTAATGTGTTTATTAGGTGTTTTGCAGAGATATGTCTGACTATGTCTATGTTGTTTCTGTAGTTGTAGGCAAGGTCTTGAGCTATGAAGCTAGCAATGGAGAATTAAGAAGCAGTTTAAGTATTGTGGATGAGAGTGTTTAATTGAGAAAAGAGAAGTTAGTTTGGAAGGTTTTTAAGGGCTGAGGTGTATGCACACAGCGTGACATAATGCAGGGAGTCAGATTGTATATGTGATTTTCTCCAGTAACACTTATAATATGGGCGTACTTTGAAGAACAGAACATTGTGCTTGTCATTATGTTCCTCCAGCCCACCAATTAAGATTTTCAAAATAAGTCAGGAAATCTGTAGTTATCCTCAACCTCAACTGGCATTTTAACATCTTAAGTTAAATCAGTGCATGGTTTGGAGTCTTAGAAGAGAAAATGTTAACTGTTCAGAGAACTAATCTTCAAAAACTGAAATCTTTACATGGTGATATATAACTAATAAAAAATGCCTAGGCTTAGGGCAGCACATAAGAGGAGAGCAGATTGGCTCAATTTGCCGGTGAAGTGCTACAGAATAGTATGAGTATATGCACAGAAATGTATATGTAGTTTGGCTTTTTAGTATGTTCGTATATATATCACACGTTGGCAAACTGCTAAGATGGAACATACGTAATAGTAGTAATTGGGAGTGGGAGGTATGCAAATTAAAATTATTCGATGGCAGCACAAAACCTAAAAACACCCTTGGCAATAACTTTATTTGCTTCCAATAAAATATTATTATGAGTATAACTGTATTGTCAAGTTTGTGTGATAGCCATATTAAAGAATTTTAAAGGAAGCATACAGAAAAAAGTAAATAACAAATGCAAGCATGACAGGGCTAATCATAACTAATGTTTTTCCTATTGGATTTCTGGCCAGGGTCTTTTATTTCAAATGGTACAGCTACAACATGAAATGCAAATGTATTTATTTTTATTGTTAAAGTTCTTTTAATAAATGTACTTAAACTGAATATTTGTTCAAAAATTTGTATTCAGTTTTGCCAGTGAGTGTTTTTCTAACTTTTCTGTTTCAAACCATTTTCTTTGTAATAGAGCAATTCTAAAAAAGCAGAGCTTAAGGATTTGAAAGAGTCATTTTATTCTACTGAATGTTTTGTACTATTATGAATAATTTATTTATATAGTACTATTTTCACAAAAGGGATTTAAACTATTTAACATTTTTGTAAGATGAAAGTGACAAAAATTACAATACCATGTTGCTGTACATTGTAACATATTCACACATTTTTAGTAATTTGGGTTTTAGCTGAGAAAGGCTCTCATGGTCAAATAGCTCTTAAAGGGAAAAACAAATTATATATAAATTTAACAGAGTTAACTTAATTTCATCTTAAATTAATTTCATCCTCAACCTCAATGTAATTATGAAGAAATGATTCTCACATACTGCATCATCCCCCTTTCCTGTTCCCTCATGAGAAGTGATATAATGTGGCTTAAAGTGACACTCACAGGGAAGGATTTCACATGCTAGAATGGGGGAGACTGTTCAAGGTGAAAATGTTACTCTGGAGACTTCTTAAAAGTAAGTGTAGTGGAATTTGTTGTCATAATTAGAATGAATAAAATGAAATTAATTAGTTAGCCTTGTTAAATCTTTTGTTTAAAGCTAACCTGTTTGCTGAAAGAATCCCTGTAATAAACCACTTCACAGAAAGCAAAGGCTGGAAAAAAGGATTCATGAAAATGTTTTCCTAACTTTAGAGCACAATAAAAGCTTTTCATGATGATCTACCATGCTAAAAATCATAATAAAACTATTTTATCATCTTCAACAACCATTAGAAAATGAAAGTACACAATAACTCATTTAGAATAATATTCCAATTAATACTTCTGCCCTGATCTAATATTTACACTTACAAATTTGATCTTCCGGAGCCATCAATCATAAGCAGGAGTATTGTAACACAGGTGCCTAGGTGGTTTAGATGTAAATCAAGAGCCTAATTCAATTTACCAATCGTAAGTTACTGGAGCCCGTAAGTGAGGCCGTAAGTTAATTTGCTAGTCAATTTGTGTCTTTTTGTGAGCGCAAACAGATTACGGGCTTAAAAACTTTGCCTTTGATCTTTCCAGTCCGCAAGAGTTACAATAGCTAGAATCACAAATTGCTATTCAATTGCTACAATTCCCCAAGCTCGCAAATGGTTTCACACCCGTAAACATCAAATGTAGGAGAAAAACCTACGAGTGCTAGGGAGGACCCGCAAGGGGGTTTAACCCCTGTCCGCAGCACTGTAAATTCAAATAAAAAAATAATATTGCACTGTAAATGACGGGGAAAGTGATGAAAGACGTTATAATTAATTGCACAACAGTCTCAAGCTTGCAAATCGACAATAAAAATCATATTTCGTTTTATCGATCTCGGGAATCAGTGAGTTAATACATATCAAGCCACCCATAAGGACTAGAACAGTATTAGCATTCATTTTTACTATTTTGTATTTTTTAGGGTTTGCGAGTCCCATCGCATATCGGACCCCCGAACATGTAACCTCCATGTTTTACTGACGTCATTTGCTATTGGCTGTTTCTAAATGGGTGGTTACGGCCTTGCTTAATTGATCATGTTCCCGCCCTGAACTGCTACGCACAAGTGCATAGTTTATGACTTTGCCGTTAAGCCCTTAAATTGCGGGCTTGTTGCAATTGAATCGGGCTACAAGTCTTTAAATGTAAATATATCATTGTATTCAAGAGTTTTGCTGCAGCTGATGTCTATTTTATGTTCACTGTACACACTGTGATCCATACAAATAGTGGAGAAAATCTAAAAACAAGAAGTTTACTAAAAGCAATTAAATAATAATAAATACATAATAAATAAAAGCCCATACCCCTATAGCCATTAAGGATTGTAGGACTTCTTTTATTTCACAAACATGAATTAACATTTGGTTGGTCACTTTGTTCAGGAGATATACGGCACTGACATTTCTTAGAACACTACACAACCACTATAAGGTCTACAGAATAAAATACATAACAATTTAGAAAATAGTATTTACAGATTTGTAAATTACCATTCTAGCAAAAAATGGTTTGAGTACTCATTCTCATCACATTGCAAAGGATACAAAATTAGTCTACCATCCAATTAAAGGACACAGCACTTTACCTCTAATCCATCTTATGTTGTAAGATTACAATGCAACAGCATACATATTCCAAAGGAATTCATATGAATCCCCACTGTTATACTTAGAGGTCCCAAAAGGAACTTTGATGGGATATATGAGCTCCCCCACCCCATAGCACAGGATATCGAGGGGACTCCTTGGGGATAACTAGGCTGATTGGGCATTATTAGTAGTACTGTGGTTCATCACAGACCTAATTATAATCGACAAGAAGGGTAGGAGAGAGAGAGCACCAATCTCTAGTGCAAATGACCACGGTTTTACAATCCCATGTACGAATCAATAGATATAGGTGCAACCCTCACCTTATATAACCGCAAATAATTACACAGTACTTCTGATGTTGAAGTCTTTCCGTTCAGTATTCCAAGAATCCACGATACATACATACACATATATATATATATATACTAGCGACTTGCCCGTCAAAAAATGACGGCAATGTGATGTATATGTTTGTCAAGTTGTTTAGTTATTAACATATATTTTTGACACTTGTAAGTATTTTAATATGAACGTGTATTTTTGTAAAATGTTGATGTAATGGTTTTTTAAAATGTAATTTGTATCTGAAGAATTTGTTAACTTGAATATACATTGAATGAATAGGAAAGCAAAAAGTAAAAAGCCTTCTTGAAACGTTGCGAATTTTAACATGAAGTTTAAAATATATGTAAGCAATAACCTTCAAAGTATATATTTTGAAACTTTAACTTTATTTTTTATGTAAGTTTAGAAGTTGACAAAACATTTGTATAATTTTGAACATTATAAACAGGAACATAGTGAATACATTTTGTAACCTAATTTTTTATTAAAAGTATTAACATTTGAATGTAAAAACAATTGACCTTTAAATTAATCAGTATTAACATGCAATTTCTATCACAATAATTGTTAACTTGAATATACATTGAATGTAGAGGAAGGCATACAGTAAAACTCTGCTTAAAACGTACGTAATTAAAGTAATTCATTACTGAGCACATAAACTGGCGATAAACATTAATGTAGTTAGTAATCTTAAGATAACAGACAATATTTACATTGTGACTTAAAAGGTGCTTGACCTCTTAACATCCACTTTGTAATCTGTTGAATGAAATAACTTGCAAATATATTTTTTAAACTTGTAACATTAGAAACATTAACATAGTGACTTAACATTTTAACATAATTTTTACTAACAATGCAAGGCAAGTATTTTGTGCGGCGAATCATTCCTAAACAGTACTTTCATTAATTATGACTGAATTAAACAACTAATTGTTATGTATTTTGCAATGGTTTTAAAAAATGTTGGCATCTTGAATTTGTATCCTGCAAAGTTATAGTACTTCATAGTAGACAATGTTTTTAGTAAAAATACGTCCATCTTCTAATAAATCACCTTGACTTTCATTGTTTTCAATGTAAACTTTAATAGCCTGTGGATTTTTGCACCGTGACAACGCAACGTACAATTGACCATGTGCAAAAACTGGTTCTTCCAAGTAAATACCCACAGATTTGAAAGTTTGACCTTGTGATTTATTAATGGTCATGGCAAATGCCATAATAATGGGAAATTGTCTTCTTTGAAGTATAAAAGGGAGACTACTTTCACTTGGTGCTAAATCTATTCTTGGTATGAAAACTCTCTCTCCTTTATGGGTCCCAGTTAAAATTTCAGCATCTATAAAATGGTCCTTTAATTGTTGAACAATTAATCTTGTGCCATTGCATAGGCCTTTTTTGGGGTTCATATTTCGCAGTAACATGATAATTGCACCTTTCTTTAGCTGCAAAATATGTGGTGGCATTCCAGAAGGAGTTAAAGAGTTAATGAATTCAGTTGAAAAGTTTGCCTGACTTTCATTGTCATCAGCAAGTACAGAATCAGCACTGTGATAATTTCTTTGTGGTGCATTAATTTTTTTTAAGATTTCATTATTGAGTATTAATGCATCTTTATTTTTACACGTCAGTATAACTTGGTTGGCAAGCTCAGAATATTCTTCGTTATTTATGCTCCCTTCAAATATAGCCGATATAATATCTTGTTGACAAATCATATGAGGTGGGATCTCTACAGTGTCGTCAGGTAAATGTAGTATTTTTTCTGTTCTGCCTTCTCCAATTTTAATAAGCCAATCATTGAAATCAGTTTGGCCTTCTGATCTCATATTTTATTGCAGTTGAAGATGGGTAAAATGTTTCCATACTGTACTTGACTTTATACATGTTTCAATAATGTCTGTTCGATTTCCATGTACAACGACAGGTAATGTTTGTCTAAAATCGCCACCCAACAAAATTACCTTTCCACCAAATGGAAAAATATTATCCATGACTTCACGAAGCAAACGGTCAATACATTGGAGGGCATAGCATGACATCATTGTGGCCTCATCTATTATAATTAATTTACATTTCTTCAATTTCTTTGCTTGTAAGGATGTCATGCGAATATCTGACACTGAATTTTCCAAAATAGGCACTGGCAGTTTAAATCCACTATGAACAGTTCTTCCACCTTCTAATAAAAGTGCAGCAATTCCAGTAGTGGCAAACGCCATTGCTATTTGTCCTTGTGCTCGTACTGAACTCATTAATAAATTGTACAAATATGTTTTCCCTGATCCGCCAGGTCCATCAAGATAGAAATAACGCTCTGTCACCATGTCATCATCTATAGCATTTTTAATGGCATGAAATGCTTGCAATTGTAGTGTATTTAAAGTTGCAAGTCTTTCTTCTGTTCTTTCTGCTTGTAGTTGAATGTCATAGTCTTCAAAGTTAATGTCATCTATTAGACCTGGATCAGGCAAATTAAAACTTGCACAACTTAATCCATGAGTTAAAAAGACTTCTTGAATTTCCATTAAGGCTTTTAAGTGTGCAATGGGTTCATTGTATCGTCGCATAAAGTCTTCAGCCATATTACTTTTAAAAGTCTCCCACAAAGCTAATGCATTTGGAGCATTTGAGAAGATACAAATAAAAGCAAATTGTTCTCTCATCTGTCGTGGCATTTGACATTGTGCTGCTTCTTCTAAACATCTTTCCCACTCTGTATCATCAGCGAGTAAGTTTCTATTTCTTGCAGCTAAATGGAAGGATTCATATACAATGTCATTAACAGTTCTTAATTGTTCAAAACTTTGTGCTCCTGGAACATTTAAAAGTAATATCCGTAAGCAAAATCGTTCAACATCTCTTGGACTGACTGTGTAAATTCGTGGAATTATTTTATTGCCTCTGGTTTTTCTTGCTCTCCATAATCCATTCACAAAAACATAGTGATATGGAATTTCAATATATAAGTATTGTGTTGCTTGAGCATCAGTGGAATTTAATGCAAACCATGCAGTTAGTGTAGTGTGACGATCTTCACTTTGGGCCAATGCATTCATTTCATTTCCAGCATGGAAATAGACTAAATGTCGTTGTGGCAAATGTACTGCTAACCTATATACTGCATGTGATCTATCATGCATTTCAAATTTTAAAAGCCGCCACATAGCTTCTGGCGCACTAACATAGCGAGCATCTACATGAGATGCAAGTTCATCATGTACTAACTCACTACTTTCAGGGTTGTCTGCACTTTTGACGACTACAGTAGCTGCATCGTAACCTTTGTAAATATATTTGTAGACATATTTAATGGATTTGATGGAAGTGCAGGCTTCTACGTTGATGTGGGCGTTGTACTTCATGAGTAAATGTGGATTGTAGGGTACTACATATCTATTGTCCACTTTTTTTCCACGAATAATGGCACTATCTCCTTCTCTTCTTTTATAAAGTGGATATCCATCACAATTTGCATATGTTTTGTCTCTATAATCTTTTGGAAAATCTTTTGAACATTGATTATTTTCCATACATGGTGATTGTGGATTAAGGTCTCCACAGGGTCCATGAATCATGCGATGAGTAACAATCTCATATAGTCTACCATATAGTTCTGGATCTGGTAGTTCAGCAACTATGACTGCATCCACTTTGTCCAAAGTATCTAATTTATCTTTCTCTTGAAGTATTATGAGAAGATGTGCATGTGGAAGGCCTCTTTTTTGAAATTCAATGGTATATACATAAGCAAGACATTTGCCAAATAACTGATTTATAGTGAAGTCACGTATTAATTCATTTAATTTTATCTTAAAAACTCTGGCTACTAAATCTGGTCGATCTGAAGCACTTTGTCCAAGAAGTAGATTTTGATTAATTTCTGGCCATTGTGGATTACATGTAAATGTCACAAATAAATCTGGTTTTCCAAATTTTGTCACAATAGCCATAGCATCATTGTATCTTTCTCTCATATTTCGAGGAGATCCTTGAAAGGAAGATGGTAAAATGATGGCTTTGCCAGCTGTCATGTCTCTGCTTGTAGCCACGTCAGCAACATAGTCCATGAGTCCACAATATTGTTCTACACGTAGATTATCTTGTTGATATTTTATAAAGTTTAAATTATTTGCCTCAACTTGCAAATATGAATCAATAATCCATTGTTGTGTTAGTTTCCCACCACATAAAATTGGATTAAATTCATCTCTAATGGCAATTTGAGCAACTTTAAATTCAAGCATAGAAACATTATTTCGGATTCTGGCTTTAGCATTTGGGTAACTGGGAAGGGTTAATTTTGGTTGCCAACCTGCTTCTCCGTGTGGGAAAAAGATGGGATATGTCATTGGATCTAAATTTGGACTTAAGATATTAATATTAATAAATGGTTGGTCCTCATTTCTGGGATATACTCTAATGTCTCTTTGAAATGGTGGTTCTCCTTCATCATTCTGAAAGACCATTGCAACCTCATTTGATGTTGGCAAGTTATAACGACGTTTATCAGTATGTCTGTCTCTTTTAAGCACCATATTAACCTTTGGCATGGGTAATTGATGTCTTTGTGCATGAAGTAGTTGTTCATTTTCTACTTCTGCCAATTTTTTGTAAGCTTTACTGTAGGGATTGTTGTCCATAATGTTATTTAGTTCTATAAAAACACTGGGTAAGCATTTTTTATTTTCTTCCATCTGCATACATTGGTCAACAGCTTCCATTGTATCTAGGACATATAGTTGAGCGAATTTTCTTTGCTCTCCTTCCTCTGGATGTAAATGTGAAGTCCGATGATAAATTTGTCCTTGGACTTTAAAACAGTAAGGACCATGTCCTGGTACATTAGCAGCCAATGTTGCCCCCATAGATGCAAATGATATGGCACTATTGTAGGATCTTATGTTTGTCTTAAAATTTTTGTAATTTGGAAAAGTAGGTTCAGTCATAATATTTTGTAAATAGGTTGGAAATTGTTTCCTTTGTGGAAGTTTGAACTTTCCTTTTTGACAACAACTAATAAATTGTCCATCTCGGGGTCTCTCCTGTTTAAAATAATAAGCCTCACAAAATTGACATTGAGTAGTCATGTCCCCACAACTATGAACCTCTACTGCTAAAGACTTCAGTAAAGGACAATTTGCAAAGCATATTGGATGTTGACTTTCATATTCATCAGATGAAAAGTCATGAAATGTTTCAACAACAGGTTCTAAATGTTTAGTTTTTTTCATAGATTTTCTTGGTATATGTTGGACTTGTTTGGTTGAAATGTCCTGTAAGTTTTTAGTAACAGTTTGTAAATGCTTTGTTTTTGTAGTTGCTTTTTTTGGTCTGTCTTGACTGGTATGTTGTAAAATGTCATCTGATGTTTTAGGAACAGTTTGTAAATGCTTTATTATTTTTTTATTTTTTTTGGTTGTATCTTTCATTTTTGCAGCTGATATTCTTTTATTTGCAAGTCTTTTGCGTTCTTTTTCTCGTTGAATTTCTTTCTCCTCCGGTGTCTGCTGGGCGGCCCATCTCTCTTGTCTTTCTCTAGTTTGACGTCTTTTCTTCTCTTCTTTGGTCTCGTTATCAGCCATATAAATCTGTAAAGGAAAAAAAATAAATGTAATTGTGTATATTTAAAATTGTAATTCCTGTTAAAGATTCTTGTGCACAATTGGTGAATTAAAAGGCAAATCATTAATGTATCATTTATATTTAGTTAAATTTATAATTCCTTTTTCTCACTGGCTAAGAATTTGGCCAATGGAATCCTGCTGTAAATAAGCATGTAACATATTTTTTTCAAATAATGGTTTTATTTATTAAAAACGTTGTTTGTGGATAGATATTTACCACTGCAAAACTTCTTTGCTAAAAAAAAAAGTGATGTGGTTATTGAGCTATGTATGGCATAGTAGCAATTTAAATAAAATAAGGGAGATAGTAAATTAATTATTGTATTTTTCTGTTGACACAGATGCAACTGAAAGCAGTTTCTTTAGTTTTATACTTTAGTACTTATTATACTTTACCTTGGTTGAAGTGTGATTTAAATCCGAATGTTTGTTGGTCCTCGGTTCCAAATCGTTGTCCAATGGTGTGGTCCTCTGTTGGAAGTCCTCGTCCGATGGTGTGGTCCTGTGGCGATAGCCCTCGTCCGATGTTGTGGTCCTGTGGCGATATCCCTCGTCCGATGTTGTGGTCCGTTGGTGAAAGTCCTCGTCCGATGGTCTGGTCCTGTGTTGAAATTCCTCGTCTGCTGGTCTGGTCCTGTGTTGAAATTCCTCGTCTGCTGGTCTGGTCCGAGTCCTCGTCCGATGGTCCGGTCCTGTGGAAAAAGTCCTCGTCCGATTGTCTTCACGCAGTATCTGTTGTAATAGAAAATAGAAAATGTTGTTTGAGTGAAATGTCTTTTAAATAATTTAAAAATGTATTAATTTGACTGTATTGTATGAGTTATGGTTATTTTTTTCTATCTTTGTTTTTTTTAACTTTCTGTACAATCCGACAACTTTTGTTATTCTTATTGAAGGTTCTTAGTAAGGCTTGTGGGTTGTGATATATTAAATAAGATGTGTTTATGTTATTTTTTGTAGAATCCTGTTTTGTGCACACCACTTGTGGTATAGTTATTTAACCTTTTTTGGGATGGTTATAGTTAGTGAAACATGAAATAATATAATTAATGTAGTTTGCTATGTGTTTGTGTTAGTTTTTGACAATCCTGTTTGGTGCACAGCACTTGTACAAAACTTATTTCTTCTTGATTGTACAGGTTATAGGTTGTTAAACATTAAAGAAGAATGGTAATATAGTTTGCTATGAGTTTGTGTGATTTTTTGTACAATGCTATTAGGTGCACAACACTTTTGTTATTCTTATTTTTGCTTCTTTGTAAGGCTTATAGGTTGTTAAACATTGAATAATAAATTCTGTTTTGTGTGTAGCAGTTTGTGTGTCATTTAATTGCGATTTGGCTAATTGAATCGTGCCCTAAATAAGCACATAGGCCCTCATTCAATTCCGATTTTGCCAATTGAATACGGCTCTAAATAAGCACATAATATATATTTTTTAAAGAAGTTTTTAGTTAGTGAAAACCGTGCTTTTGGATAGATGCTTAATAACTAAAAACTTCTTTAAAAAATATATGTGACGTGCTTATTTAGACCCCTATTCAATTGGCAAAATTGCAATTGAATGAGGGCCATAGCATATTTTTTTAAATAAGTTTTTAGTCATTGAAAAACTTTATTTTTGATATCTTTTTAGTAACTAAAAACTTCTTTTAAAGAAATTGTTATGTTGTTATTTAGAGCCCTATTCAATTGGGCAAATTGCAATTGAATGAGGGCCTTTGTGTGTACCATATGTTGCATAGTTTGGCCCTCATTGAATTGCATTTTTTACAATGTAATAGTACTGTAAGGCCGTAATTGAATTGCAATGTAGAAATTTGAATAGGGTTGTAAATAAGCACATCACATATATTTGTTAAAATAGAATAAGGGCCTAAAAGTGCTTATTTATAGCCATATTTAATTTTCCAAAATAGCAATTGAATGAGGGCCTTTGGTTACTGCATTTGTTATATTGTGAGCTCCTCATTCAATTGTGTTTTGTCCAATGGAATAGAGCTCAATATCAGCACAGAGCATATTTTTTTACGGAATTTTGTATTTAGTGAAGTTGTATCCAAAAGCAACGTGTTCACAAAAGAAAAATTTCCTTTCAAAAATATGCTCTGTGCTTATATAGAGCCCTATTAAAATGGGCAAATCACATTTGAGTGAGGCCCTTGGCCATTAAAGATATATAGGTCCTCATTGAATTGCAATTTTGCCAATTGAAGAGGGCTCTATATAATCACATAACATATTTATTGAGCAAATTTTTTAGTTATTGAAAACCTTGATTGTGGTTAGAAATTCAGTAACTAAAAAGTTCTGTATAAAAAATATGTTATGTGCTTATATAGAGCCCTATTCAATTGAGGAAGTCGCAATTGAATAAGGCTCATGGTTATTTCTTGTTTATACTTAATACTTTACCTTGATAGAAGTTTTGAATGACAGACGGTCCCCTCCTGCCAATCTTAATCCGCCGGTCTTCTTGTAGTGTCTGTTTGAAAAAGAAAGTGAAATAGTTATTTGTATATTTATAATTTTTCATCTAGCATTGTTGTAAGCTAATTTTGTTGCATTGGCAATACACATAAATGTGTCACATGTCACTATACATTATACACATATATGTCCGTGTCACATGTCACTATGAAGGGGCAATACACAGAAATGTGCGTGTCACATGTCACTATACATTATACACATATACGTGCGTGTCACATGTCACTATGAAGGGGCAATACACAGAAATGTGCGTGTGAGATGTCACTATACATTATACACATATATGTCCGTGTCACATGTCACTATGAAGGGGCAATACACAGAAATGTGCGTGTCACATGTCACTATACATTATACACATATATGTCCGTGTCACATGTCACTATGCAGGGGCAATACACAGAAATGTGCGTGTCAGATGTCACTATACATTATAGACATATATGTGCGTGTCACATGTCACTATACATTATAGACATATATGTGCGTGTCAGATGTCACTATACATTATAGACATATATGTGCGTGTCAGATGTCACTATACATTATACACATATATGTGCGTGTCAGATGTCACTATACATTATAGACATATATGTGCGTGTCACATGTCACTATACATTCTATACATATATGTGCGTGTCAGATGTCACTATACATTATAGACATATATGTGCGTGTCGTCACTGTTTAATATTAAATTATGTATTTTTGTTGTTTTATTAAATGAACCGTATTTTTTTTGTGAGCCTATACACATAAATGTGCCATACATGATGACTACATAAATCCTAGTTTATTTTTTTATTTGTTTGACCTGTCCTGATAATAAAATGTAATATATTATAGCTTACCTCTCAGTTGTAATTTGCACAATGCAAAGTAGTAAATTAGTAAAGAATTGTCTTCTGAAGTAAAAGCAGCAGTTATCTCAGAAGTCACTCCGTTGATCACCTGAGGAGAAATGTATTTTTTTGTTTGAAATAGGCAGTATTTATAAACTTGTAGAAAGTTCTGGAAAGTGAGACCGTTAGAACGCAATACGCATGCGCTATTTGCGTTCCAGCTTACAATTTGCGTTCCATCCGCCATTTTCTGCGTATTACTGTTCAAAATGGTGTTTAAACTGATTGTGATACGTTCCGCATAGTATGTGTTTCATTATTGCGAGTAAGTGTAGTGTAGTTACGTCTGAAGCCTCGTTTTCGTTTTGTTCGTCGGCCATTTTTTCTCTCGCTTAGCGATGGTATTAGTGTCTAAAGTGTTTTATTTTGATTTAAATGTAGGTGTAACTTGTTTTTTTGAGGTGCTGGCTGGTTCCTCTTGCTGTAGGTAAGCTTTTTATGTGTTTGTTGTGTGTCTTTGTTAAGTTTTAAATGTTTGTATGTCGGCGTGTTGCGTCCGATGTTTGCGAAGTCGTAATGTGTGGTAACGTGTCTCGTATGGTGTTTGCGTCGCTTAACAAACTATTTATTGTCTAAACTCTTTTATTTTGAGTGCAATTAAGTTGTAAGTTGCATTTTTGAGGTCCTGGGTGCTTCCTGTTTGTGTAGGTAAGGTTTTTATGTATGTGCTGTGTGTATGTATTGTGTTTGTAATTTTGTAATGTTCGCGAGTTGCGTCCGAGTGTTGCGAGGCCGTAATGTGTGTGAACGTGGGTCGTATGTTGTTTGCGAGTGTCGTAATGTGTGTGAACGTGTGTCGTATGTTGTTTGCGAGTGTCGTAATGTGTTGCGACGTAAACTTTTTTTTGCAACGGTCGCAGTTGCTGCAACTGAAGACCTCGCTTTGCCTGTGGCGCTCCATGCCAGCAACTGAGGCCCTCGCTTCGCGAGGGTCCTCAGTTGCTGGCAAGGAGCGCCTTTGGCGCTCCATGCCAGCAACTGAGAACCTGGCACAGTGCCCTCGCTTCGCGAGGGCTGCGGGCTCGCTACGCGAGACGCGGCCCTCGCTTCGCGAGGCCCGCAACTCGCTACGCGAGCCCCGGCCCTCGCTTCGCGAGGCCCGCAACTCGCTACGCGAGCCCCGGCCCTCGCTTCGCGCGGGCCGCGGGCTCGCTACGCGAGCCCGCAGCGTTAGCAGCAACTCGTACGCTCACAACTATATATGTGATATATATATATATATATATATACTAGCAACTTGTACTGTGCGCATCAACTATATAGACCCCTCTAACACACTAATGAACGCATGTAATAACACAATAAGTGCCATGAGGGTCATCCAGGACCCTCATGACCCAAAGTCTAAGCACTACACCATTTTAACCCGGCCACTTATGGGGGTCTATCCAGACCCGCATAAGCCTCTATTTAACTCCATCAGTCCCATAAAGGTATATTATGACCATTACGGACCTGTTACAACCCAACATTAACCACATAAGTGCCATGACAGTCCTTAAGGACCATCCTGACGCTAAGTATAAACACTACACTGCACTATAACCCCCCAATAAAACATTAAATATCAACTAAACACCCTCTACACTAACCGATTAACACCTACACTACCTACCTACCCCCTAATAACCCCCTCCCCACCACTGTAATTACAAAAATAAAAAAAACTAAAGTCACCAAAAATAAAAAATGTACATTACAGAAAAAACAACCTAAGTCACTAAAAATAAAAAAAGGAACTTTACAGAAAATAAAAAAATACATTACAACCAACTCCACTACAGAAACAAAAATACTCACCTGAAAAGGAAATACATATAATACATACAATAAAATGCATACAATATAATACAATACAATTACATACAATACAATTACATACAATACAATACACCCCTATCTAATATACATCCCCCTATCTAATATACATCCCCCTTATCTAATATACATCCCCCATATCTAATATACAATACTATCTATCGAATATACAATACTATCTTTCTAATATACATCCCCCTATCTATCTAACATACATCCCCCTATCTATCTAATATACAATCCCCTATCAAATATACATCCCCTATCTAATATACATCCCCCTATCTAATGTACATCCCCTATCTAATATATATCCCACATATCTAATATACAATACTATCTATCTAATATACAATAAATACTATCTATGTACTATACATCCCCCTATCTATCTAATATACAGTACATGCTATCTCTATATAGCAACCCTAATTCTAAGCTACAATAAAATAATTAAGACCACTTACCTTTGAGAAGTTTCTTCAGATCACCAACCTAGGGTAAAAAAGATTAAAAAAAATAATACAACACGTTTACATAAAATAACTAAACATTCTAAATATTCTAAATATTATACTCACCTTTCCAGCATGTCCTGTTCCAGCATGTCACGTCCCAGCATGTCCCGTCCTCCATCATCTTTGCTTCTGCGGCTCAGCCCCTGTTAAAAAACACATTACATTAGTACACCTAAATGAACATGAAACCAAGTAAAATAAACACAATCTACATTGTACTTACCTCCCCGCGATGTCTCTGGCCTCCTCGTGTTGTGCCCCGGAAGCATCCACGCCCTTTAAAAAAAAAAACACACATCCGCCCTTGCGGATGTCTCCGACACTAATGAGCATCCTACGGAGTGTTCCAGAATTAAATTGGCAATGGCGGCTTCTGATTGGCTGAAAACGCTGTCTATTAAATTCAGCCAATGAGAAGACGCCAATTGTGAACCAATGAGAAAGGGATACACCCCAAAATCCCACGCTGATTGGATAACTCGCCTGTCAATCTTTATTTGAACGAATCCGAAGGCTTTATTGCCATCAGCGAATCACAATGGGATACACCCCCACGTACTGATTGGTGAAGACATCTGCGCTTTTCCATTGGCTGTAATACTGATTGACATTGACAATAGCCAATGAGAAGGCACAAATCCTTCACCAATCAGTACGTGGGGGTGTATTCCATTGTGATTGGCTATTGTCAGTGCAAACAATCAGAATGCGCAGATGCCTCCATCGAATCACCCTGTGTGGGTGTATTCCATTGTGATTGGCTGAAGGCATCTGCGCCTTGTGATTGGTTTAAATAAAGATTGTCAGGTGCATTATCCAGTCAGAGTGAGATTTTAGGGTGTATCCCTTTCTGATTTGTTCACACATTGGCGCCTCCTGATTTGGTGAATTTGATAGACAGCGATTTCAACCAATCAGAAGGCGTCATTGCCTATTTTCTTCCAGAAAAGTCTCTGGGAGCCTCATTAGCGTCGGGGATGTCCGTGAGTGCGGATTTTTTTTTTTTACAGGGCGTGGCAGAAGAGGAGCAGGAGGCCGGAGACATCGCGGGGAGGTAAGTACAATGTAGATTATGTTTATTTTATTTTGTTTTTATGTTTATGTATTAATGTTATGTTTTTTTTAACAGGTGCCGCAACAGAGAATAAGGACGGGACATGATGGAAAGGTGAGTAGAATATTTAGAATGTTTAGCATTTACTGTAAACGTGTTGCACTAATTTCTTTATTTTTTTTTCCCTAGGTGGCTGATCTGAATGGACATCTGCAAAGGTAAGTGATCTTAATTATTTTATTTTAGCTTAGAATTAGATTATTTTATATATAGATAGCATTTATTGTATGTTAGATAGGGTTATGTGTTTTATATAGGTAGCATAGCATGTATTGTATATTAGATTGTGGTATTTATTTAGATAGATTGGGGGATGTATATTAGATAGATAAGATATATATTAGATTATGCTATTTATTTAGATAGATTGGGGGATGTATATTAGATAGAATGTATTGTATATTAGATAGGGGTGTATTGTATGTTTTGTATTGTATTGTATTAAATTGCATTGTATTTAATTTTATTGTATTGCATTGTATTTTATGTATTATATTTATTTCCTTTTCAGGTGTGTATTTTTTTTTTCTGTAGTGGGGGGGGGGGGGGGTTGTAATGTGTTTTTATATTTTCTGTAATGTTCTTTTTTTTTATTTTTGGGATTAAGGTTTTTTTATTTTCTGTAATGTAGATTTTTTATTTTTTGTGACTTTGGTTTTTTATTTTATGTAATGTTGATTTTTTATTTTTTGTGACTTTAGGCTTTTTTATTTTCTGTAATTAGAGTGGTGGGGGTTATTAGGGGGTAGGCATGTAGGTAGTGTAGGTGTTAATAGGTTAGTGTAGAGGATGTTTAGTTGATATTTAATGTTTTATTGGGGGGGTATAGTGCAGTGTAGTGTTTTTTCTTAGTGTCATGATGGTCCTTGAGGACCGTCATGGCACTTATGTGGTTAATGTTGGATTGTAACAGGCCCATAATGGTCTTAATATACACTTATGGGACTGATGGGGTTAAATAGAGGCTTATGAGGGTCTGGATTGACCCCCATGAGTGACAGGGTTAGTGAAGGGCTTATGGGGGTCTGTATTGACCCCCATGAGTGACATGTTTAATGAAGGGCTTATGGGGGTCTTTATTGACCCTCATGAATGAAAGGGTTAATTAGGGGTTTATGGGGGTCTGTATTGACCCCCATGATTGACAGGGGCATTAATGAAGGGCTTATGGGGGTCTGTATTGACCCCCATGAGTAAAGGGGTTAACGAAGTGCTCATGGGGGTCTGTATTGACCCCCATGAGTGACACAGTTAATGAAGGGCTTATGTGGGTCTGTAGTGACCCCCATGAGTGACACAGTTAATGAAGGGCTTATGTGGGTCTGTAGTGACCCCCATGAGTGACAGGGTTAATGAAGGGCTTATGGGGGTCTATATTGACCCCCATAAATGACAGGGTTAATTATGGGTTTATGGGGGTCTGTATTGACCCCCATGAGTGACAGGGTTAATGAAGGGCTTATGGGGGTCTTTATTGACCCCCATAAATGACAGGGTTAATTAAGTGCTTATGGGGGTCTGTATTTACCCCCATGAGTGACAGGGTTAATGAAGGGCTTATGGGGGTCTTTATTGACCCCCATGAGTGAGGGGGTTAATGAAGGGCTTATGGAGGTCTGTATTGACCCCCATGAGTGACAGGGTTAATGAAGGGTTTATGGAGGTCTATATTGCCCCCCATGAGTGAGGGGGTTAATTAAGTGCTTATGGGGGTCTGTATTGACCCCCATGAGTGATATGGTTAATGAAGGTTTATGGGGGTCTGTATTGACCCCCATGAGTGACAGGGTTAATGAAGGTTTATGGGGGTCTGTATTGACCGCCATGAGTGACAGGGTTAATTAGGGGTTTATGGGGGTCTGTATTGAACCCCATGAGTGAGGGCGTTAATTAAGTGCTTATGGGGGTCTGTATTTACCCCCATGAGTGACAGGGTTAATGAAGGGCTTATGGGGGTCTATATTGACCCCCATAAATGACAGGGTTAATTATGGGTTTATGGGGGTCTGTATTGACCCCCATGAGTGACAGGGTTAATGAAGGGCTTATGGGGGTCTTTATTGACCCCCATAAATGACAGGGTTAATTAAGTGCTTATGGGGGTCTGTATTTACCCCCATGAGTGACAGGGTTAATGAAGGGCTTATGGGGGTCTTTATTGACCCCCATGAGTGAGGGGGTTAATGAAGGGCTTATGGAGGTCTGTATTGACCCTCATGAGTGACAGGGTTAATGAAGGGTTTATGGAGGTCTATATTGCCCCCCATGAGTGAGGGGGTTAATTAAGTGCTTATGGGGGTCTGTATTGACCCCCATGAGTGATATGGTTAATGAAGGTTTATGGGGGTCTGTATTGACCCCCATGAGTGAGAGGGTTAATGAAGGTTTATGGGGGTCTGTATTGACCGCCATGAGTGACAGGGTTAATTAGGGGTTTATGGGGGTCTGTATTGACCCCCATGAGTGAGGGGGTTAATTAAGTGCTTATGGGGGTCTGTATTTACCCCCATGAGTGACAGGGTTAATGAAGGGCTTATGGGGGTCTATATTGACCCCCATGAGTGAGGGGGTTAATGAAGGGCTTATGGAGGTCTGTATTGACCCCCATGAGTGACAGGGTTAATGAAGGGTTTATGGAGGTCTATATTGCCCCCCATGAGTGAGGGGGTTAATTAAGTGCTTATGGGGGTCTGTATTGACCTCCATGAGTGACAGGGTTAATGAAGGTTTATGGGGGTCTGTATTGACCGCCATGAGTGACAGGGTTAATTAGGGTTTTATGGGGGTCTGTATTGACCACCATGAGTGAGGGGGCTAATTAAGTGCTTATGGGGGTCTGTATTGACCTCCATGAGTGACAGGGTGATAGTGTATATTTGTTTTCTTTTATAACGGGTCCTTTAAGGACCTTTACGGTCCTTTAAGGACCTGTAACGCAGGAATTTTAAATTTTCATTGTAGAGTGGGTCCCCGATCGTGTGCGATTGGGACCCCCACTGTGATGGTTAATGTGGGGTTAATACAGGTCTCCGAGCTTATCTCGGATCCCTTCTTGGGTAAGTTGTACATGGCTGGGCTTTGAGCCTCGTTTTCGTTTTTTCAACGGCCATTTTTTCTCTCGCTTAGGTGATTTTCGTGTGTCTGAACTCAGGAATTTGGACATAAATGGAGATGTAACTTCACTTTCAGAGGTCTTAGGTGCCCCCCTTGCTATGGGTAAGCTTTTTATGTATTTTTTGTGAGTATTTGGTGTGTTTTGACTGTTTTTAGTTGCGCGCGGTTCGGTCGTTATGGTCGTATTTTTCGTGCGTGTGGGTGTTTGTTACGTTAAGGTTGGTTCCGAGGTCGTTTTTTTTTTAATAAGTCTTGCGTGTGTTAACCGCGTGTGAGGCGCCTTTGAGCCTCCACCTCCGCAAATTCGGACCAATTTGCGGACAAACACAGCCGACGTTGGAGCCTCCACCTCCGCAAATGCGGCTCCTCGCTTCACGAGGGTCCGCATTTGCGGACAAACACAGCCGAAGTTGGAGCCTCCACCTTCCGCAAATGCGGCCCCTAGCGAACTGCATCCCTCGCTTTGCGAGGGACGCAGTTCTTGCGAGCGTTAGCAACATTCGTAAATGCTCACAACTATATATGTGATATATATATATATGTATACGAACATGTGTACTAATGTGGATCGTACATTTATCACTATATCTCACAACGATTATATTGTTTCTATACTGGTAAGTGCAACACTGAATCTGGGTAGAACCATCATTTGGTTAGGAATACAATCATGTCCAAAGAATACAAATGTTTATACATTTATTGATATACAAATATTAAAATATTACTCAAAGTTTGATCAGACTGTGTTTCTCCACTTTGAAACACAGGCTTTCTCGATGAACGAATTACTTATAAAACGACATTTACATACATATAACATTTTTTCTCTGTATAATACATGTATGTGGTTCACATAATTGAGTATAAGGACACTGATTCAATACATGGTAAAATACACTGTACAATATAAACTTTAAAACTTTTTTTAAAACTTTTTTTTTAAAAAGAGTACATAATGAGAACTAAAGGTATATGTTAAATAAATGTTAAATATATACAGAGAATATCTATGCAGAGGATATCTATATACATGCATACAGACCAAAATGTATACATTATAAATACAGATATCATTAGGGTTTGAGTTGTATTTTCCAGATAAGTCTGGCACCTATATTCTTTATATGGGTATATGATTAAACCAACTTTAAATAGCGCTGGTACCTTCAGATAGTTTATATCCTCTAATGATTTAAGAACTGTCTTTAGTAAGTGCCATACAAGTGTATTAGCAGTACCCTGTGTATGTTGATATTGACTAATTGGGGGAATGGACACATACATAACATAAAAATATAAAAAAATATGAAGATTAGGATCTATGATGACGCAATGAGATTATACTGGGTATGAAATACATAAACATATACATTAGTGCATGAATACAATGATGTCTAGTGATTTTATGGCTTTTGAGCTATAATGATCCATATTGTACCTCCTGTTGATACTATTATTGTTAGAGGAGATATATATATATATATATATATATATATATATATATATATATATATATATATATATATATAAAAGAAAAGTAAAAATAATGATAATAATACTACTCCTGATAGACTACCCCAAAACATGGGAAACAATAGATTGAAATGGATATACATATTACCAAGTACCTAAGAATTACAACGTCTGGTAGTGATCAGTTTTAAAATACTAAAATATAATAGAATATAATAATAATAATAATAATAATAATAGGGTGTAATATATAATTTAATGTGGTATAATCTAGTGTGTCCCCTAAACAAGAACTGCTAGACAATTTGAATGGTACAGGATGTATATAAAACAGGTGTGTTCTATCTTTAATCACCCCTTCTAGAATGAAGATCAGGTGCTCACATGTGCATATACCTCAGGTGTTGTTTGTTTAGGAACTTCTTTCTGTGCTGGTGTACAAGCGCTGTGCTGTATCCTTGGCTGAGAGGTAAAAGTGATGTGGATCTGTTGATTCAGGCGTTTAATAGCGCCTGAATGAGTAAGTGATGTCACTTCCGGCGTCCATGTTGCCAGGATGTGCCAGTATGATTCCTGAGCCCTTTGGAAGTGGGGGGCATGTGGGGTGCTAGCTATCTGCAAAAAATGCATAGACCAAATGGCTAATCTGTGGGGTGTGTTCACAGACAGTCTATAAGAAGCAAATATCTGGAGCATAGACCACAGGAAAAATATCATATAATCTAAAACAGGCTTATTGGGTACATTTTATGTGTGAGACATGCTGCAAAAAGGCATTTATCTGTGCATAGACCAAATGGCTAATCTGTAGTGTGTGTTCACAGGAGATCCAAAAGAATGAAACCAATGTACAAAATAGAAAAACTAAAATAATAAAAAAAATATAACAATACTAACGATAAGATAATAAATTAGGCAAATATCTGGAAAACAGACCTGAAATATATACAGTATGAAGTATAAAATATATAATATAATACAAATTTGTTGTATGTGTGGCACTTGTATTTTTGTCTCTATATGAAGTAATAAATGTGTGTTAAATAGTCTAATTCGAGATATGGTTTTATATAAATGTGTGTGGATATATAAGGATTGGGGCTTTATGGTTAGTCCATGTATGGACTGCTGAATGTATCTTAAGTAGCTTAATCAAATAATTGGTTTATCATGGATGTGTGTGGATCTATTAACGGTAGGGGGTCCCGTGGTAGGTTCCCACATACGTCATGGAGATGTTAATTTCCACTGGGTCTAGAGAGGAATCATAGGCTGACATAAGCATCCATTAGATCTAAAAAGATATCATGAGGTGATAGTCGTATGGATACCATATAGATCTATACTATGGGTGTAAATATTAGTATAGGTGTATAAAATCTGAATATGGATATTGGGGAGGTGGTACATGATGTTTTTTGGGGGGTGTTTGACATAGAGAAATTGAGATTATTTTCAGTTCAGAATACCCTTATTTTTGGCTCCCAATAGGTTGTCTTTATATTTTATAAGGAAGTTATCAGATCTTTCTCCAATAGTGTATATGTTTCTGAATCACCTATTTGATTCTAAGATTCTTTGATATATGATTCCCTGTCTTGGATGACAATACCAACTCCCTTATCTGCTTATCTGATAATGATAGATTCTTCCTATCTCAGGTCCTCGAGAGCCTCTCTTTGTTTTTTGCTTAGATTGGATTTCCTGAAATGCTTCTTAGCACATGTTTTTTTCTATCTCTCTTATCATGAGGTTCTTAAAGACAGGTATAAAATGTCCCTGTGACTGGACTAGGTAAACAATTTAGGGGGGGTTGTAATGAGTGGATAATTGGATCATAGGGTATTTCTGTATCGTAAGTGGGCTTTTTATTTCTAGTTTGGATGATGGATTCATCTAGATTAACCCCGGTCCTTCTAGTTCATTCAGTGTCAAAAGAGTGTTTATGTCATCTCTGTCAAGTACAATGTTTGTATGTAAATCATTTGAATGTTTTATTTAAAGAGGGATAGAACAGATACATTTTTATGTAGTAACTTGACTCCGACATTGTGTTAGGGTAGAAGGAGAAAATTAATCTAATATAGAGGACTGATTTTTAGCATGATAGAAAAGTACACTAATGTTACTGTAAAATAAACATTTATTAAAATAGATTAAAAAGCGTTAACAACATTGTATAAAAATGATATACTCATTTAAAAGACTTAAAATGAAACATGTCCAACTCTGAAGAAAATAATAATAATTCAATTGTTTGTATATTGTATCACTGTAATATCATTGAATATTTAAAAGTTTAAACCAACAAAATGAACATTTTTTGAAACAGAAATAAGCAAAAATGGAATTCATTCATTAAATAGGCATAATGTGTCAGCAGTGAGAAAAAAATAAAAGGGGAGAAAGAAGAAAAACACTTAGAAGAGATATAGCAGCAATGAAAAAAAGGGGGGAGTGAATAATGGTTTAAAGTGGGAAGTGCTTAAAGAAGACACTCTTTAAATATAAGACTGCAGATAAATAATATAGTATACTAATACATATATTGCAAAGACAAATAAGCTAATATTGTGATGTGAATCATTCGAAGGTATTGACTCATCGGTATCCTCACCGTTTCTTTATTTTGATATCTTCTAAATTGTAATTATAATCCCAACAATATAGAAACCCACTTGAAGACTTTGGTAGAGCTGATGCAGGATGAGCTGCAGTAGATTGTAGTTCATCATAGTTCCTGTTAGTAAATTCTTCTGATATGTTGTGAGTTAATTTGCATGTCATTACTCAAAATCCTTATCTGCCGTTTTTACGACATAGTTCTGTTAGAAACAGATTTTCTGACCTGTCTTGGTTATTTGACTATGTTTAAAAAAAAAATTCTTCTTTTTTCTATTTTTAAAGGAGAATTCCATTTTCAACACAATATGTAAGGGTGCTTTGTATATAGCCACATACAGTTATACAGTCTACAAACATATGTTCCTTTTTAAATGTGATTTTGTAATATTATTCTGACAATTATGGAATTTAACACTCATCCGATCTGAAAGAAAAATTAACAGTAGTTTCAAATATGCATCAAATCGTGCTATTATGTTTATTACAATCTTAGTGATTTCTCATGTTTTAGGTATATTTATATTAATGTATATAATCATATAAAATAAAATATAAATGGCTCTCCTATTAATCTCTTGAACTGTCAATTGTGTCACCAGATACTTAAAACTGCTAGAGTTACTGGCCATTTGAGAAACCGGTCTAATGGAAAAACATATTTGGATCCCCGGTACTCCTTCTGTCAAAAGACAAATTTAGATTTTAAGGTCCCTGTCTCTGTTCTGTCCCTGGAGCTATACCTCTCTAAGGAAACATTTGTTCTGAAACATATTTACAACTTATAAGATGCAAATATTCTATTTGATTATATTAAATAGTTAACATTTTCAAATTCATATATTTGTAAATTTATATTCTGTTGCTGACTTGGGGCCTCATTCAAATGAT
Organism: Discoglossus pictus; assembly: GCA_027410445.1. Taxonomy (NCBI): domain Eukaryota; kingdom Metazoa; phylum Chordata; class Amphibia; order Anura; family Alytidae; genus Discoglossus; species Discoglossus pictus. The sequence continues at coordinate 46,868,786 of CM050164.1, forward strand.
GGCTGCAAAACGACCGTATCTCTGCGATCCCTTACTAGGTGCTACGGCCCCTTGCCTGCATTGGTATTCAAAGGAAAAGGGCCGCAAGCCATCCCTTCCTACGGCCGATCGCAAGACAGGCAATCAGCCGTGAGCTTTGGCGGGCTTGTACCTGATCGCGGGCGTTAGCTGCAGATCCATGTGCAAGACAGCCAAACTAAAAACTAAAATTTCAAGGAAGAACTGTACAGCACTATAAATGATGGGGGACACATTGGGGGACATGAGGATGACAATATATTACATTGGCTAGCTGGCACATCGCCGCTAGCCAATACTGTCATTTGTGGTCACAGTCCACCAGGCTTGAAGATCTAGTCGCTGACTTGGAGGTCATCCAAGCCAATTCTCCAAGCACGACGGACTTGTGGCCACAAATGACAGTAATGGCTAGCGGTGATGTGCCAGCTAGCCAATGTAGTACATGTCATCCTCATGTCCCCTCTAATGTCCCCCATCAATTACAGCACTGTACAGTGCTGTATTGAATATATATTTAACCCTAAAGATACCCAAGCCTTCCGAGTCCCTCCTTGGCTCCTTAAATGTACCGGGACACACTAATGGTTATCCCAAGCCGTGGAGGTACTATAAGTAACCCCCACATCAACTAACATTAAATCCCCCATGCTTCAGGGTCCCCATCAGGACACCACAATAACCCTTGCAGTGGGGATCCCCATCGTGGACTCTGGGGCATTAAAAGTTCAAATTTCCTGCCATGAAAGGACCTTAAAGGGCCTTAAAGGACATGTGATCAATAAAACTATTAACCACTGCTGAGGAGGTACTATAAGTACCCCTCGGCACCTAAAATTAACCCCATCACTCATGTCAATATAACCCCCCAGTCCAATTGGGGTCTATATGGACCCCTATAGGACACTAATGACCCCTAAGTTAACCCTATAAGTGCCACGAGGGTCCTCCAGGACCTTTATGACAAAGCCTAAGTACTACACTACACTATTAACTCTAACTATATCCCATTAACCCCTTTGCCATAACTTTACCCCAATAACCCATACTAAACCCTATTTAACTTGGCATATTTAACCCTACCTGGACCTAATAACCCCAATTGGGCTTATTTAATCCCAACTTGGCCTATTTAACCTTACCTGGACCTAATAACCCTAAATGGGCCTATTTAACCCTAACTGTCCTTTTTAACTCCTTCTAGCCCTATATAACTACATCTAAGTTTATGTAACCCCATCTATCGATAACTTATGGGGGTCCAAACAGACCCCCATAAGCCTCCATCTAACCCCATCACTTATGGGGGTCCATACAGACCCCCATAAGCCTCTATTTAACCCAATCTATGAAAACCCTGATAGGACAATGAGAACCCTAATATTAACCCCATAAGTGCCATGAGGGTCCACCAGGACCCTCATGACACTAAGTACAAACACTACACTACACTACTCTCCCCCAATAAACCACTGAAACTAAACTAACCCCCTCTAATCTAACCTATAAACTCTACCTACCTAACACCTACCCTAACCTATTAACACCTATACTACCTACCTAACCCTCTATTAAACCCTCTATTAAACCCACTAATTGCACAAAATAAAAAAAGCTAAGTTACAAAAAATGAAAATTACAAACCACCCCACTACAAAAGAAAAAACAAAAGAACATTACACAACCCCCTTACCCACAACAAAAAATAAAAAAAGAATTACGCACCTGCAAAGAAAATACACACACATATACATAACATTACAATACAGAAATAAATACAGTACTATTAACCCCCTAAGTACAATAAATGTCTCCCTATCTACATTACATATCCCCCTGACTACAATACATGACCCCTATCTATAAAACATTACCCCAAACTACAAAATATTAACCCCTAACTACAATACATTAAACCCTAACTACAATACATTTCCCCATCTATAAAACATTACCCCCTAACTACAATACCCTACTACAATTACCCCTATAAATAATACATTAAACCCTATCTACAATACATTAAAAAGCCTAAATCTAACCTAGAATAGAATAAATAAGATCACTTACCTTCTTTAGATGTCCATTCAGCAGGTCGCACCTCCTAGGAAAAAAATAAATATAAATGTAGTCACAAATAAAGACAACAAAAATAAATACACATTCTAAATATAAAACTTACCTTTCCACCATGTCCCCGTCCTTCTTCTTGTCTTCTCTGGCTCGGCCCCTGGATAAAAGAAACATCGCATTAGTGCAGCAAGGTTAATGTGGGGATCTTGCAGAGCTTTTAATCAGACCCCTGCAGCAAGGGTTAATGTGTGCACATTGCAGGGGTTACGATAGGGACCCCTGCATTATAGGGTTAATGTGTGCACCCTGCAGAGGTCCCGTTCAGACCCCTGCATTATAGGGTTAATGTTAGGACACTCCAGGTGTCCCAATCGTGACCCTTGCAGCCAGCTTAATTGAAGGGTATGCAAGGTCTTCACAGGGTGCAAGTAAGCTGCGCCCATTTTTTGGTGTTTAGCGGGGTTGACGGCATGGTGATCGGAGGATTTGAATAGGGATGGGTGATTTCATGCGGCCGAATCTCTTGTGGCTGATTGAGATCCAAGACTTTGCCTGCAGTGAGCTGCGATTGGTGTGGCCGCAAGGGAACGCAGGGCGCCGGCTGAAAGCCGGTCGAAGCCTTTGGCTGCATGGGATTAGAATAGGAAAGTAGCTTGCTGCCACCCCTTGAGGCCACACAGCTCCTACGGCCTGGATTAGAATGAGGCCCTTGGAAGGGATTTTTAAGAGCTATAAGACTTTTCAAGCCTATCTTATAATATTTGTAATTATATTTCATTGACTTATTGTGCTTTGCAGGCTATTTCTTTTATGCAAGATACTAGATCGCAAACTACAATAATTTTCCTTTTGTGATATATGGCTCACAAATTATACTTTTGTATAGCTATGGAAATAATACAGTCCATGCTGTGATGGGTTGTCCAGTATAAAACACTATCATTAAACATATTTATACACCTATATGTCTTGTTTTTTCTCCAATCACAACCAGGCTAGTTCTTCCTCCCATATAAATATTTTTTTTGCCTCACTCAGTTCAACACACCTCACTGACCTTGCAGCAAGATCAAGGAGCTTTCATTGGCCATTGGTCCTTAGCATTAAGCTGGTAACCTGGGTGATAATTAGCTATTCAGGGCCTTGGATAAAAAAGTTATACTCTAGATCAGAGATTCCAAACCTTTTTCTCAAGGGCCCCTAGATAGGTAACGATTTTGGTTTAACACTGTTTGAATACAGATGAGACAATTAGAAATCAACAGACTGCATGGCCCCATGAAAACATGCCCTGTCAAGGGGTCCTTGAGAATAGGGTTGGGAGGCATTGCTCTAGATTTTTTTTTGTATGGGAAATGTCCTGTTAAATCCTCTTGCATTTGTAAGTCTAAATCTTTATGGTCATCAACCTGTCAACCTATGCTGTCAAAAACCTTGAAACTATGATACCATATTGCCCTTGAATAGAGTAAGGCTTTGAATAAAAGCACAAAAAAAATACTAAATTAAAATAAAAAACTATAATTAAAAATCCAAATTGAAACAGTATAAAGTTTTTGAGAGCTAGGCAGAAAACACATTGCAGTGGTTTCGTCCAACCTAGAAGACAAACTTGCGTATGCCTCTTTAAGGAAAAAGTTAAAGAATTTGTGCTGAATTAAGACCAATATCTGAATGGTTCTGTAAATTATTGGAGAGATATGTTTGTTAAAGATTCCAAAGGCTCTATAAACTGTGAGATGCACCAATCTGATAATATATAGCCGACAATATTTAATAAATATTATAGCTTTTCATAGACATTCTACTTAAATAATAATAAATAAACAAGTACAAGAAAAATATAATCCCAACGAGCACTGCAACATATACAGCAAACTGTGTGCTACAAGATAATGATTTGTACAGAAAAGTGAGAACATAGCTGTAACAGATGGCAATGTGCAATTCTTTTTTACAATGTGATTTTGAAACATCTGGTCCAAAGATGATAATGACTGACTTTTTAGAACCAAGTCTTTTCTAGCTTATCATCAGCCGTGAAAAAATTACCTGTAGCTAAAATGTGCCTGAGCATTAAGAGAAAAGAACAAAAATATTAATAAGTGAAATAATGGCATATGCTTTTGCCAATCTGAAATTTACAAAACAACTTTAATTGTTTAAAAAGCAAACAAATTCTTAGACACTGAATCATCAAACTATTTAAATGATTACTGCAATGCTCTAACAACGGGTGATCGTTATTTTTAATTAAGCATTTATCTTGAATAAAATTTATATTCAATGATTTATAAAAGCTATATTCAATATTAACTTTATTTCCATACATAAACTTCCATACTTCCAGCTGAGCTGCCATGGGCCTCATTCAATTGCAAGCCTGTCATTTCTTTCATATAGGCCGCATGTCTGCGAGTTCGAAATTTGTTACATTTTAGTCTGTATCACAGAGCTAAAGCCTAAAACCGTTAATCATGAACCCGTAAGTAGCAATTTAGGGCATGATCATGATCAATTAAGCAAACCCGTAAGTTACAATTAAGACAGAGCAAATAGTAAATGAGAGCGTCATCATGACGTCAGTAAAACATGGAGTTTAAACTGCAAAAAATTAGGCCCTCATTCTATTATCGGCCGTAGGAGATGCGGGGCCGCAAGGACCGGTTGCAAGCTATTTGCCTATTCTATTCCCTTCCGGCCGGGGACACCGGCAGGCTTGCGGCCGGCGCCTTGTTATCCCTTTGATCTTAAACGGCCGCAAGAGTTTCGGCTGCAAGAAAATCCCTGTTTCTATTCAATTGCTCCGGGAACCCTCTCTGCAAGGCTAAAACCGAGCCGCAGCTTACTTGCAGCAAAAAGGTCCTGCAAGCACACAATTAAGCACATAATAAAGCCATCCTGCACTCTGAGGAGACGATAAAGTGATTGTAGGTGTTAGCATTCATAGCACAACATTCCCCTACACTCAAATCCGTAAATGATTTTTTTTTAAATTCATGTCAAATATCCGTGGACAAAGTCCAGAGGGCTTGGAGCACCTCAGACCCGCAAAGGCTGCGGGATTAGCCTCTGTCAAGTCCATAAATGGGTAAAATAGACCTACGGGTCGTAAAGGGCTTACTTACAAGTCGTAGCATAGAAAAGCCATCCTGTACTTTTATTAGAAGTGAAAGTGATGTTTGGTTTTAGAATTAATAGCTCAACATTCCCCTACTCTAAAATCCGCAAATAAAGATATTTAACTTCATGTTCAATATTCGTGTTTTATCTATCATGCAAGCCCGCATGGGCTTGAATAAGGAGCTACGGGCTTGATCATTGAAGTCCGTGGGACTTGGACGGATTTTAAAATCAAAGTACAATTTGGCGATGTGCAAGTTTGAGAATGTTTTGCTATTAATCCTCATGCCCCCCCATTATGTTCTCCATCATTTACAGTGCTTTGCAGTGCTGTATTGAATATATATTGGCTTCTACAATGCTTTGTTTGCGGCCCTCCACCTCCGAACCCGTACGGGTTTTAACAAGGACGAGCCCGCGGGACGACGGGACGGAAAGTAAACCGTAAATGATATATCGGATTTGGGCTGATGTGCAAGCTTGAGAGGGTGTTGCTATTAATCCTCATGTCCCCCATTATGATGCCTAGCATTTACGGAGCTTTATAGTGCCATCTTGAATTTATATTTGCATTTACAGTTTTCTGACTTTGCAGCCGGAAAACAAGATTTACGGGCGCTGGAAAAACGCTTCCGGCCGTTTGCATGATATGCGGCCGGCCGGAAGGGGGATATCCTTGCGGCGCCATCTATTTGAATTGCAAGGTAAAGGTAGCTCTACACGGGGCCGTAAGACGGCCGCAAGGAATCGCAGCTTTGCGGCCGTTTTATGGCCGATAATTGAATGAGGGCCTTAGTGTGAAGTTCCCATATGCAATCTTACTCGCAATCCGGCAATGTAGAAATCAATAAAAATTAATGAAGAAACTGTGCTAGTCCATGTGGGTGGCCTGCTATGTATTAACTCCTTGATTCCTGGGATCAATATAACATGGAAATAAAAGGTAAAAAAAAAATTTTTATTACAGATTTGCGAGCTTGAGACTTGTGCAATTAATTATAATGCATTTCATTGCTTTCCCAGTCTTTTAAAGTACAGTAGTGTGCTTATATTTGCTTTTACAGTGCAGCGAACAGGCGTTTAACCCATTTGCGAGTCCTATCAAGTACTCATAGAAATGTTTTATACATTTGCCATTTACGGATTTTAAGGCAATTGCAGGCTTGTTGAATTGTTGCAATTGAATATGGACTAGCGCTGGTAACATTTGCAGGCTTGAAACATCAAAGGAGGAGATAGGACGGAGTTAAGTTTTTTACAACCACAGTGATTTTGAGCCTGTAACTCTCAAATGGATTGCGAGTAGCAAAATGCACCCTATTGAATATCAGTAACTTTTACGGGTTACATTACGGGCTCCAGTAATTACAATTTAGCCAACTGAAAGGGGGCCATTGTGTATTAAGTTGGTTCACTTTGTCAAAAACATAAGATTGTGTCTTACCATTTAGGATTGCTCTCAAGTCAGAGCTGTTCTCACCCTTTGTTAACCTCATAAGCAGTGGTGAAAGCAGCTCAACTGGAGGCTTGGAAGTTGATGTTTGAAAGGTTTTAATATTGAATATAAAATACTAGCGACTTGCCCCTCACACCCTGACATGTTTTTTTTTATTTATGTATTTTTATTATTACATGCAATTTCCATAGTGTTATATGTAATGTTATTTTTCCATGTCATATTCGGTATCTATGAAAAAGTACAACAATTATTTGAATGAGCAGTGAATTTATTTATTTTTGCAACATGCAACTTGTATTTCAACAACTGGTAAACCATCCTTTTATAAAAAATATTAACAATTTTAATTGTAAGGTATGCAGAAATAATATAACAATGGGTCAACTTTGTATGAATCAATATTTGTATTGTAAAGAATTACATGCTATTGAAAACATCTGTAAATGTGTATTACTGATCTTAGTTGCATAGTAATTGAGGTTGAAAAAAGTATTTTGGTCCCTGAAGATCAACCTTTTAAGATGTCCAGTGATCTGGAATATTGAATCCAGAGGAAGGCAAATAGAACACCCCACCATCCCCCCCCCCCCCCGTGAAACTTAGCCAATTGTGTCAAAGGGAGAACAAAAATCAGTTCCTTCCTGAGGCCAGATACTGGCGATTGGATTACTCCCTGGATCAATACTATCTATTAAATTATACCTTTAAATGGCAAATCAAATGCAATAATCCCCCCTACTGACATCCACTGAAACATCTAAATACATACAATGAAACAACTTACAACACCTCCTAAAATACAATATTAACATTACAAACAGTACATTTATTTATAAACAGAAACATTTGAATTCTATGAAAATGGCACATATTTGTTTTGTGGAGCCGATTGTGTTTCCTCCAAGAAGATGTGAAGAGACTCATTGCAATATGCATTATTATCCGAAATTGGTTGTTTTAAAGTACAAAAGGCCACTTCCAACTCATTAGAATATGTTATCTTCAGTATTTTTGCATTAATAAAATGCCACATAGAGTTGTCTATGTTCAAGTGGTTCCTATAAACAGAGCCCAGCAGACTTGAAATTTTGTCTATGGTATTTAACCAATGTTCATTGTTTTGTTTTTTTTGTTTGTTTTTTGTTGCTTGGTGGTTTCTCTAAAAAGAGCCCAACAGATGGGATGTAACCACTGTTTTGTTTTTTGAGCATCTGTTGTATTGTTATCCTTTTTTGCAAATGAAGTTACAGCACCTCATAGTAGACAATATTTTTTGTAAACATTCTCCCATCATCTAATAAATCACCCTGACTTTGTTTTTTTTTTCAATATAAACTTTAATTTACTCTCGATTTTTGCATCTCGAAAATGCAACATACAATTGGCCATGGGCAAATGCTGGTTCTTCTAAAAGGATGCCAACGGATTTAAAAGTTTGTCCTAGGGATTTATTAATGGTCATTGCAAATGCTATGAAGATGGGAAATTGTCTCCTATGAAGTACAAAAGGCAAGCTACTCTCACTTGGAGCCAAATCTATTCTTTGTATGAAAACTTGTTCACCTTTCTACCATTCAGAATTTCAGCATTTCTGAAATGTTCTTTTAATTCCTGGACAATTAATCTGGTCCCATTACAAAGTCCTTTTTTTAGGTTCATATTTCACAGTAACATGACAATTTTTTTTAACTGCAAATATGTGGTGGCATTCCAGATTGAGTTAATTAATAAATTCAGTAGAAAAGTTTGTTGCACTTTGTCAACAAGTACACAATCTGCATTTTAATATTTTTTTGTGGTGCATCTATTAATTTTAATATTTCATTATTCAGAAGCAATGCATCTTTTTTTGGATGTTAATATTACTTTGTAATCTTTGTCAGCATTTGTATTTTGGAATATAGCTGACTTGAGTTAATGTTTGCAAATCATTTGCAATGCAATTTCCACAGTATCATTGGGTAAATAAATTATTCACTCTGTTTTTCTTTATCCAATTTTAATTTGCCAATCATTTAATTTAATTTGAATTCATTTTGTCTTTCAGATCTCATATTTTTTCTAATTTACGGTGAGTAAATAGTTTCCATACTGTACTTGCCTTTATACATGTTTCTACAATGTCTGTTCGATTTCCATGTACAATGAAGGAAATGTTTGCCTAAAATCTCCACCAAACAACATCAACTTTCCCAAAAAGGCAAATCATTATCCATAACAAACGCTCAATACATTGTAGAGCATGGCATGACATCATTGTTGCCTTATCTATTATAATTAATTTACTGTTTTCAACTTTTTTTTGCTTGTAATGATTTGATTCTAATATCTGACACTGATGTTTCCAGAAAGGGAACTGGCAGTTTAAATCCACTATGCACAGTTCTTCCACCTTCTAACAAAAGTGCGGCAATTCCAGTTGTTGCAAATGGCAGTGCAATTTGACCTTGTGCTCGAATGAACCTAAATTAATAAATTATATAGATACATTTTTCCTGATCCACTTGGTCCATCTAGATAGAAATAAGGCTCTTTAAACATGTCATCATCTAGTGTAATTTTTATGGTGTTAAATACTTGCAATTGTAATATATTTAAAGTAGCAACTTTTTCTTTGTTTTTTGCTTTTCAAGATCAGTGTCATAGTCTTCAAAGTTTATTTCCTCTATGAGTCCTGGATCTGGCAGATTAAAAGTTGCATGAAATGCTTTTAATTCTGCAATAGACTCATTGTATCATTGCAAAAAGTCTTCAGACATATTTATTTTAAATTTGTCCCACAAAGCTAATGCATTTGGAGCATTAGAAAAGATGCAAATTACTGCAAATTGTTCCATCATCTGCTGTGGCATTTGACACAGGGCTGCTGCTTCTTCTAGTCATCTTTCCCATTCTTTATCATCAGCTAGGAAGTTTCTGTGTCATGCAGCTAAATGAAATGTGTCATAAACTATGTCATTAACAGTTCTCAATTGTTCAAAACTTTGTGCACCAGGAACATTTAAAAAAAATAAACAAAAGCAGAAACGTTCAATGTCACTTGGATTTACAGTATAAATTCTTGTAATAATTTTATTCCCACGTCATTTTTGTTTTCACCATAATTTATTAACGAAAACATAATGATATGGAATGTCAATGTATAAGAATTCCCTTGCCTCCAAGTCGTTATAATTTAATCCAAGCAGTAAGTATAGTTTGTCGATGCTCATTTTCTGCCAAAGCATTTCTTTCATTACCAGAATTAAAGTAAATTAAGTGTCTTTGCGGCAAATATACAGCTAATCAATATACTGCATGTGAACCATCATGCATTTCAAATTTTAGAAGACGCCACATTGCTTCTAATGCACTTACATATCGAGCATCTACATGAGATGCCAATTCATCATGTAATAACTCACTTTCTTCTTAATTTTCTGCACTTTTGACCACTACGGTAGCTGTATCATATCCTTTGTAAATATATTTGTAGACATATTTAATTGATTTTATGTAAGTGCAAGCCTCCACATTAATGTGTGCATTCTACTTCTTAAGCAAATGTGGATTGTATGGCACAAAATATCTGTTAAATACAATTTTCCCTGAATAATTACATTTTGGCCTTCTCTTCTTCTACAGTGCCTTGCAAAAGAATTAGCCCCATTGACATTTACCTATTTTGTTACATTACAGTCTTAAGTTTTAATCTGAATTTGATGTGATGGATCAGAACACAATAGTCTAAGTTGGTGAAGTAAATAAGAAAAATATATACATAAAAGTATTTTTTAGAAATAGAAAACCGAAAATTGGCATGTCCGTATGTATTCAACGCCTTTGTTATGAAGCCCATAAAATGTTCTGGTGCAACCAATTACCTTCAGACGTCACAAAATTAGTGAAATGATGTCCACCTGTGTGCAATCTAAGTGTCACATGATCTGTCATTACATATACCCATCTTTTTTGAAAGACCCCAGAGGCTGCAACACCTAAGCAAGATGAACCACTAACCAAACACTGCCATGAAGACCAAGAAACTCTCCAAACAAGTAAGGGACAATGTTGTTGAGAACTACAAGTCAGGGTTAGTTTATAAAAAATATCCAATTCTTTGATGATCCCCAGGAGCACCATCAAATCTATCATAACCAAATGGAAAGAAGATGGCACAACAGCAAACCTGCGAAGAGACGGACGCTCACCAAAACTCACGGACTGGGCAAGCAGGACATTAATCAGAGAGGCAGCACAGAGCCTTGGAGAAGCTGCAGAGTTCCACAGCAGAGACTGGAGTATCTGTACATATGACGACAATAAGCCATACGCTCCAGAAAGTTAGGCTTTATGGCAGTGTGGCCAAAAGAAAGCCATTACTTTCAGCAAAATACAAAATGGCAAGTTTTTGAGTTTGCAAAAAGGCATGTGGGAGACTCCCAAAATGTATGGAGTAAGGTGCTCTGGTCTGATGAGACTAAAATTTTTCTTTTCGGCCATCAAAGAAAATGCTGTTTGGCTCAAACCCAACACATCACATCACCCAAAGAACACCATCCCCACAGTGAAACATGGTGGTGGCAGCATCATAGTGTGGGTATGTTTTTCAGCAGCCGGGACTGGGAAACTGATCAGAGTTGAGGGAAAAATGGATGGTGCTGAATACAGGGATATTCTTGAGCAAAACCTGTACCACTCTGTGCGTGATTTGAGGCTAGGACGGAGGTTCACCTTCCAGCAGGACAATGACCCCAAACAAAATGCTAAAGCAACTCCTGAGTGGTTTAACGGGAAACATATACATATGTTGGGATGGCCTGGTCAAAGCCCAGACCTCAATCCAATAGAAAATCTGTGGTCAGACTTAAAGATTGATGTTCACAAGCAAACCATCCAACTTAAAGGAGCTGGAGCAGTTTTGCAAGGAGGAATGCGCAAGAATGTGGTAAGCTCATAGAGACTTATCCAAAGTGACTTGGAGCTGTGATTGCCGAAAAGGTGGCTCTACAAAGTATTGACTTTAGGCGGGTGAATAGTTATGCACATTTATTGTTGTTTGCTTCACAATAAAAAAACACATCTTCAAAGTTGTGGGCATGTTCTGTAAATTAAAATGATGCAACTCCTCAAACAATCCATGTTAATTCCAGGTTGTGAGACAACCAAACCCCAAAAATGCCAAGAGGGTGAATATTTTGCAAGGCACTGTATATAATGGATAGCCATCACAATTTGCATATGTGTTGTCTCTATAATCTTTTGGAAATTCTTTAGTGCATTTATTATTTTCTATACAGGGTGACTATGGATTAATATCTCCACACAGTCCATGAATCATGCGATGAGTTACAATCTCATATATTCTACCATTTACTTCTGGATCTGGTAGTTCAGAAATAATCCCTGAATCAAAAGAATATGTGCATGTGGAAGGCCACTTTTTTAAAATTCTATTGTATAAACATAAGCCAGACATTTGCTAAATAAGTTATGGTTATGTCATGTATTAATTCAGTTAATTTTATTTTGAAGACTCTTGCCACTAAATTTGGTCTATGGAAGCAGTTTTCCCAATTAGCAGACTCTGTACAATCTCTGGCCATTGTAGATTACATGTAAATATAATAAAGAAAATTGGGTTTCAACAATTTAGCTACAAAAGTCATAGCATCATTGTATCTTTCTTGCATATTACGAGGAGATCCTTGTAAAGAAGAAGGTGAAATGATGGCTTTGCCAGCTGGCAGCTCTCTGTTTTAGTCACCTCAGCTACATAATCCCTCAGTCCACAATACTGTTCTACATGAAGTTTATATTGTTGATATTTAATAAAATGTAATATTTTTGCATCAACTTGCAAAAATGAATGAATGATCCATTGTTGTGTCAGTTTTCCACCACATAAAATTGTATAAAAATGAATCTCGAATTGCAGTTTGAGCCATTTTAAATTCAAGCTTGGAAATATTATTTCTGACATGTACTTTAGTATTTGGATAACTGTCAAGTGTTAACTTTGGTTGCCATCCTGGTTCCCCATTTGGAAAAAAAATGAGATATGTCATTAGATTCAAATTAGTACTTAAGATACTTATGTTAATGAAAAGTTGCTAAAAATTTCTGGGATATATTCTGAAATCCCTCTGAAATGATGGTTCTCCCTCGTCATTTTGAAAGACCATTGCAACCTCATTTGATGTTGGTAAGTTATAACAGTATTTATTAGAATGGTGATCTTGTTTAGGAACCAAATTAACTTTTGTGATTGACAACTGATTTAGTTCTGAATAAATGCATATTTCTTATTCAAGTTCTGACTATTTTTTATAAGCTTGAGTGCATGGGTTTTTGGCCATAATTTTATCAAGCTCTATAAAAACAATGGATAAGCATTTTTTATTTTCTGGAAGCTGCATCCGTTGTTCAACAGCTTCCATTGTATCTAGGACATATACTGTAGTTGAGCAAATTTTCTTTGCTCCCCTTCTTCTGGATATGAATGGGAAGTGTAGTGGAAACTTTGCCCTTGTACTTTAAAGCAGCAAGGGCCATGCCCTGGGACATTACCAGCTAATGTTTCACCCATATATGCAAAAGAAATGGCACTATAATAAGATCTTTTGTTTATTTAGAAATTTTTGTAATTTGGGAAAGTAGGCTCAGTTATAATGCTTTTTTAATATGTTTGGAATTGTTGTCTTTGTGGAAGTCTTACCTTGCCTTTTTGACCGCAACTAATGAACTCCCCATCTCTGGGTCTTTCCTGTTGGAAATGATAAGCACAAAAAAATTACAGACAATGTTCATCAAACCACAATTATGAACCTCTACTGTTAACCATTTAAATAAAAGACTATCCTGAGAACATATATCAATATTACTCTGTAAATCAACATTACTATCACTACCTGATTTTTCTGCTGCACTTTTTATATGTTTATGTTTTTTGTTTGCTTTCTTTGGCGTGGGTGTTACTTTCTTAGCCACTTGTCTTTTCCCTGCAAGTTTCTCCCGTTTTTTTTCTTATCTAATTTTCTGTTGCTCCAGCGTTTGTCAATCTTTCCATTTTTGTACACGTTCTCTTGTTTGACGTATTTTCTGTTCCTCTTTGTTTTTGGTATCCACCATAGTAATCTGTAGATTTGTACTTTTCATCCTTGTTTACAATTTTTGTTCAAATAAAATGTTTTTCATTTTGTGCTATCCTGTTTTGTGTGCCCCACTGTAGTGATGTCGCGAACATCAAATTTTTGGTTCGAGAATAGCGAACGCAAACTTCATCAAATGTTCGTGAACGGGCGAACATCGGCGTACCGCCATAGACTTCAATGGGCAGGCGAATTTCAAAACCCACAGGGACTCTTTCTGGCCACAATAGTGATGGGAACGTTGATTCAAGGGGACTGACACCTGGACTGTGGCATGCCGGAGGGGGATCCATGGCAAAACTCCCACGGAAAATTACATAGTTGATGCAGAGTCTGGTTTTAAGCCATAAAGGGCATAAATCATCTAACATTCCTAAATTGTTTGGAATAACATGCTTTAAGACATCAGGTATGATGTTGTATCGATCAGGTAGTGTAAGGGTTACACCCGCTTCACAGTAGCAGACCAATCTCCCCGTTTAATGCACCGCAAACAACCGCAAACAGTCCCTTTGCACAACCGCAAACTCCCCATTTGCACAAGGTTGGATACCAAGCTAGCCATGTCCCATTCCTTGTCCTCACTGATGTCATTGAAGGTCTCTTCCTCCACCCAGCCACCAAGGGTCCCTGAAAGGTGACAACAAGCCCCCTGGGACGCCTGCTGGTCTTCCACCTCCTCAAAGCCACCTTCCTCCTCTGACTCCTCTTCTTCAGACTCCCAGAGTCTGGGGGCTTCCACTGCCCAGCATGGAATATTATACACAGGTCAGAGTCTGGGGGCTTCCACTGCACAGCATGGAATATTGTACACAGGTCAGAGTCTAGGGGCTTCCACTGCACAGCATGGAAGATTATACGTGTTGCCTCTGTCTGCGTTATTATAAGGTGTGTACTGTTAAGTAGTACTATTCCTATCGGTTTAATCCCTGTTACGTCCACTATCAGGGGACGTGTATATGGCATGGATTTTTGGAAGCGGGAGATGGAAAAAGATGCTTGGTCGGTCCTCCCACTTCAAATTTGGGGCACTGCGCGTGCAATCTAAGGTGCCACCAGATATGAGTGTCACTGTGCACTGGCAAAAGTTGGCAGAGTATGCGCTGTAGGCCTCACACACATGCCTGTAGGCAGGCAACTGATATTTAATCGATTACAGTCAAAAAAGTGTTGTTTTATGTCACTGTACACTACGGTTGCACCAGATATGACGTATCACTGTGCACTGGCAAAAGTTGGCAGAGTAGATGCAATAGGCTTCACACACACGCCTGTAGGCAGGCAATTGCTATTCAATCTATTACAGTCAAAAAAGTGTTGTTTTATGTCACTGTACACTACTGTTGCACCAGATATGATGCATCACTGTGCACTGGCAAAAGTTAGCAAAGTAGATGCAATAGGCTTCACACACACGCCTGTAGGCAGGCAATTGCTATTCAATCTATTACAGTCAAAAAAGTGTTGTTTTATGTCACTGTACACTACTGTTGCACCAGATATGATGTATCACTGTGCACTGGCAAAAGTTGGCAGAGTAGATGCAATAGGCTTCACACACACGCCTGTAGGCAGGCAACTGATATTCAATCGATTACAGTCAAGAAAGTGTTGTTTTATTTCACTGAGCACAATATAAGCTGTTAGGTGTTAGCCTGTCACACACGCTGGCAGGCAAGCATATGCAATTAGATTACACAGAAAAAAATTATAAAATAAAATAAATGATGTTCTAGCCCTAAAAAGGGCTTTTTGGGTTGCTGCCCTTCAGATGGAAGGCTCTGGAAGGGAGTGTATGCTGCTGATTGGCTGGAATGTGTCTGTTGACTGTGAGGTGCAGGGTCAAAGTTTCCTCAATGATAAAGAATAGGGGGCGAACCCAAAAGCGCATGTGTTCGCCGTTCGCTGCGAACGCGAACATGCAAAAATCGCTGCGAATAGTCCGCCGGCGAACTGTTCGGGATATTTCTACCCCACTGTTGTCATTAGGGTTATATGGTTAGGATTAGAGGGATAGGGTGTTGGTGTTATAGGGTTAGGGTGCTGGCTTTTGAAAATGTGGATTATAGGGTTATGGGGTTTGGCTTGATTTGTGGATTAGGGGATTAGGGTGAGAGAGTTATGGTTATAGGGTTAGGCTGTGGTACGCTTACAGAAAGGCGCACACCAAATAGGAGAGGTCCTTCCAATTTGTATGTGTATACAGCAGTACATTACATTAATCTCCTTTTTTTATTTTGTCTTATCCTGTTTTGTGTGTGCCACTGTTGGAATTAGGGTTATGGGGTTTGGCTTAGAGGGTTAGGGTGTTAGGTTTTTCAGTGTAATAGATTAGGGTTAGGGGGTGGGCTTATACTTTTTAGGTTAGAGGGTTAAGGGGGATATGGGTTAGAGGGTTACAGTGATGATGTTAGGATTAGGAGGTTTGGGTCATTAACTGTGGATTAGAGGTTTCGGCTCATAGGGTTATGGTTATAGAGTTCGGTTGCAACGCGATTCCACCAAGGTGCACACAAAACATGATAAATCCTTCTGACTTCCATTAATGTCCTATTTTTTTAAACTTTTGTTTGGTGAGATATTTAAATGAGTATGCAATTTCCCTCATCTTCACTTATTAATATGAAAACCATCCTTCATCTATTGTTTTATTTTTTTGTTTTACATTGTTATACTGTACCTGTTGTCTTTCATTTGTTCTCTCTAAATTCCTGTAGAAGTGTGTCTTTGTAAGTATTCCCTGCTGCCAATGTTCCTATGACACTCTTCAGGCAGTGTCTGTTGAAAATGACAGAGAGATGCAAATATTAAAATTACTTTTGCCACAATTTTTTTGTGAGTAAGACTATACTATTTTTGTTGTCCAAATAATGTTTTGTTTTTTTTTGGGGGGGGGGGGTAAATTGATGTTCTTTACCTGTTCTGTGTAATTTGCTGTCTGTAACTTTCTGCAGAGTTTACAGTCTGTGTTAAACTGTTCAGTGCTGCAAATTTTTCAGTGACAATCTTCAGGCAGTGTCTGTTGAAAAAGACAGAAATATGCAAATGTTGAAATGAACAGTAAATATTAATTATAATGTGTTTTACTAAGACCATACATTATTATTTGAAATATCTCTTAATAAATGTTATTTTGCAGTAACTCTCTCCATTATACAGTACATGAATAATGTTGTTAATCCAAACATGTATTTTTTATTTTTTATTTATGAATTAATTATTAATTAATTAAAGCTTACTTATTTGCTGTAATTAGCTTTTTTCCAACTTCTAAAGTGATAATAATGTTGCTTCAAATGTAACGCCACCAGAGAAATGTACAGTCACACTGTTAATCACCTGAGGAGAAATTGAGAACAATCTAGATACTGTCCAGTATTTATAGAGTGCCAGCTCCAGGAGAAACCGTTAAAGCGCAGTGCACATGCGCGATTTGTGTTGTAGCCGCCATTTTTTTCAAACTACTTGCTGCATATAAAATGGCGTTGATTTGTGAAGTCTTGCGTTGTTGCCGTTGAAGTTAGTATCCATTACGTACCCTGTGATCAACCTCGTTTTGATAAATGTACGTTTTTTTTTCCATTTTTTTTCTTGCTTAGGAGATTTTTGATCGTTAAAAAATGGCAAATATGCCTCAAATTCACTTGCAACCTCACTCACAGGCTCACTGGCTCTCCCCCTGTGCTGTGTGTAAGTGAATTTGAGGCATAATTGAGTTTTTTGTGGTTGTCTTCCAGACCTCTCATCACAAGCCCTCATCGGTAGCCCTGCATTACCAACAACCCCCGCAACTACGACAAATATATATATACTAGAGACTTGCCCATCAAAAATGACGGGGCAATAAAATTGTAAGGCAGGTAATGCTGCTTGCCACAGACAGTGAGTGTTTTGGTCGTCTGAGACCCGTCTGCGCTCATTGCGAGCCTCGCGCTGAGCGCCTTTGGCGCTCATCACATGGCTTGCAATGAGCGCCTTCATCACTCATTGCAAGCCTCTCTGTTGGTGTATTTTTTTTATGAGAGGCACTTTAAGGGTCGTATAGCCTCGTGTTCATTTTTTTCGGCGGACATTTTTCTTTTCTCGCTTAGGGGATTTTCGAGTGTTTAAACTTGGTAAATGGGACTTAAATTGAGGTGTAACCCTACTTCCAGATATCCTGGGTGTCCCCCCTTGCTGTGGCTAAGGTTTTTATTAGATTTTTGTGTGTATTTAGTGTTTTTTTATGTTTTCTGCTGTGCGCGGTTCGGGCCGTTAAGGTCGTATTTTTGCGAGTTTGTAATTTTTTTTTCTAAGTCCCACGGCTCATAGTTTTTTGTGTAAGTCTGTATAATTTTTTTCTAAGTCCCACGGCTCGTATTTTGTTGTGTAAGTCCGTATTTAGTCATTGCGTGTTTTTTTCAAAGTCCCGTAGAGCCTCCACCTCCACAAATGCGGCCCCTCGCCTTGCGAGGGTCCGCATTTGCGGCTTGCAATGAGCCTTTGGCTCATTGCAGCCGACGTTGGCGCTCGCAAATCGCAACAATGTTTTGTAGATTAACAACCGTTATATGTGATGTGATAGTCCAGCACTATCTTGCCTTGCAATTCAACAACCTTCTAACTATCGTACGTGTATTATTACAATACCTTAACTAAAATAATATACCACCAAATTCATTAAATTAATTTCTTCCCACATGTTATTATGTGTGTTTATATCACCCCACAATAAACATAAAAGTGAATCTCTATTTCTCATCTTTGTCATTTTGCAAACCTACCCACTCAGTATTATGAGAGTTACCTATTTTTCCAAATAACATGTGATGTCTTTTGCAAAATTATAATATAATAAATATAATATAATAATATTTCAATATGTGAAAATATCTAGCTAAACATATCAAAAGCCTGCACTTGATTATTTTTATAGTATGAGTCAACAGCATATACCTTAAAATACAATAAATACAAACCGGTACAGTATAAGAATTATCTAGGAGGTCTCCATGAAGAGAAACGACAACTCACATGTTAAAAAGCAGATAGACAGCCCCTGGAGACAGCATGGGGGAGGGGGCTTTTGATCGGGCTAGTGCTAGGAAGTCCTTGGTGGGTTTGTAATGGTGGGAGGAGTTGTCACTTTAATAAAACTAGTACTTTCCTGCCCATGGCAGTTATTCTGACTGGAGCACATGCTGAATATCCCTCCCTTCCTATTGGTGAATTTATTGACAAATTGTCAAAGTTGGGGGTTTGCAAGGATGATTGCTCGCTATAGGGTGGAGCCCAATTATTTGGCAGATGGTCTTACACCACGGTTGGTGCGGAGGCCTCTTGGGCACAGGGTTCCTTGGTTGGTTGTGAGCTATCTTATAGTTTTGACCAATCACTGCTGTTCTTTTATGTTGTTTTATGTTTATCAATAAAGCTGTGGTCTGTTTTATCCCACACCTGGTGTCAAGTGTATTATTTGGGTTGGTGTTATATATGAGTAATATATATACGTACTCAGACAATTATGCAGAGATGTGCTCTTGTACATTAATACCCTTTCCAACAGTCCTGCTGAATAGACTGTCAGTATTCATTGCATCCCAGTTCTCCCACTTCCGGAAGCTGATCAACAGAAAAGAAAATTGTAGATTACATTTCAGCATCATTGAATATAAATTGCAATAAATTAGAGCATGTATCATTTTTTTACCGTTTAATAATTAGAAAATGTTGCCTCTTTTCAAGTGTGTATTTTAAATATGACCACGGTAGTCCTTTAACTAAGAAGAGTACAAAACATAACCTACCTGTAATAAGGATATTATATCTATAAAATAAGGTTAGTGGCCATGACGTTATACATTTATATCATACATTTTCTTTCATGCCTCATTTAAAATTTGGGACTTTAATTTGATTGCAGTACTGAGTAACTAAACACATCTCTTCTAATTATCTAGAGATACTCCATATAGAATACTGTGCTTGCTGATAATTGCTCTACATAATAATTCAGTCCAGGTTTTTGGCTTCGGTTTCTGGAATCACAAACAACACATTTTCTAAGACATCGATGGATGGAAAAATTCACAAGTCTTTGGGAACAGAAATGGGAAAGGAGCAGCCTAAGGGAATCTAACGTAATTTCATTCATAGGAAGGGGTATTATAGTCTGAATAGTTTTGCCCAGTGTTTTGCAATTTCGTTTGAGTTCTTAGAATACAACTGATCTGAAAGTGACACAGAGAGGGTTTCATAATTAACTATAGGTAATAACAAATAATTTATCAGTGGGATGGAAAATATATTGCATTTTCTTGCAATACACTTACATTGAGATGTTTTATTTATGCCTGATTTGCATAACATAAAATATGGAACTCTCTTAGATTTAAAATACTTGAATGAATAAAAAACAATGGCGGACTCAATAATGTGTAATATTACAGGCAAAAATTAATTATTGTTAAACTTTTATTTAAAAAACTGACCTGAAGTTACATATTCTGTGTCTCAGGGTACACATTATCTTGTTCTGTAAACCAAGTTGACTTCCTATTGTAATTTTAAAATCTGTTTTATAATCAAGAAATGCAGCATTACATTATTAGTGAGTTATTCTGTTTTGTATTTCTATTGAGTACACATGGCCCCTAAACAAATTATTTATAGGATGTTACTGTGTTACATAAGCATTCAGGAGTTCTTTTAGGTAGATTAGTCTCCATAAGAACTATAGCTTCACTGAATATAAATGATATCCTACATCAGAAGGCATTCAAATTCAACTATGTAATTGGGAAACAAAATCAAGGACTTAGATGTTAACTGCAAAAACAAAGACGAGAGTTGATAACACAGACAGCAAAATATTTGTTATTGTTTCCTTTTTTCTTTTTAATACCTTTCTCTAAGTTAAGCTTTTTGCTCATGTTCTAAAATGTTTAAGTTACATATGTAAACTCGCTTTACTGACTATAAGCTAGAGAAAAAGAGAAAAAAATAGTTGGATTAAGCAAGAAAAATTATTGCAAAAGTAACATATAGTTTGAAAGATATTGCTTTTTTTGTTGTCAAATGCTGTTTGTTTTATATGACATGTAATTGACACCTGCATGTTGATGCAAGCATTATTTGATGTTATGATGACAATAAAAAACATTGTTAAAAAAAAAAAGATTTACTTTCCATGTTGTAGGCAACCCATTTGAAAATTAACAAAAAGTTGTGAATTACTAATAATAAAGAAGGTGAATCATCTGTATTATACATAATATCAGCCTTATTAAATTGTGATTCGGCCAATTGAATAGGGCTCTATATAGGCACAGAGCATAATTTGTTTACAGAAGTTTTTAGTTAGTGAACTTCTATCCAAAAGCAAAGTCTTCACTAACTAAAACCTTCTGTAAAAAAATATGCTCTGTGCTTATATAGAGCCCTTTTCAATTGGCTGAATCGCAATTTAATCTGGCTGTATATCTGTAAAGATAATTATTTAATTTCTTATTCTCAATGTTTCAACGTGTGCCAGATCTTTTTGCACAAAAAGTATACTTCTTTAATATATTATGTAATAGATTATTGTGTTAGATGTTAAATATGAAATATTCTGTACCTGAGTTAGCCTCTGTTTAAATCACAGAGGCTAACTCACGTACAGAATATTGCATATTTATTAAAAACATCACAAAATAATGTAGTATATGGTATATTGAATACATTCATACAGAAATAATTATCTCAACATGAAATATTTGCAAACAGAGACTCACATAAGAACATTGTATACATAGAAAACCTAAAGAAAACGGTAAGCATGAGTTTTAAAGAAAATATATAAAAAAAGAGGACTTGTACTCCTTTATCTAACAGCAGGGGTGTTTAGGAGGGTTGTACCCTACTGTCGGTGCTTCACACCTAATTTGTGATAAACAAAAATACATTTTTAGAGTATTGTGCAGAAATTATTATTAATATATCATTTTAACATTAGAAACACGCTGCTGGTTACATTAATTAAAACATAAACGAGAGGACAACTATTATAGTGTACTACCTATCATAAATATGATTAGGGTGTTGGCACTAGGCTCTTATTGGAACATTAGTCTATAGAGCCACTATGAATTGGGTTTGGTTTGTCTATTTGTAGATAAGGGATAGTACCTCTAAAAAAATATGATCAATATAGTAATCATTATTATAAGTTTTTTGTGTCGATTTTATTTTGTAACAACTATAATCATTAGATAGCTATGACTAATTTACAGGAACTGATTTACATACATCATTTGAAGTGTAATATTTTCATATATAATCAAGTCATCTGGGCAGATTTTTAAGATTTCCAAAGTGTGTTTGTAGTTTTAATTGTTAATATGGTGCTTATACTCAAACTGAAAAAAAACTACTGGGAGAAAAAAACGCTTGGCAAGAAAAAAAGGGGTGAACAAAAGGAAGAAAGGAGACTGATAAATTATAATACCAGTACATTTTATATAGTAAAGTGTAAATTGGTCTCCCTATATTTCAAGACACCAAGTGTCAAAAGAAAATTATTAATAAAAAAAGTCCTAACTGCATTAATCTATGCAGTATAGAGCAGTGATATAGTGATCTCAACTGTTCATATGTAACTCTATATATATGTAATAAATATATATAATTATGTGTATATATATTCAGGTAGCATTGGACCAATATTTCCTGGTTAGAAGCTCTAATTATACCAGTATTAATATATATATGTATTTATTAATAAAATAATAAAAAATTCTGCACAATCCTCCCCCAAAAAATTTTTGTTTAAAGAAAATATAGATAGCCTCTTCAAGAAGCTTCTATAGAATATATGTGTTCCTAGATATGATCTTAAATATAATATGTATAGCTCTTGAAGCTTTTTATGTTTGATATATATTTTTTAAGTAGATTAATTAATTGTATCCTCCTCAAGGTAATTATGATATTACATGTACACTCACTTACTTCTAAGAAGTACCCAGAATAAAAGATACCTTCTGGGCTGTCATATTACAAAGTTGTGATCTAAAGACATGACCACAGGACAGGGACCTCACACTACATGAGACACTGGTAGTGTGAAGCCACTCCCATGTGGCTTTAGGTCCCAGCTCTGCAAGGTGGTTCTCTCATGAAGAAGGGACACTAAGAAAAAAGTTTGCTCCATAAGGTAAGAATCTATTTATTTTCGGGGCTTGTTAAAAGTTGTTTTTCCAAATGACACTGAGGAGAAAAAAAGTAATTACGTAACTTAGTTAAATTATTCATAAACAACAAAAAAGTGTCAGTTTAAGTCAACCTAAACCAATGACAAGAGGGCATCATTTAAGGCTAGATGAAAGACTTCACCTTTTAGCAAAATAAGTACTTACAGTAAGGACAGCAATGTTGTGGAACTTTCTACCATCAAGAAAGGAAGGGTCATCCTGTTCTAGGCCACTCACTGACTCTTATTTCTTACTAGAGAATTGCCCGTCAAAAAATGACGGCAATGAAATTGTAAGGTAGATAATGCTGTTTGGTGTATAATAATGAAATATGTAATACATTACTAAATGAATATACTGTACCTATTTTGAAGCATTGTGCTGAAGAGCTGGCAATCTGTGTTGATGTTGCTGCAGCATTAGTGGTGTGGAGCTGCTGTGTAAGCATGCTGAATGTGTGCACTGTGTGGTATGAATATCCGTAGGTCGTTTGTTGCGTTTTGCGAGTTTGTTGTGGTGTTTTGCGAGTTTCTTGTGGTGTTTTGCGAGTTTAGAGTGCTGTAGCCTTGTTTTCGTTTTGTTCGGCGGCCATTTTTTCTCTCGCTTATATTTTTTTTCGTCTCTAAACTGTTTTATTTCGAGTAAAATCGAGGTGTAAGTTGTATTTTTGAGGTCCTGGGTGCTCCCTCTTGGTGTAGGTAAGGTTTTTATGTATGTGCTGTGTGTATGTATTGTGTTTTACATTTTGTAATGTTCGCGAGTTGCGTCTGAGTGTTGCGAGGCCGTAAATGTGTGTGAACGTGTGTCGTATGTTGTTTGCGAGTGTCGTAATGTGTGTGTCGTGCTATTTGGTTTGCGACGTGAAGTTTGCGAGGGTCGCAGTTGCTGGCATGGAGCGCCTTCGGCGCTCCATGCCAGCAACTGCGGCCCTCGCTTTGCGAGGTCCTCAGGTGCTGGCATGGAGCGCCTATGGTGCTCCATGCCAGCAACTGAGACCCTCGGCCACTGCCCTCGCTTTGCGAGGGCCGCGGCTCGCTGCGCGAGCCCGCAGCGTTAGCAACAACTCGTACGCTCACAACTATATATGTGATTTCACCTAATACCTTATAGTAAATGCATGCAACATCCTAGCAACATATCTGAAGAGAACATTCTATATTATAAAGGAACAATACAGCATTAGTTACCCATTGACATGGCTCTTCCTTCAACATATGTAAGAGATGGATGTGACATCACATTAATTCATGTTTCCTGCACACATATTAAAAAATGGCATGAATCAGACCAGGGGTTCAAAAGTTAGTAAAAGTATCTTTTACACATAACACACAGACATTTCACATATCCCCCATAGTTAGCCACACAATACACATATAGGGACAATAGGTGGGTCACACCTCCCTGAGGCTACCTGGCAACTTTGATACAATCAGACATGGATTAGATCATCCTCCTTTGTTCTTATGTCTGAGAATGAAAACACTTTATACAATAGACTTCCTTATCTTATGAGGAGTCTCTGTAATAGGATTATCTATTATGCCCAGGTCTGCAATAGTCTGGGCTAATATTCTGCAGAGCATAAACCAACATACATACAGTATAATAGTAGGATCATATTTTAACCATAATAATAACCATAAAACAGGGTAAAACAGTGATGGGTTCCGTTACATTTCCTATCTCTCCAAACAGGTATGCTGCTTTCACCTGAATACATCCTCTGATTTGTACCTGATATATACCCTTAATCTGCCTTCTTATATCATTATTATGGTATATATTTTACATTTTGTTCATATATCCAGTCAATTTTCCTTGCACATTCTTTTGATGTACATATGATTTTCTACTTGGTACTTGCAACAATTTAGTGCATTTCCTGATAAGGAACAGACACTTCCCGACCATAATTGTCAATTGGGCAGTCTGTGAACTGCTTATTATACCAAACTATTCCCACTTGACTGATCAGATCCCTAAAATCTAATGCCCCCCACGGAAAGAATTGCTATGAAAGGCTTTTCCAAGATGTAACTTCAGATGTATCTGTTCATTTGACCCAAGCATGACCCAGATGATATGTTTACCAGAATAACAAGACAAAGACAACGTGTTGTATGAAAACAGGCCACAGTGTTTATTTGTAAACTCAATGATGGATGACCATAAACAATAACCATGAATCAATAAATAAATAAAGAATTGAGAGGAGGAGCCAGGCCGTGCCATCTTAAGGTAGAGACTCATCCACTTCACTATTGGCCCAGCAACTCACGACCACAGGATACCACTTGCTGTTCCGCCCCAATAAGCTCCATGGCCCCCTGCACACCTTCCTTGAAAATGAACATCGTGAGCTTGAGGCCAGTCTTATAAAGATGAAAAAACAATCCACATCTGCTCCCTTGAGCTGTTGTTTGCGAGTGTCGTAATGTGTGTGTCGTGCTATTTGGTTTGCGACGTGAAGTTTGCGAGGGTCGCAGTTGCTGGCATGGAGCGCCTTCGGCGCTCCATGCCAGCAACTGCGGCCCTCGCTTTGCGAGGTCCTCAGGTGCTGGCATGGAGCGCCTACGGTGCTCCATACCAGCAACTGAGACCCTCGGCCACTGCCCTCGCTTTGCGAGGGCCGCGGCTCGCTGCGCAAGCCCGCAGCGTTAGCAACAACTCGTACGCTCACAACTATATATGTGATTTCACCTAATACCTTATAGTAAATGCATGCAACATCCTAGCAACATATCTGAAGAGAACATTCTATATTATAAAGGAACAATACAGCATTAGTTACCCATTGACATGGCTCTTCCTTCAACATATGTAAGAGATGGATGTGACATCACATTAATTCATGTTTCCTGCACACATATTAAAAAATGGCATGAATCAGACCAGGGGTTCAAAAGTTAGTAAAAGTATCTTTTACACATAACACACAGACATTTCACATATCCCCCATAGTTGGCCACACAATACACATATAGGGACAATAGGTGGGTCACACCTCCCTGAGGCTACCTGGCAACTTTGATACAATCAGACATGGATTAGATCATCCTCCTTTGTTCTTATGTCTGAGAATGAAAACACTTTATACAATAGACTTCCTTATCTTATGAGGAGTCTCTGTAATAGGATTATCTATTATGCCCAGGTCTGCAATAGTCTGGGCTAATATTCTGCAGAGCATAAACCAACATACATACAGTATAATAGTAGGATCATATTTTAACCATAATAATAACCATAAAACAGGGTAAAACAGTGATGGGTTCCGTTACATTTCCTATCTCTCCAAACAGGTATGCTGCTTTCACCTGAATACATCCTCTGATTTGTACCTGATATATACCCTTAATCTGCCTTCTTATATCATTATTATGGTATATATTTTACATTTTGTTCATATATCCAGTCAATTTTCCTTGCACATTCTTTTGATGTACATATGATTTTCTACTTGGTACTTGCAACAATTTAGTGCATTTCCTGATAAGGAACAGACACTTCCCGACCATAATTGTCAATTGGGCAGTCTGTGAACTGCTTATTATACCAAACTATTCCCACTTGACTGATCAGATCCCTAAAATCTAATGCCCCCCATGGAAAGAATTGCTATGAAAGGCTTTTCCAAGATGTAACTTCAGATGTATCTGTTCATATGACCCAAGCATGACCCAGATGATATGTTTACCAGAATAACAAGACCAAGACAACGTGTTGTATGAAAACAGGCCACAGTGTTTATTTGTAAACTCAATGATGGATGACCATAAACAATAACCATAAATCAATAAATAAATAAACAATTGAGAGGAGGAGCCAGGCCATGCCATCTTAGGGTAGAGACTCATCCACTTCAATATTGGCCCAGCAACTCACGACCACAGGATACCACTTGCTGTTCCGCCCCAATAAGCTCCATGGCCCCCTGCACACCTTCCTTGAAAATGAACATCGTGAGCTTGAGGCCAGTCTTATAAAGATGAAAAAACAATCCACATCTGCTCCCTTGAGCTCATGATGGTGCAAAAGTAATAAATCCCAATTTTCTTATAAAACTAGACATAAGTATTTATTACCTTTAATCTGCCCTTCTCTAACTTTCTTGGGTGTTTTTTTGCCTCCCTCCAACTCTTACATTTCAGACCATATTATTGTTATCCTTTATTTGTAAAGTGCCAACACATTCTGTAGCGCTAACAGCTAATAGCCATATCATGACTATATTTTGATAAAGCTGCAACCAAGCCTTGATGTCCCTTTGTATCTTGCAAACTAGCCATTTCATAGGTGTGATGCCCATGACATTACTACTAGCATGAATCAGTGTAAAGGCAGGATCTCTAAAGTGAGTGGCATAATCAAATACATGCTCAACGTCCTGAGACCAACACATGCCCCTGTAACCCAGTCATCGCACCTCCAACTGATCCCGAGGAATGCCTAGCTGTAGTCTATTATTTGCAACTGAGGCAAAGCTCTGGGACCAGTAGATATACGATTGGCTCATGACCCACAACTGCTAAACATGATCTGAAAAATAATCATTTGTAATTTGTGAGCTATGTTTGGTTTCCCATGTAATGTATTTTCCAATAATGAATGGGTACCAACTCTGATGTTGAAAAAAAACTCCAAATGCTGCAAACCAATTACCAACAGTTTGGAGAATGCAAGAGAGAAGGATGTACAGAAGCTCAAACGGGTCTGCCATAGGGCGTAGCCTAACCACCTTTTTTCAGTTTATCAACTCCAACGCCTTGGCGTTCTATTACAGATTTAAGGTTGGGAGGAAACTCAGATAAGTTGCTGATGACAGAAGGGATGCAAAAACTTGTATTAACCCCCTGTGAAGCAACCTAGTAGAGTCTGCTTTAGCTGACATGTTAGTTTAGAGTTCTAGCTATGGCAGCATTGCATGGACCCAAACTAGCATCCTCCACCTTAGAGTTTGATACATTTCATGAAACATTTTGTAAAGCTATGATCTTCTCCACATCCTGAGCTGGCATGCTTTCATCTGCAGATAGGGTCTTTTTTACACTAACACTCATTAAGCACATAATACACTTCCTACTGGGTCTTGAGGATACTAAAAGGGATCTGAATTATCATCCCAGGATATGGATGGGCTAGATACCATACACTGGGAAAAGTCTTCATCATACTTCCACCATGCCATACCTCAATATATACAATATGTACTTGCTTATTCCAAGTAAATTAACAGGAAATGGCACTGCTGGGGGAACTTTTTGCCAGTTACACAGGCTAAGATAGAAATGGCTTGTAGCCAATTATAAAAGTTTCTGGGATTCTGATGACAACTACATCTTTATCATCCCTATTATTCCGGAAACCTGCACAGTTACTTTCCCCAGAGTTTCAGAGTATCTGGATGAGAGAAGTAGAGACAATTTTCCACAAGTTCCCATCTCTTTACACGTTCATTGACCTTCTTGGATAAATGGGCATGAAGATTGTTTAATGAACATAGCATCATCAATCTCATTGATTCACCCTACTATTGTGGGGAATTATCAGAAACATTATTTTGTTTTAAACCTTCTATATTAGCTGAGGCCAGAAAGGTTCCATATACCTGTTTATTTACTCATCCGACTGAATAAGAGTATCTGCTTTAAGTGACTGTGGTATGCCTTTAGCTGCCTAAGCAGCTATAGTTTTTCTGATTGGTTTGTCTGGGATCCAAACCCTACTTGCCAACTGTATTACAATGTCACCTATTACATTATCCCCAATTAATACTGTGTTGACCACGTAGCGCCTTAATTCCCCATAACAGGGCATGGGTATTTGAATGACTAACATTTCTGTTGACCCACTAAACCCTAGGTCTCCCTAGGCACTGTATCAAAAGCCTTTGCAAAATGTAAAAGACTACATGTAATAAGTTGCTTTGATCTAAGTTCCTTCTTACCTCATCATAGAATCTAATTAAATGTGCTTTTGACATGACCTATCCCTCATAAATCTGTTTTTACTCATATTTATTCATCTTGTTCAAATGGACATATTCATGTAAACTATCCTTATTAACCTTTGTAAATGCTCCCCTACTACTAAGTGAGGCATCTAGGTCTAAAGATCTCTGGATTTGCTATTTTTCCTTTTATAAATATAGATATTGCATCTGCTTTTCTCCAGCTATCTAGTAGCAACCCTGTAGTGATTGAGTCTTGAAATATTAAATATAATTGTTTGGCTGATATAGAATCCAGTTCCTTCAGTGCCCTTGGATGTATGTAGCTTTATTAACATTATTTTTTCCAACCTATTTTGGATTTCTTCCTGTGCTAAGCAATTATTATTAGGATCTACTGGTACCTGCCTTGTGTATGTATGAGAAAATAAAGTATTCAGCTCATCTGCCTTTTGCTGATCACTATTTATCATTCTGCCTGTTTCACATTGTAATGTTCCTATAGCTTCCTACCTGGCCTTTTTCCCATTGATATATTTTTAAAAAAATATGCTTAGTCTTACTCTCCTTTGCACAAACTTTTCATTTTCCGTTTTAGCCAATCTAAAAGCTCTTTTGCAAGCCTTGTTAAATTCCTTGTACACAAGTAAGGCTGCCTCTGTTCCATCTTTCTTGTATCCTTAAAATGCCTGCTTTTTACTCCATATCTTGGTCTAAGCCACATGGGATGTGATTTACTCCTTTTACTTCCACGTGATGTATGGCGACAAGTATGTATATTTAGTAGTAGTTGGGAAATAATCTGTTAATATTGTTTTTGCCTTGCACATAACCCTTGTATAGCACTACAGAATATGTTGGTGCATTACAAATAAAGTATAATAATAATAATAATTTGGCAGTATATAGGTAGCCTAGTGTACCTATGCATTGCTTTCACTCTGTGAATGTAGTTTTCCTCTATGAGTCACCGTTGTGTGAAATGTACCCTGCTGCTCCAATTGATATATTAAAACTCATTGCACAGTCAGAACACCAGCAACTGAGCAAAAGTGCTCAATCAATTTGCCCTGTGCAACTTGGTGTTTTCATGCCGCTTGCTTAGATCAATATACATAATTCTATACCCTTGGATTTGTTTGTCCACTCTGCTTTCTGGCTCCTAACCATTGGTTTATCTCTGATTTACACAAATCAATATTTTCTGGCACTTTTTGACTTATCTCTGGTCCTGTCATTCTCGCTGCTTGACTCTTCTTTTGGGTTGTTTACAAACTCTACTTTGGCCTATGGCCCTTCCTGTCCTGAGTTGTATTGTGTAAACATCTACTACTGCCTCCAGTCCTATGTCCTCAGTGTTACAAAATAGTATAATGCAGCTTATATTTCTATTATTTAGATACTATAAGAATAGAGGGAGAAGGAGAAATGTTTTTTGTGATGAATAGACAGTTAAGTTAAGGTAAACGCAAGCATAGACTTATTAGTCATGTGGCAACATCAGGAAGCACAATTGAAAGATGATTTATGACATTGTGGAGTATAAAATCACTTTACTATAATCATTCTTATTTTCTTAAAAGTCTCTGCTATAACAAACTTCTTTAATAAGTATATTGAAACTAATCTTGTTGATTTGTTATTTAACACTAGGCTCCGTACCAACTATTGACAATTATCTCTACCACAGTTTTTGTAGACAACACAAAGAACCCTAAAAAATGAAACTTCTATCTCTCCATGACACAGCTGAGTCAGCCTTGCTCTAAGGGTGAGTAGAATTCTGCTTTCCAAGGTTGATCACCCATACTTAGCAATCCAACTACTACACCAAAATATGTTGAAAGAAAACTATTGTATATCCTTGAGCTGGAAAAAGACTAATGGAATAAGTGGAAGATGAGTATATATGTTTATTTATATTGATTACTATTTTATATTACACATCATAGGCAAGACACAGAGAAGGGATTATTATAAACTGAATCCCAAGCAGCTTCCAGAGCCCACACACTGATTTGTAAGAAAAGTCTATGCACTTATGGAAATTTAGAGTGTACTCTATTTTAATGAAACTGATCAGGAAAAAAAATTCAAGTATATTGCTCGTTCTATAATAAAGGCCAGTCTATTTAAATATAACTATTTAGGATAATATAACATTCAAGATTACATGTTTAGAAACAACCGAACATTAGATATGTCAAATTGTTATTTTATCTGCATCTTCTCTTCATTAATCAGAATTAGATCATCACACAGCAACACATTGCCTCTTTCAATTAACCTTACGTTTGACATCCATAGCAATCAACAGTAAGAAAGCGCTCAGGAAGTACTATATATGCCTCAAAGATTTTTCTGCCAGGATTTTTATTGATTGCACCAGGCATTTTTCTTAGCAGCCATTGCAATGGCAGATGTGATGCATGCAGAATAACACATTAGTAAAGTAACAGCCCTGATTAAATGGCCCTTAACTTTTAAAATGTAAAATAAAATGTACAGCAAGCTTAAACAACAAACATATTCCATTTAATAGTACATGATGTTTCACATTGAAGCATTAAAAACACATTATGAAAAAAATCCCATGTGCAGTAAATAAAACAAATAATACCTTAATGTGTTTTTGTCAGTAATATATAATTTGTCTTTTCCACTTGTAGGTTTAGCATATAAACTGACAACTCTATAATAAATATGGATAAATATAATGCCACTGATGTAATGTGTTGCATGCATTCCAGTTATCTACATTTAGTAATTTCATATATTAAAAATAACTGTGGATATACAAACAAGATTGATGGTATGCATGTTATACTAATATTTTTTGCATTAAAAAAAAACAGACTAGACAAGTGAAGAACTACTGAACTGTAATTTAGATTACTATGAGTGCCCTCATAGTCAAAGAAAATAATGTAGGTCTTAAAAAAAAAACATTCTACTATTTTTTTTTTGTGAGCTTTTAGAAGCTAAATTCTAAAAGTAGGTATCATTAAGTACTCCCTTGGTGATCATGATTATGTTTCAAAATGTTAGGCAGAACCCAAGGGAATAGTTGCAGTCATTGCCTCTGCACATACATTATGTACGGAAAGTGTACATTTTGCAAAAGTGACATTTAATGTTTTCCAGAGATAAAGTCTATTTGCTTTTTATTTTCCCCTGCAACAGAAATGAGATAATTCTTCAGAGTAAACTCCTATTTTTGTTTAGCCTAGTGTCATTACCATGTAAATTGTAAATAGCATCTGTCTAAACTGCAGAGTTTCCTAAAATGTAAAATATTTTGGTGCTGCTGCCAAGTATTAAAGAAAACAAAAATCTGAATTATTTTCCTTAACCGCAATTTATTAATGGTGCCTAAATAAACCATATATATATAACGCAATTCAGGGTCAGAAATTTAAGCTAGAATGAATACAAATACAGACAAATTGCATTCTATATACATCATGCTTTTAGAGAAAGTAATAATATTGTTGTGAATTATTGTAGAAAATAAATCCTAATACATATCCCAATAGAAATAAAAATTAAACCTTCAATATTCATGTGTTTACCAACCTACACTTTGCTATGTATTACTGTGTTGCCGACATAATAACAATAAGACTAACAACAAGAATAATACATGATTTTCAGAAGAACAAGAATCTATCTTCCTATACAATCTTATTGTTAAATGGGCTCACAGTGAAGTACAGCAATTAGGTAATCAGGGTACTAGCCCATGCTACTCTACATCTCATTGTTAAACCTCTTAACAAACAATTTATCTATATTGAGTATAGCTATAAATGTAGTTAATGTTCTTAAAATATGTGAAAGGGGCTTTGGAATAGCAGTTTTTCTTTATGGAATTGAAAAAAATATTTAATAACGGAAACATCAGTAGTAATATATATATATATATATATATATATATATATATAATGACAGAGCGAGACCTGGGATGTGTGAAAGAGTTAACTCCTGAAGCAGAGTTCACACCAGAAGGTTTCAAAGAGTTAATTCATGGAGGAGTTACATTAGCTAAGGTGTTCACTGCCTTTAAAACACAGGAGCTGAGCTATGGGTGTGGCCACTTGAAAGTCTGTTGCTAAAAATAAGAGAAGGACTTATTGAAGAACTGCAGTCTGGCAGTAACAGCAGTAATTGACACAGGTTGTGTTTGGGGCCTGCTGCTTTCATAGGCTTTGAGAGAGCAAACTGAAGAAAATTATCTAATACAAATTCATTGGAGTGTATACTGTTTAAGAAAGCAGCTGAGATAATCAGTCTATGCTGGAGAGAAGGAGAGCAAGGTGTTTGTCTGAAGCTGGAGGAAGACAAAGATACAGAAGAATAGAAGCTGTTAAAGCATGTCATTGAGGAAGATTGGAACCTTGGATTAAAATTAAAAGGCCTGCAACTGAATCAAAATGATGGGACTTATTGTTTTGTTTTTGTTTCCTTCCAGTGTTAGCTGAGAGTGAGCCTGGTTAGAGAAGGATCTAACTAAAAGTGAAGTTAGTGCTTCAAAGGAAGCTAGCCCTTTTATTTTCTGGTTTAGTTTTGTTTTCATATGTTTTTGTAATCCTGACAAATGTATATAGTACAATTTTTAAAGTCTCCTGTATTGGTGTTCCTACATCAAAATTGCCAGAAACAACAGCATAGACCCAGTGGGAGACAAAGAACCAGATAGCTTGTCACAATATGTATATGTTTGTCTCCCTTGTTGGAACAGTAAAGACATAGTTTACAGTACAATTGCAGATACCATTGGATGAAGGGAAACATTTTTTTTTAACCAATTTAACTAATGAGAGAATAAATAATTTAGCAGCTGGGTGGCTCCACCTATTTGACTAGTTATGGCCACACATAGCATATACAGCAGTACTAGAGAGTACTAGAAAATGTAGTAGAAATGTTCTCAACAGTTGGACTGCAGAGCAGTTGAACTGTTCATGGTGAGCAAATTATGTGGAATAGTGTAGGTAAGAGAGATAATGTTGAGAATCTAGGAGCCCAATTCAATTGCAAGCCCACATCTCGCGAGATAGAGGCCGTATGTCTGCCGGAGTGCTGCAGGCTACCGTTCGTCTCTGATTACAGAGCTCTTCAATTGATGAAGCCTGGAATTTAGGGGCTGAAAGCCGACTTCGTAAACTATGCACTGGTCCATAGCATTTCAGGGCGGGAATATGATTAATTAAGCAAGACTGTAACCTTCCATTTCGAAACAGCCAATAGAAAATGAGACCATCATTATTATGGCAGTAAATCATGGAGATTACATGTCAATCAATTAGGTTCGGGGGTCCGGTATGCGATGGGATTTGCAAACCCTCATAATACAGAATTATGAAAATGAATGTCAATATTGTTCAAGTAAATGTGGGTAGCCTGATATGTATTAACTCATTGATTCCCAAGATCAATATAACCCCGAAATGAAACATAAAAATGTGTTTTATTGACTGCCCATTTGCCTGAAAGAGGTCATATATACATGTATTGTGTCCCGTATAACTACAAGTGCAGGAAACAGAACTCCTGCTTCTGTTTCTTGGGAAAAAAACTATTTAGCATTTCAGTAAAGTCCAGGTCAATGTCAAGTTTTATTTTTCAGTCAAAATACAGAGAAAATATAACCATTTTAGCACTAGAGTATGCTATTCTATATATCAGTAAGGTATATAGGGGCTATAATCTGCTATGTAAAGGTAGAATAGCAATATTTCCATTATGTTAAAACATTTTCTTTTCTTTAGTTCCTTCCACTTTCAATGCTAGATACATTATTTATTTCTTGAGCAAATTAATGAGTAAAAAATGACAATTAAAAGCCAATGAAATACCTACCAAAACTAGAGAAAAATGTAAAAATAGAATTAAAACGAATGCATGGTTGCTACAGAACAAGGTGCTCAGATTTGGCCTAAGGCTCAAGTTCTTTGCAAAACCTTATGCCATTGATGGTGTTGCTTGAAAGTTGGCAGTGTGACCCACTACCCACTTTGCCCATATGGTAGAGTTGGCAATCCTTACATCATAGAAGAACCCAAAGTCCTAGAGATCAACAACCTATACTAGAAAAGAGGCTACTTCATGTTTCTATGGTGAACTCTGCCCTGACTAAGGCTAAAGTTGTTATTATTCTGCCATCATACTCTGGTTCCCTGGAAGCAGAAGGTTATATAGTGCATCACAACATACGTTATTAATCCAGCAACATAACATAAATAAGTCACTGGAGTAGAAGAGAACAAATCCTGCGTCATGAAGCCATGATAAACATTGTGCTGTGGAGAATAAAATAAAAAACATGTCTGTAAATATGAAGAATCAGTAAAGTGCATAACAGATGAGTTAAAACCAAATATTTGTGTTTTCTGCAGTATGTGACCAACAACTTATTTCACTTGAATGAATAAGAGATAAAATGTTGTTTGCTTAACCCAGTACAAAAAGTTAAAAACAGAGCGTTAGTTTAAACTAATTAGTATACAGTAGGAATAGTATTAGAGCAATTATAACAATACATGCATTTAAAAATGCATGCAATTACTAGAAACGGTAGACTCTGTTAACCAGCACCCATCAGATAAATGTAGGTTCTGGTTGCTTGAGAGTTACTACTAAAAGAGGCCTAGATAAGCTGCACATAGGATGCCCTGTAAGTATTTTTGTCAGTGAGGGCTGTTCTAGCAGCAGCATCTTTCACTACTCACTTAGACACAGGTACGTTCAGCTGGAGGGTGCAGTGCTAAACCCTGGGAAAGAAACCCCACGGCTTCACTGAGTTAAAAGAGTGGGGGTTTGACCTGGCTTGGAATTGGGAGGACCTGTTTTAATTATTTATTCCTAATGTTGATATTAGGGAGTGGTTATTATATAACAGGGGCTAGCTTATATATATACTATTTGAGCTAAAGGATAGTAAGAAGGAGAATAAGAAGGAGGAAAGGAAGAAGCGTTATAGGAGCATCCCTAAGACTTTTGCTAACTTGCTGCAAGCCTACATAATGTCTGGCATCTATGGGGAGAAGTATCCTGGGTGCTGTTCGGCTCTCTTTTGTTATCTGTTATGGCATGGTGGTCCTATGATGACATCTGACAATGCCTTGCGGTAAACCCTTTAATGAGATGGGATGAGCGCGACATTGGAATGTGGTCAAAGATCGTCAACCCAACAAAAAGTATAGCAAAAGAGGTATGTGCTTTCAATTTAACAAAGGAAATTGCAGGTGGGGTGCTCCATGCAGATTCAGGCATGAATACTCTAATTGTGGGTACAATCATCCCACAGTTAGATGCTTCAGGAGAAACAAGGGAGTTGGGGCAGCAGACACTGCTCCTAAGAGCAGTGATACCAATATTGGTAGAAAGAATGCTACCATGGCTAAAGCTGAATGCCAGAAAGCAGGGTTTTGCACTTAAGGCTGATGAGTTATCATGTGGTTTCAGTTTTGGTTTTGTTATCCCATGTTATAATTCGTCTCCATCTCTATTTTCAGGTACACCGTAATTCGTAGTGTAGACAGTAGAACTTACTGCTATTAAATTAGCCTCTTAAAGCAACCAGCAGACGACTTATAAAAAGTGTAATGTGGAACGTGGAACTTCGCGGCCATAAATCCTTTGATCTGTTAAGTCTGTAACCGCTACAATTCCACTCATGCTATTAAATTGCCACAAAGTCACTAGCGAGCAAGCCCGTAACACGCAAATGTAGCCCAAAGCCCAACGAGTAATAGACTTGCAAGGGGGGGTAAAGTCCAATCAGTAGCACAGTAAATGCATATAAAAACACACTACTGTACTTTTATTGAAAGGGAAAGTGATGTTAAGTCTTAGAATTAATAGCAAATTTTCAAGCTCGCAAATCAACCCATAAAATACTTTATTACATGTTTGATTTCCGTGTGATATCGATACCGGCAATCAATGTGTTAATACATAAAATGGCACTCGCATGTAATAGAATATCATATTTATGGCTTTATTAATATTGCATTATTCTGGAAAGTTGGTCCGATCACAATTCGTAATTGTAGCCCATAGGACTTTGAAATCTAACCTCCACTTTTTCAGTGACGTAATGATGATGATCTCTTTCACCATTGCTCCGTCCAAACAGGTAACTATGGGTTTGACTAATTGATCCTGCGCAGGGCCGGTAATCCATTGTTCGACGAATGAGTTACGGGTTTGGGTCTCCAGCTCGTAACTTGCAGCCCCTTTGAATTTAATAGCACCGTAACTCGGCCAAATTTCAAGGCCGCAGCCTTTGCGGATCTCAAGTTGCACTTAAGGGGCTGGAATTTAATGTGGCTGATGGAGCCTCATTCAATTGAACTTTTGGCCAATCCGGTAGCCTGTAAGTAAGGTTGCAAGGTAATTTCCTATTCAATTGGCGTCTTTTTGTGGGCTCCAAACGGCTTATGAGTTAAGGCTTTGAAAAAAGGGGCAATAGTTAAACTTGTAACTTACAGCCTCCCAAAGCCTTTAATATTTCAAGGCCACAATCAAGCTTGCAAATGTCAAATGGCAGCCCAAAGCTTACGGGTTCCAAATATTACCCGCAAAGGGTTTACAGACTAGTCTGTAACACTGCAAATGACAATATAAAGACACCAATGCACTTTAAAATATGGGGAAAGCAATGGAAGGCATTACAATTACGTGCACAACAACTCCCAACTATCAAATACACTAAAAAAGAAAAATGTATTTTACATCCTATATGTAGGATGTAATGGTTATGCATATGCCAATATGAAAAGCCATGCTGCAACATGCTGAATGCTAATAAAGACACACTACCTCATTAAATTGTAACACAAATACATGCAAATGGCTGACATATTAACCCTTTCACAGACACAGAGGCTCTAATGTGGACACTAAAAATACAAAAATCATCTCATATACATTTCACTCATCACATCTACATTGGGACAACAATAGTGGCCAAATTACACAGCCACATGGCATATATCAAGTACCAGGGAAACATTTCACATATACCCTCTG
Source organism: Discoglossus pictus (assembly GCA_027410445.1). Classification (NCBI taxonomy): domain Eukaryota; kingdom Metazoa; phylum Chordata; class Amphibia; order Anura; family Alytidae; genus Discoglossus; species Discoglossus pictus. Next base: position 46,906,790 of record CM050164.1, read on the forward strand.
TGACCCTATGGAATACAGCACACCTACTAATGTCTCTGTAGATACTGGAGTGGGTTGTCAGTTCCTTCTCTTGTGGACTGTGATTTGTCTGACTTCTCTGATATGACCTTCCCACTTACAGTGGTCCTAAATGGTATAGCTCACAGCTTCATTCAAGTACACAAGCCCCTTCACACCACTTAGCAATCCACAAGGGCACCAGGGGAACATATACCACACTAATCTACTCTATCCCATCAGGAAGGGCCACAAAAACACCTGGAGGCTGTGCAACAGCCAACTCACCTCCATCAGGGGTAATCTCTGCTATACCCATCCTGAAAAGTCCCACACCATTGCTGGTGGCCATGTGCCAAGATGTATACCCATTATCATTTGGTGACCTCCCATTATATTTTGCTATTCATCAATTTACATTATTGTGGTGTATGTTTCCCTGGTCCCCTTGTGGATTGCTATGTGGTGGTGGTGAAGGGGCTTGTGTACCCGCATGATGTGTCAGCTATACCACGTCATAGCAGAGCAATCAGACAAATCACAGTCCACTAGAGAAAGAACTGGCTTCACTCCAGTATTACCTGTCACATTGTTAGCTGGCCCTCAAGGGAATGTTGATATACCACAGTATCACAAATTGGACTTTGCATGTATATTAATCCTGTATTTTGATATTTGATATTTTATATATAATGCTGTTATGACTAATATAATTATTATTATTGATCTATTGCATAGTAACTAGGGCTCATTAGTTTACATATATAGGAATGTGACACAAATGTGATGTATGTGGATTTCCCAAAATCCCAGCCATTGAAAACGCACAAGAGGTTAGAACGGTATAACAAAGCTTTATTTCAGACACAGAGCACAATCAGAATTGGTTTAGACTGAGCAAGAGGCTTGTGGTAAAAAGGGGATACCTACAGCGGGTAATGTGATAGTCTAGAATTAGCGGGATGCATAGCACCAACCACGGTCACATGTGATCACTACACCACTGCAACCGGAATCTGATGAAAAAAAGCATAATCAGAAATCACTCCATTTAATTATGAAACCATAAATGTGCATAGCACTTACAACTTGTCTAGATCTGCTCAATGAAACAGGTGATTCAATCTCTGGACTGTGTAATCCAATCCAGCTTCATACATACAGTGTGGTGACAAAACAAAAATCTGAAAAAAGTGGTCAACTAAGAAAAGGCGGAGGAGAAAAAAAAACTAATCAACATGCATGTACAGTACAGTGCTAAAAACTTTAAATGTAACAATACAGTGCTAAAAACTTTAAATGTAACAATATACCAACTCACCTGATTCACATCTGCAAGCATTACTAACTATTAGCTGGGTCTCTGGATAATCAGCAATATGGGAAAATACCTATTAATGCAGAGAGGACACAAAGGTCAGCAGCCAGATTCACTGTTACTTATATCAGACCCAAGGAACTGTTCTCAGACTGATATTGAGGTCAGGATCACATGCTTCACTAGTGCATATATTAATTCTGGCTGTCATTAACATGCCATTGTGGGACTTTTCAAGTCCACTGCCGTAGTGGTATTAGTCTACATTTCAGGTAACAACAATCATTTCTTAGATATCTGGCTGTATGATAGCTTTAAGATTGTGGGAGCTACATGTTAAGGGGCTCTGTCATTGATGGAATGTCTACCTGAGAGGTACTGGGAAAACCTTACACCTCCTACATGTCCTTCACAATGCTTGCAGATACAGAAGATGCATTCATAAACCTGAATTGTACCTAAAACAAAACATAAAAGACAAAAAAATACATCTACAAAATAAGACCTTTAAAAATATAGGGACTGCAGCATCACTTCTCAACAGCATTCCTCAGTGACCATCATTTGTTGACATGTTAAACAGAACCCTACGTGTCCACATAGAAGAGGATCATGGACCATATGATGGGAGGTAGCCATCTGCATACAAAATATCACCATCAGATAGGCCAAGATCCAAGACCCTGTAGCCAGGCTAGATTAGGTTAAGATTGTGACCAATAGATTGTCACTGACGGGTGTTGTTGTGATGGCACAAACATCTTTGCAGCCACTAGGACCTCGTCCATATGGTCAGTGGGCCCCTATCCCCCGAGGCCGGCCGTCGTCTCCCTGTTGGTGGTGGTGTTAGGGGAGAGGGCAGGGAGAGGCAACCCCCAGGAGGCAGCGGCACTTGCAGTGGTGGAGGCATGTTGGAAGGAGAGGAGGGGCCGGGCTGCGGGTGGGTCAGGGATGAATCCGGTAAGGAGGAGGCGGGGCGCTGGACCAGAGCACGTTGTATGACCTCTGCGGTGACTTTCTGGAATTCGCTGTGGTCCGCCCCAATCCTGAGCAGCCCGGCCTTGTATGACTCAATCATTAGATGATGTCTACTCTCCTCCCTATTACGCCTTGCCAGGCTGCGCATTACCTTCGCATGATTGGCAGAGATGCTGGCCTGGATACCCCGAAGACGGTTCACCTGCTGATGCATCTCCACCTTGCCAGCCTAGTCTGATGTTAAAGGTCCCTGGGCGTGGCGTGGTGAGGAGGTGCCGTGGTGGGAGTGGGGAGAGTCTTGGGCACGACTGGAGTGTCTTGCAGTGTTGGAGGTGGTGTGGTTGGGCTTGGTGGTGGTGGTGGCGGTCAGTCCATCGCACTGCTGTGGGGGGGTGGCTGGCTTGGGTAATTTCACTAGTTGGAGGGCCCTGGCGACAGACTCAAACTCTGGAGGAGGGGGATAGTGGTGTCGAGTACCGGCGGTGTGGCCGGAGGGCCGGATGGTGACCCCACCAGCCATATTACATCCTCCTCCTCCGAACCAGGGACCTCGGCTCTGCTTGTCCCCTCCTCCCATGTGCCAGTTCCTGCTAGGCGGGGACTTGCTCCTTCACTTCCTGCTCCTATGGAGCCGATGCCCCCACCTCTGGATCACCACTGGACCCAGACCCCGTTGATGCTGAAAGAGAGAAAAGAAAAGTATATGTCATTAGTATGATGAATAATACAGTATATTGTTTTGTGTGCATTCCTAACTATCTGACATCTAGGCTTGAACCTGGATGATACTGCTAATTGCAACTTAGATTAATTATCATTTGCTAGATGTGATCTAATCTTTTGGCTCTTGGTCTTGAAAATTCCTCTCTCCTAATGCTATCTAGGTTCCGGCTGCGGTCTGTAATTGCATAGGCTGCATTGGGCACACCAATATGTGCAGCCCCATTAAATTTGGGCTACGTGTTACAACGTAGCCCATAACGTTGATATTAGGACTTATGGCTATTAAATTAGGCACAATAAGCAGGCCGCTAACGAAAAATGCTTTCTGGATGTGAACGTGGAACTTTGCAGCCTGCAAATTCTTTGATCTGTCAAGCCCGTAACCTCTACAAATCCATTCATGCTATTAAATTGCAACAAAATCACCCGCGAGCAAGAATGTTTTACGCAAATGGAGCCCAAAGCCCAACGTGTGCTCGAGAGGACTCGCATGGGGGTAAAGACCAATACATAGCCCACTAAATACAAATAAAATCACACTAATGTACTTTATATAAAAGGGAAAGTGATGTTAGGTCTTCGAATTTTAATAGTTCAAAATTCTCAAGCCCACAAATTGGCCCCAAAAAATACTTTATTTCATGTTTGATTTCCATGTTATGTCGATAAGGGCAATCACAATGTGTTAATACAAATACTGTAACTCGCATGTAATAGAATAGCTGTTGCGAGCTTCACGTTGGAGTTACGGCCTTTGAATTTAATAGTGCTGATGGACTATCTATTGGTTAATTACTGTTGTTGTGCCCAGGAATGACAGTGATTTGTCAGCTTCATGGATTTAATGACGCATCCATCTATCCCTAGTTAATTTCATAGAGCTGGCAGGTCATCATGTACATGTGCAGTGTGTGTGATGTTCATGTGGTGGCAGGTTGGTGTAGGTGATATTCACCTGATATGGAGGCTGGGTCCTGCTGGGCCACCAGGCCTGAAGCTCTAGCATCAGGCACCTGTCTCAGAAGGTCCCTTGCGATCCTCTCTCACTCATTATAGGTCATGGTCTCGTCCTTGTCCTCCTTAGCCATCATCCTCCTCATATTGGCCCTGATGTCTTTGAACTGGTGCTTGACTGACCTCACATCCCTTGGCGCTGTGCCTACTGCTGTCACCTCAGCCGCTACCTGCTGCCATGCCTGGCCCTAGGCCCTGGCTTAACTTTCCTCCCCCTGCAAGAATCAAGGGGCGGTCACAGATAGAACCGAGGAGGAGTAATTGTGGGCCCTGTGCTTGCCCCGGAAAAAAAAGATGTGTGTATTATGTGTAATTAATAACTGTTGGGGTGTTGGGGGTGAGGGGGTGGGGTGTATAGAGTGACCTAACTCTGTATGGCTCTATGTGTGTTGTTTAAATGTTGTGTATTGCAATTATGTGTAATCTTTAAATATGTGTAATCAAGGATTAAGTGTAAAATAGTAAATGGTATCATTTTAATGAACAAAACCGCAAATTACTTCTCTCCAAACTCTCCTACTCTCTCTCTAACTCAAACCAACCACCTACTCTGGGGCCTGCGTGCTACTTCGTCAGAACATCCAACACAGTCAACGCATGGGTAATGGAACTGAAATTTATAATCTCCATCTGTCAATCATCTGCGGCTAGACCACTGAGAGGCTGTGTTGCACTATGTTATACCACTATTGTATCGCAACGGCTGATCGCATCTCGGCCAGCCCTTTAACAGTTTGCAGCCGTGGGAGGTATTTACGAGCTTGAGGCTTCGTCCCGTAACGCTCGCCCTTGCTCCATGAAATAGCATTGCAATCGGAGCCCTCAACACACCTGTAGACATACAGTCTACATCGATCGAGTTGCGGGGTTGCAATTGAATGGAGGCCATGGTTCGGGAAAAGCTCAGGAAGGAAGTTGCTCTAGGATGGATGACAGGTCCTTATCTGCATCCACCGGTTCCAAACTTAAGGTTCTCCCCATTAGGAGTGGTCCTTCAAAAGGAGCCAGGTAAGTACAGATTCATCCATCATCTATCATTTGCAAAAGTAAAATTAGTGAATGATGGAATTGATAAGAAATTGTCCTCTGTACGTTATGCTCCTCTGTACGTTTGATCATGCGATTGGCCTGGTACGCAAGGCGGGACGTGGATGTTTACCAGCCAAATATGATAATGAGTCAGCTTTTCGGCTGATGGTTCATCCAACGTCTCATAAGTTATTAGGTTGCGGCTTCTTAAGTAAGTAATAAGCATTATTATTTTCATTATTATTTCTTGTGCGTATTTTGAAACATTCAGTTCCTTTATTCAGTGGGCGAGAGAACAAGTATCAGGTTCCATGGCCATGACCCACTTTTTTGATTACTTCCTGTTGGTTGGTTCCTCACTGGAACAGATTCTAGGTTTAATGGACGTTTTTGTAAAAGTAGCACAGGATTTTGGCATACCTTTGGCAAAGACAAGACAGGGGGTCCGGCTTCTACATTGATCTTTTTAGGCATTCAAATTGACTTGGTAAAGTTTCATGCTCACTACCCATAGAGAAGGTGGTGGATCTGAGGCCTGCCATCTGAAAGGTTGCGGGAGCAAACACTGTCACCCTAAAGGAGATGCAATCCATGCTGGGGAAGCTATATTTTTCATGTAGAATCATACAAATGGGTAGTATTTTCAGCAGAAGCTTGTCTTTGACTGCAGTTGGAATTAAGCGAACCCATCATTTCATAAGAATTTCTGAGTCTCTCAGGCAAGACTTTTGTATTTGGTCTGCTTTCCTACAACACTTGAATGGTAAGTCCTTCTTCATGGCAAAGCAAGTCCTGAGTCATGATATTGATCTTTACACGGATTTTGCAAGTAGTGTAGGGAAGAGCCTATCTGAAGGGACAGTAATGTACGGCTAAATGGCTGGCATTATGGCACAGTTAGTTTGATCAAGAACATTGTCTTCCTTTAATTATTCCCCATCATAGTGGCAATTTACATATGGGGTGACAACTTGAAGGACAAGCATGTCATATTTCATAGTGACAACATGGTCACGGTCCTGTTGATCAATAAACTGACATCCTCTTCAATGCCAGTGGTACGATTGCTTCGTAAGCTAGTATTACTGTGCATGAGAAAGAATATTGTATGCAGAGCAGTGCATGTGCCTGGTAGGCTTAACGGTATCGCTGATGCTCTGTCAAGGAGTCCTTGGCTATGCTTCAGGGAGTTATGGGACCTGGGTAGTCCTTTAGATTTGGGTGGGGGCATTTTCTTACTAAAGTTTATTATCATCTGTCAATTATAAGTGGGTGGGAAGTTGTGTTTAATTGCTGAAAGTATCTGATTGTAAATGGGAATTTGATGTAAATGGGAATTTTTTATGAATTTTATTAAATCCTTGAAATGTAACTATAAACAAATGATTATAATAAAGGGAATGTCTGTTAATAGTGTGCTAAAATCACAGGTTGGTTTATATTGATTAATGAAGTTATATCTGATTGCAATGAGAATTTTGGTTAATAAATAGAAGCTCATCCCTGTGTTCTAACTACTATTTTTTTTTTTTTTTTAATTGATAAAGAAAAAATTGGTTAGATAATGGTGTTTATATGTAATTTTATCCTCCTGCAGACACACTTCCTCAGACTGCATGGATTCTAGGCCACTCATACGTGTATTGGCCATATAGAACGGCAATAGAGAACGATGGCAAAATGCAGCTTAGTTTCAACAAAAAATTAGTTGTTAGTGAAATGGTTTGGCATACATGGGATGAAGTGGGAGTGTGTCATTAGGGAAGTAGTGCAGTATGCCGGGTTAGTGGGTCCCACTGACATATTAGTGATTCATGCGGGGGGTAATGATCTAGGGTGCATGCCTTTAAAGGCACTAATTATAAGTATAAAATGTGATGGGGATAGGTTGCCCCAATTATTCCCTGATCTACTGTTATATGGCCTGAGATGGTGCACCGTCTTAAATGGCGATCCCACATTCAACCTGCTATACTAAATAAATGCAGGAAGAAAGGTAATAAGACAATGGTTAGCCATATTAGAGCAATGGATGGTATGTCACTACATCATACTGACTTGGAGGGGAATGATGCATTAGCATTTTATGGAAAGGATGAGGTATACCTCAATACATTTCGATCTAATCTTTTTAGCCTTTAAAGAAACCATTTGTTTGGGACTAGATGGTTTGGAACGTCTTTAGTAGTAACTTGTGCTTCTGTCAAGTTAGCCTCAGCTCTATGTAACATTGTTAAGTAATTGGTACTCCTCGTTTATATAGATGCCTAGGAACGTGCTTAGTTGTAATTGCGCGCTTCCTACCTCTAGTTAATTGGTTCAATAGATGACAAGGAACATGCTTAGTTGTAATTGCGCATTTCATACCCCTTGATGGTATGGAGCATACTTAGCCTTAAAATATGTGTCTCCATGGGACTGTGTTTCTCTGTCCCTTTTAATGGCAAGGGACATGCTTAGATGTAACTGCATGTTCCTAATATTATAGATGACAAGGGACGTGCTTAGATGCAACTGCGCATTTCCTAATGGTAATGCGCAGTTACATCTAAGCACGTCCCTTGCCATGGAGCACACTTAGCCTTAAATGTGTGTCTCCAACTGACTTTTTTTTTTGCCATGTCTTGTATTGTTATATTTTGGTGAATTGCAGTTATAGTACCTCATAGTAGACAATGTTTTTTGTAAAAATGCGGCCATCATGTAATAAATCACCTTGACTTTGGTTGTTTTCAATGTAAACATTTATAGCCTCTGGATTCTTGCATCTTGAGAATGCAACATTCAGCTGGCCATGTGCAAATACTGGTTATTCTAAAAAGATACCCACAGATTTGAAAGTTTGAAAGTGTTTTATTAATGGTCATGGCAAATGCCATGATGATGGGAAATTGTCTTCTTTGAAGTACAAAAGGGAGGCTACTTTCACTTGGTGCCAAATCTATTCTTGGTATGAAAACTCTCTCTCCTTTATGGGTACCAGTTAGAATTGCAGCATGTATGAAATGGTCCTTTAATTCTTGAAAACAAATCTGGTCCCATTACATAGGCATTTTTTGGGGTTCATATTTCACAGTAACATGACATTTGCACCTTTCTTTAGCTGCAAAATATGTGGTGACATTCCAGAGGGAGTTAATGTGTTAATGAATTCAGTTGAAAAGTTTGTCTGACTTTCTTTGTCATCACCAAGTACAGAATCAGCACTGTAATATTTTTTTTGTGGTGCATTTTTATTTTTTTTATATTTCATTATTAAGGAGTAATGCATCCTTATTTTTGTATTTTGCAATATTACTTTGTTGGCAAGCTCTGCATAGTCCTCGTTATTTATTGTATTTTGGAATATAGCTGATATGAGATACTGTTTGCAAATCATATGAGCTGGAATGTGCACGGTATCATTGGGTAAATGTTGTATTCACACTGTTTTTCCTTTTCCAATGTTAATGAGCCAATCATTTAACTAATTTTCTCCTTCTGGTCTCATATTTTGTTGTAATTGAAGATGGGTAAATAGTTTCCATAGTGTATTTGACTTTATACATGTTTCGACAATGTCGGTTCGATTTCCATGTACAACAACAGTTAATGTTTGTCTAAAATCTCCACCTAACAACATTACCTTTGCACCAAATGGCAAATCATTATCCATGACTTCACGTAGCAAACGGTCAATACATTATAGGGCATGGCATGACATAATTGTAGCTTCATCTATTGTAATTAATTTACTTTTTTTTTTAAAACATTTTGCAATAATGTCATTCGAATATCCAACACTGATGTTTCCAGAATGGGAACTGGTAGTTTAAATCTACTATGCACAGTTCTTCCACCTTTTAACAAAAGTGGGGCAATTCCAGTGGTTGCAAATGGCAGTGCTATTTGACCTTGTGCTCGAACAAAACTCATCAATAAATTATAGAGATAAGTTTTTCCTGATCCGCCAGGTACATCTAGATAGAAATAATGCTCTTTGAGCATGTCATCATCTAGGGCATTTTTATTGCATTAAATGCTTGCAATTGTAATGTATTTAAAGTTGCAAGTCTTTCTTCTGCACTTTCTCTTTGAAGCTGAGTATCATAGTCTTCAAAGTTTATGTCATCTATGAGAGCTGGATCTGGCAGATTAAAACTTGCACAACTTAATCCATGAGATAAAAAGACATCTTGAATTTCAGTTAATGCTTTTAATTGGGCAATAGGCTTATTGTATCGTTGCAAAAAGTCTTCAGACATATTTGTTTTAAATTTGTCCCACAAAGATAATGTATTTGGAGCATTTGAGAAGATACAAATGAATGCAAATTGTTCCCTCATCTGCCGTTCCATTTGACATAGTGCTGCTTCTTCTAGACATCTTTTGCATTCTGTATCATCAGCTAGGAAGATTGTGTTGCACAGCTAAATGAAATGATTCATAAACAATTTCATCAACCGTTCTTAACTGTTCAAAACTTTGTGCACCAGGAACATTTAGAAGTAGTAATCGTAAGCAGAGAAGTCCAAGGTCTCTTGGACTTACAGTGTTAATTTTAAAACATAATGATATGGAATGTCAATATATAACAATTGCCTCCAAGACAGTACAATTTAATTGAAAGCTCGCAGTTAGTGTAGTTTGGCGATGCTCACTTTGTGCCAAAGCATTTGTTTAATTTCCAACATGGAAATACACTAAATATCTTTTTGGCAAATGTACAGCTAATCAATATACTGCATGTGAGCGATCATGCATTTCAAATTTGAGAAGACGCCACATTGCTTCTGGCGCACTTACATAGCGAGCATCTACATGAGATGCAAGTTCATCATGTACTAACTAACTTTGTTCGTGATTTTCTGCACTTTTGACCACTACAGTAGCTGCATCATAGCCTTTATAAATATATTTGTAGACATACTTCATGGATTTTATAGAAGCGCAAGCTTCCACATTAATGTGTGCATTATACTTCATGAGTAAATGTGGATTGTATGGTACCACATATCTGTTACCTACCATTTTTCCACAAATAATGGCAGTTTGTCCTTCTCTTCTTCTATATAATGGATAGCCATCACAATTAGCATAAGTTTTGTCTTTATAATCTTTTGGAAATTCTTTTGTACATTTCTTATTTTCCATATATGGTGACTGTGGAATAATTTCTCCACATGGTCCATGAATCATACGATGAGTTACAATCTCATATAGTCTCCCATGTATTTCTGGATCTGGTAGTTCAGCAATAATTACTGAATTCAGTTTGTCACCAGTATCCAATTTATCTTTCTCTTGAAGGATTATAAGAATATGTGCATGTGGAAGGCCTCTTTTTAAATTATATGGTATAAACATAAGCCAGACATTTGCCAAATAACTGAGTTATGGTTATGTCACGTATTAATTCATTTAATTCGATTTTAAAGACTCTTGCCCCTAAAACTGGTTTATCAGAAGCAGTTTGTCCAATTAGCAGATTCTGTACAATCTCTGGCCATTGTGGATTACATGTAAATGTAATAAATAAATCTGGTTTGCCATGTTTCGTTACAATAGCCATAGCATCATTGTATCTTTCTCGCATATTGCAAGGAGATCCTTGGAAAAAAGAAGGTAAAATGATGGCTTTGCCAGCTAGCAGCTCTCTGGTTGTAGTCACCTCAGCAACATAATCCATCAGTCCAGAATACTGTTCTACACGTAGTATATCTTGTTGATATTTGATGAAGTTTAAATTATTTGCCTCAACTTGCAAATATGAATCGATGATCCATTGTTGTGTCAGTTTTCCACCACATAAAATGTGATTGAATCAATCTCGAATGGCAGTTTGAGCCACTTTAAATTCAAGCATGGAAATGTTATTTCTCACACGCACTTTTGAATTTGGGTAACTCTCAAGGGTTAATTTGGGTTGCCAACCTGCTTACCCATGTGGAAAAAATCTGGGATATGTCATTGGATCCAAATTAGTACTTAAGATACTTATATTAATGAAAGGTTGCTCCTCATTTGTGGGATATATTCTAATATCCCTCTGAAATGGTGGTTCTCCTTCATCATTTTGAAAGACCATTGCAACCTCATTTGATGTTGGCAAGTTATAACAGCGTTTATCAGTATGGCGATCTCTTTTAAGAACCATATTGGCTTTTAAGATTGGTAATTGATGAATTTGTGCATGAAGTTGATGTTCCTTTTCTACTTCTGACAATGTATTATAAGCTATAATTTTATCTAGCTCTATAAAAACAATGGGTAAGCATATTTTTAATTTCTTGAAGCTGCATACGTTGCTCAACAGCTTCCATTGTATCTAGGACATATAGTTGAGCAAATTTTCTTTGCTCCCCTTCTTCTGGATGTAAATGAGAAGTATGATGATAAATTTGTCCTTGTAAGTTGAAGCAGTAAGGGCCATGTCCTGGCACATTACCAGCTAATGTTGCACCCATAGATGCAAAAGATATGGCACTTTTATATGATCTTATATTTACTTTGAAATTGTGGTAGTTAGGGAAAGAAGGCTCTGTCATAATGCTTTGTAAATATGTTGGGAATTGTTGTTTTGGCCTTTTTGACAGCAACTAATAAACTCGCCAACACTGGGTCTATCCTGTTTGAAATTATAAGCCCCACAAAACCGACAGACAATATTCATCATACCACAATTATGAACTTCTACTGTTAAAGATTTACCAAAGGACAATTGTGAGAAGATATATCAATCTGAGTGTCTAAATCAACATTATAATTCTTATCAGATTGTTCTGAATCATTTTCTAGATGTTTTTGTTTTTTGTTTGCTTTTTTGGCTTGGATGTTACTTTCTCAGCCACTTTTGATTGCGATTCTTTCACGTTCTTTTTCGTGTCAAATTTCCTTTTCCTTTGGCGTCTGTCAATCTTTCCATCTTTGTACACGTTCTTGAGTTTGGCGTATTCTCTGTTTCTCTTTATTTGTGTTATCCAACATAGTAATCTGTAAATATAAATAATACATTACATTTGTATTTTTTTCCAATCAATTTTCTTTCTTTTCATTATTTCTTCTGCTATCCTGTTTAGTGTTCATTTTCTTGCATTGCATTTGATAAAAGGTTCTCAGAAAATATGATACGTCTCTCTATGGTGTATATGTTCTTAGAATTGTTTCTGGTATTGTGATTTGTGTGCACCAGTGTGCCATTGCGTACTTGGGGTTATTGTGTTAGGCTTAGATGGTTAGTTATACTGCACTGCATTTGGACATTGGGGCACACCAAACAGGATATATCTTACCATTTTGTATGAGTAAGCATTTCTTGTGTTATCCTGTTTGTTGGACGGCAGTGTTGTCATTATGGTCCTATGTTTATGGGTTTAGACTTATAGTATTAGTTACAATACAGTGCATTTTGACATCGGCGCTCAGCATAAAGGATTGATGCTTCCATTTTGTAAGTGTTAAAAGCATTGTTTGTGATATCTTGTTTGGTGTGTGTCACTGTTTGCATTTTGCTGTTATTTTTAAGATTTAGTTATATTGCAGTGGTATTCCACATTGGCGCACACCAAACAGCAATAATCCTTCCATTTTGTTTATTTGTCAAAAATGTGCTGTGCTATCTTGTTTTGTGTGCATCACTGTTGGCATTAGGGGTTTAGGTTATAGGTATAGGCTTAGAGGGTTAGTTAGGCTGCAGTAGGTTTTATGCTTAGAGGATTAGTTTGACTACAGTCCATTTTGACATTGGCGCACACCAAAAAGGATTGATGCTTGCATTTTGTATGTGTTAACATAGTTGCTTGTGGTATCTTGTTGTGTCACTGTTTGCATTATGGTGTTATTCTTGAAGTTTAGTTATATTGCAGTGCTTTTCCATATTGGCGCACACCAAACAGGATAAATAATTTTATTTTGTTTATTTGACCGACATTTGCTGTGCTATCCTGTTTTGTGTGCAGCACTGTTGACATTAGGGGTTTAGTTTATGGGGATAGGCTTAGAGGGTTAGTTAGATTGCATTAGGTTTTGACATTGGCGCACACTAAACAGGATATCTTATTTTTCTTTGTTATACTTTACCTGTTGTGCTGAATTTCTTGTGTATAAATGACAGAGGGTCCCCTGCTGCCAATGTTCTTGCGACAGTCTTCAGGCAGTGTCTGTTGAATCTGAGAAACAGAAATGGAAATGTTCAAGTAACTTTTTTTTTTTTTTTGCCTAACACTATATGTGTTAACAGCATTGGTTGTCGTATCTTGTTTGGTGTGTGGCACTATTTGCATTACGGTGTTTTTCTTGAGGTTTAGTTATATTGCAGTGCTTTTCCACATTGGCACACACCAAACAGGATAAATCCTTCAATTTTGTTTGACTAAAATATGCTATGCTATCCTGTTTCATGTGCAGCACTGTTGGCATTAGGGGTTTAGGTTATGGGGATAGGCTTAGAGGGTTAGTTAGATTGCAGTAAGTTTTGACATCGGTGCACACCAAACAGGATAAATTATTTTTCTTGTTTTGTACTTGTTATACTTTATCTGTTGTGCTGAATTTCTTGTGTACTAGTGACTTGCCCATCAAAAATGACAGGGCAATAAAATTTGAAGCCATGGAAATGCTGTTTGAGACATAATTTTAACTGTTTTGTACTGTAAGTAACCTTCGCACTCCTGGCGAGGCTTGCGCTGAGCACCTTTGGCGCACATCGCATGACTTGCAAGGAGCGCCTTAGGCGCTCATTGCGAGCCTCATGACTAATCGGCGCTCATTGCGAGGCATGCGCTGAGCGCCTTCATTACGAGCCTCTCCTGTCGTGTACTTTTGGTCCTCTAAGAGAGATATATTTCCATGTATATGTAGTTAAGTAATAATTAATGATTTCTTCAATTAATTAATTAAGTAAGAATGAATGATTTATTCAATAAATTAATATACTTGAATTATTTATAATTGATATATGCAGCGAGCAATAGGCTGAAGAGCTAACAATCTGTTTGTATTTTGTGTCTGCATAGAATATACATTGTGAGTGTTAGTGCCCTGCTTATAAAGTGTAATGAATGTTTGAACTGTGCATTCTAAATAGGCTGCGTGCGCGAAGTAAAGCTGTTGGTTTATTGTGTAAAGTGTCATTTTATAGTCGTAATGTTATTAATGTGTTACGCGTCTCGTGAGCATTTTCCGTCTTTTGTAATAGTGTATCTTGTAGGTCGTAGTGTGATGTGTAAAGTGCTACGCCTTTAGCACTGCTTTTCGCGGTCCGGGGTTGTGTAGCCTCGTTGCCATTTTTTGCCTCGCTTAGGCCATTTTCGTGTGGCGTAAATCTTCTAAATCGAGTTAAATTCGAGTTCCACCTCACTCACAGACATCCTGGCTGTTGCCCCGTGCTGTGTGTGATATGTTTGTAGTTTTTTTTGGTGTATTTAGCGTGTTTTTCGGGTTTTTTGTTAGGCCACTAATCTCGTAAATTTTTGCGTCTCGTATCTTTTTTTTCTAAGTCTCGTGTCTCGTAGTTTTAAATGGCTTGCTTTGCGAGGCTCGCATCGGCTAAGTGCTAAGTTTTAACGGCTCGCCTTGCTTTGCAAAGCTCGCAATGAGGAGCGCCTTTGGCACTCATCGCCTTAGTCGTACGCGTTAATGGCTCGCCACGCTTCACAACATTTTAGCCCACAGGAAAAATTGATCTGTGTTTGAAATGTTGCTTTTTATGTTTTTTTAAATTTTTTTATTATTATTTTATGAATTTTAATCATTTATATATGTTTTCTATGTTAGTATAGAGTAATAATGTATTTTTATTTTTTCTGTCCATGAATAATGTTATTTTTCTTAATCTGATATATTTTTGGGGGGGATTATGAATTTATTAAGTTATTATTAATGAAATTATAGCTTACCTTTTTTTTTGTAATTTGCAGTTTTTGAGCTTCTAAAGTGATAGGCAATTTGCTTCAGAAGTAACGCCACTAGTGAAATATCCAGTCACACTGTTCATCACCTGAGGACAAATGAAGACATTTCTAGAAAGTCTCCAGTATTTATAGACTGTCAGCCCAAGTAGAAACCGTTAAAACGTATTTCGCATACACAGTTTGCGTTCTATCCGCATTTCGTGGAAGTTTTGTGCTTGGTGTCTGTAAAATGTAGTAAATGTTGTATATGTTAAGTAACTCGCAATGTGTTAGCGGGTTTGTGCAAGTGTTGTGAGTTCGTTGTTCATTTTAAAACGCTTGGGCCTCGTTTTCATTTTTTTCGGCCGCCATTTTTTTTCTCGCTTAAGAGATTCGCGTTTGTTGAAAAAGGCTAAATATGGGTCTAATTAACTTGCAACCTCAGTCATAGACATCCTGATTGTGCTCCTGTGCTGTGTGTGAGTTTGTAAGTGAATTTGTGTGATATTTGTGCATTTTTTTGTGTTTTTCTCGTGCCCCGGTTGGTCCGGTAAATGCGTATTTTTGCGCATTCCGTATTTTTTAGCGAAGTCCGTACTTTCTGCGGGGTACGTATTTTGGCAAAGTGTTACGGGTCGTATTTTTTTTATGCAATTTTTTTCAAACACCTATGGGTCTTGTGGTGTAAATTGTAAAATGGAGCTTCGTGTTCATCTGTAGTGTGGCGGGTCGTAGGGATGAGCGCCTACGGCCTTCGTCGCTCCCTGGCTAATTCGTGCGGGTTCATAGGGATGAGTGCCTACGGCGCTTCTTGCCTTGCCAGTTGCCGCAGTTTCCCCATTGCATTTCCAACGGATTTTGAGAACTATATATGTGATATCTTACTGGCCTCGAAATAGGAGGTGGTGGAATGTACCATTTTTTAGACGGTAGTAATGGAATGTACCATTTTTTCTATGTGGAACTACAAAAAGGTTATGATCACATATAATCGCATATAATAGTTGACGAATTGTCGTCACGCTTTGCGGCCCCTGCCCCACTGATGCTCGCGATGAGCGCTATAGGCGCTCATCACACCACATCAGCCCCCGCCAATAGATTGCAGGGCTCGCAGCACCCACCCCCCATACTCCCTGCTCCATGTTCCGGTGGCCGGCGGGGGGGGGCGGAGGGTTGCGGAGGCTGTTGTACTCATGCACGCGCAAACGAGGGCGCGCACGGAAGGCCGGGCGCGCACGCACGAGCAGGGGCGCGCACGGGAGGCGGCTGCAGCATAAGGTGAGGGAAGAGTGGGTGAGACACACAGGAGGGACAGCTGTGGGGAAGACAGACAAAGGGGAGGGAGAGGGGAAGAGCGACACAGGGGAGGTTGAGGAGGGGGAAGAGAGACACAGGGGAGGGAGAGGAGGAGGGAAGAGATACAGAGGAGGTTGAGGAGGGGGAAGAGAGACACAGGGGAGGGAGAGGAGGAGGGAAGAGAGACACAGGGGAAGGAGGAAGAGAGACACGAGGGAGAGGAGGGGTAAGAAAGACACAGGGGAGGGAGAGGAGGGGGAAGAGAGACACAGGTGATGGGGAAGAGAGACACGAGGGAGAGGAGGGGAAGAGAGACACGAGGGAGAGGAGGGGAAGAGAGACACGAGGGAGAGGAGGGGAAGAGAGACACGAGGGAGAGGAGGGGGGAAGAGAGATACAGGGTAGGGGGGAAGAGAGACACAGGGGAGGGAGGGGAGAAGAGAGATACAGGGGACGGAGGGGAGAAGAGAGACACAGGGGAGGGGGAGAGACACAGAGGAGAGAGGAGGGGGAAGAGACACAGGGGAGGGAGAGGAGGGGAGAAGAGACACAGGGGACGGGGAGAGACACAGGGGACGGGGAGAGACACAGGGGACGGAGGAGGGGAAAGTGAGACACAGTGGAGGGAGGAGGGGGAGAGAGACACAGGGGAGGGAGAGGAGGGGGGAGAGAGACACAGGAGAGGGAGAGGAGGAGGGGAAGATACACAGGGGAGGCATAGGAGGAGGGGAAGAGATACAGAGGAGGGGGGATACAGGGGAGAGACACGGGGGAGAGGTGGGGGAAGAGACACAGGAGAGGCAGGAGGGGAAGAGACAGAGGAGGAAGAGGCACAGGGAAGGCGCTCATTGCGAGGCCCATGATGAGCACTGATGACGCTCATTGCGAGGCCTGTGATGAGTGCCAAAGGCGCTCATTGAGATGCCCGTGATGAGCACCAAAGGTGCTCATCTCAAGGCCAGTAAAGTAGAGGGGGAGAGGTAAAGGGGTGGAGAGGCTTGCAATGAGTGCTGAAGGCGCTCATTGCGAGGCCACTGATGAGTGCCAAAGGCGCTCATCGCAAAGCCAGTAAAGTAGACGGGGAGAGGCTCACAATGTGAGGCAAATACCATTGCCAGGCTTCAAATTTTATTACCGTAATTTTTGACGGGCAAGTCACCAGTTTGTATATATTTGTTGTCAGCAGCAGCCATTGTGAATGCTCTACTGTTGCTGATCCACGCGTGCCCAGATAAAGTGAAGAAAATCAGAGGCCTCTGTGTTTTGGTATCATGACTGTGTTTTGGAGTAAAATGTCAATTTGTGGATATGTTTTTTTTCTACATAAAAATAACAATATTTCCATTTTTTTCTGGTTGCTTGAGAGTTCTGGTTGCTTGAGTTCTGGTTAGCTGAAAGTCTACTAGAATGAATGAAAAGTAAGCTAAGCAATGCCTTTTTTTTAACTTTACAAATTTAAACTGAGGTCGTTTTTGCAAAGTTCACATCAAAGTAAAACTGGATATAGATGTTAATTTGTGATGCACAGTTACATGAAAATGTGATAAAAGAAATGCAAATGGGCGAGTAATTAGGATGAAGGTGTCAGGTACTCGGAATGTGTTAATTAGTTTGCTAAAAACTAAATGTGAATGAGTCAGGAAAAGAAATGTGACATTTTTAAAGTAGATGTAGATCATGAACAACAAATACAAAAATTCCACTAAACATATAATTATGTTCATATGCAAGGTGGATATACATTTTTCAATCAATACCAGTTCAAATAACAAAGTAAAACCTATACATTTTAAACTTATGAATTATTTATTTCAGTTACAAAAATATTAAAGATTTAAAAAAGATACAGAAAGCAAAACAGTTTACTTGTATTATACGTAATGTAGAGTTTCCATGCGTTAAATGATTATTATTAGAAAAAGCATGACCTTTATTTCATAACCTATTACATGCAATCATGCTGCTGTGGTAGATTCCATTTTAGTTTTTGCTGGTTTACTTCTACAGATGAGAGGAAAACGTGAATGTGAAAGAAGTTTCAACTAAATGTAGCAACTAAAAAAAGTTCTGTCAGTGGTAACTAACAAAAATGTAACTAGTTTACAAGGATACACCTTGTTTAGAAATCAGGTGAAATGAGCAGCTCAGAAAAATAAATGTAAATCTACAGTAAAGTGTAGAAGCATTTAAAAGCTAACAGCCTTATTAAATTGCGATTCGGCCAATTGAATAGGGATCTATATAAGAACATAGTATATTTTTTTACATTAGTTTTTAGTTAGTGAAGAGCTCCCTTTTGGATAGAAAATCACTAACTGAAAACTTCTGTAAAAAAAAAAATACTGTGTGCTTATATAGAGCCCTATTCAATTGGCCGAATCTCAATTTAATAAGGCTGTAAATCTTTAGATCTGGTTTCCTTTTTGTTCATTTTCAAGTTTAGTTATCTAAAAGAGTATACATTAAAAATGAGATTATAGCGGATCGTTCGTGTGCTGTCCATTCACAGAGTCCCAGCTCTCTTTGTGCAAGATTATTGAGATAATATGATAAGGAGCCCAGCCACAATGACAGATATTGTATTGAAAGATGAAAGCAGGTGAGACAGGTATCGCCTTTAGTGAAAATGGTAAAGTAGGGAAGTTGTATGTCTTGAATGATATATCTGAATATCTGAAAACTGCACAGCATGTGAGATGCAAACAGCAAGATCAGTCTTGTTACTGTCAGCAAAATGAAGCAGTAAGCGATACAGCCTGAATACATTTTGACAGATATCTTGATGCCACAACTACAAATACTTATGATGACACGACAACACTCAGAATAGCATGAATATTATAATCTGCATATCTTGTATTCGATTTGCAACTGTAGTCAAGGACTTTACTGTACATTTAAAAAACGTGTTTAATATATTTTTATGTGCATTAAAAATCAGTTATATAAATTAAGAAAATTAATACCAAGACACAGTTAAAGCGATAAAAGCCAATGCACGTGGTCTTGTTCTTCCTTAGTCCTACAGGGAATAAAAAAAAAACACCTTTAAAAACTGGATAACAAATGGATAAAGAACTGCAGAAAAAGGAGAACATCCCAAAGGACCATCATAATGTTGAATGTGATATAATGTCTATCTTTATCATTACCCTGACCTTTTCATTCATGCATAACAGTCTATTAAACTTCCTGTTAATAATTTTCCTTTTCCTAGCTTAGAATCTCCCATGTTTTTTCCCTCTGCTTTTTTTTTGCTCCCTCCCTCCTCATCTTGCACTTCAGCTCCTCTTATGCTCCTCCTGGTTTTTGCCATACACTTCTTTCTTAATCCTCTATCTTCCCCCCATTTCTGCTGGCCCCTTTCTTGATCTTTTACTTTTTCTGTGATATTTTTACCACATTATGCAATGAACTTAAGCGAATTGGTCCAATATTTATTGTAGTGTTTAGCTTCCAGTTGGTAGTCAAACATACGTAATTAATTTAAATATATCTTGGATAAGCATAAGGCTAGCCTAAGGATTATTTAAGCCAACTATTCAAACAAGTAGATAGAATGGGCACTCCAGATGGGCTGTTTTTGTTCTTACCTAAAGTCAGATTTGTGTTTCTAGTACAATACATGTAGTTTGCTGCAGCCGTGTTAGACAAGTGATGCAGTGTAAAGTAATGCCTGTTTTATAGTCTAACAATCCATATTAAAAGCCAAGCTTTGAAAAGAGTAAGAAGAAAAGCAACTTATTTTCAAAAGCTTGTTTCTTAGTACGTAATGTTAGTCCAATTAAATAGGCTTTATACTGCAATACTCTGTGTTTGCACTAGTGTTTTATAATAATATACTTTTACGTAAGCAGTTACTTTGCAAGTTGCACAGTATCTAAGTAACCTACCCTGTCAATCAAAATAAAAAAAAATGTCCTTGTTCCTTTCAAATCTTCTTCCAAGCAATTCCAACCATTTTAAATGCTACTGTATGCAATTAACATACCACATATAAGCACTTTTTAAGTACTTAAACATATGCATACTGAACACCACACATAGAGGCAAAAAATGCCTCTGGAAATTTTTTCAAGTGTCAGATTTGACTCTGAAAACACCATAACACCTCAACTGAATCACATAAAAGGCTTGAATTCTTACATCCGAAACTAATGAAGGGTTGATAAGTGCCCCAATACCTTTATACCCTATGAGCCTAGTCTATTGAGACCCCCATGGCACAAATGTATTAACCCCATGTCACTAAGGTTCTTAAAGGACATCTGTGGCACCTAAATATTTATCCCACACATATTTAACTGCTATGCCACAATACCCTCTATATAATGACTCCCTGTGTAATCTATGCTATACACCAGCCATGGAGGTTCTTGCCATTAAGAATGGAGAGATTCATGTCTTAACTATTATTGTTCTACATTGCTTTGTATATCTTGCTGTTCTTCAAATATAGTAAGGATGCCTTCAAAGTAGTCCAGTTTACAGCATTTTCAGAGGCTATTATTTCCTGTAGTCTGTGGGGGTCTGGACAATGTTAAACTAATAGGTACAAGTTCAGCAGGAGCTTTACTAGGGTCTGCATGGAAGCTCCCCACATTCCCCAATAAAAGTAGTTGGTCATGATACATGTTTCTGGGCTGTATTACTTATCTAAGGATAATTTTCAACTTTTAGGGGCTTAATTCTCCTAGACCCTGAGGACATTAAGGTCTGCTAGCAGCTTCAACCAACTGATTTAGGAGTAATCGGGATATTGGATCATATGATCTAACAGTAGTGCTCCAGCTCTGGACCAGCTGAGCCCTCTTGTGGGTACTTTTACAGGTTGGATTGCCAAAAACCTCAGATGAAGACAGTTTGACTTGCCTCCATAACATCAAATAAAAAAATGCAAGCTTATCCATGCTATTGCATGTTGAATCAAGCTTTGTGTGATCAGATAATAATTGATTCATGAAAGCTTGCAACCGCAATTAGAAGAAGACTATTGCGCCTTTCAACCAAATTATACAGAAAAATTATAGTATCTGCATGCTGATACAGATCTTCCTCAAATAATGCTCTGGATCCATTTTGTGGAGGACATTTTGCTGAAGTAACAAGTGCTGGGTTACTAAGCTTCACAGCTCCCAAAATCTACTATAACTGTTCCACTGGTTTTTGCAAAGGAGGCAACAATGAACCTTACAGCTTCTCATGCTGGGCTCCTTTCTCTGTATCTTCAAGGTAGTTATGTGAGCTGTGGTACACTCCATTGTCAGCACTGAGTTTGTAATGCCAGGTTGAACTACTCTCAAGACTAATGCATTTAACATAAAATTATGTCAGAAACTGTATAATCTATTAAAAGGCAAACATTTATTTTTGGGTCTCTATTTCCTGAAAAGGACCTATGTGTTTTAGCTGTGAGATTTAATTAGTTATTCTGGATTTCACATTGGACAGTGACCATGGGAATTCACTTGATTGCCTCAATATTCTATTTCTATTCCTTGTCTTATGTGTGCCAAAATCCAAAAAATTATAAGGGAAGTGAGGAATTATGTACAATATGTATTAATAATGTGTGTTAAAAAACACCAATGTTAAGGGAAGGAATATAAAACCAAAGAGATTGATGACCGGCTTACAGTTGTCATATACAGTGCCTTGCAAAAGTATTCACCCCCTCTGCATTTTTTGTGTTCTTTTGCCTCACAGCCTGGAATTAACATGGATTGTTTGAGGATTTGCATCATTTACTTTACAGAACATGCCCACAACTTTGAAGATGTTTTTTTTATTTTATTGTGAAGCAAACAATAAATAGGACAAAATAACAGAAAAAGATGATGTGCATAACTATTCACCCCCTTAAAGTCAATACTTTGTAGAGCCACCTTTTGCAGCAATCACAGCTCCAAGTCGCTTTGGATAAGTCTCTAGGAGCTTGCCACATCTTACCAATTGGATTCTTGCCCATTCCTCCTTGCAAAACTGCTCCAGCTCCTTCAAGTTGGATAGTTTGCGTTTGTGAACAGCAATCTTTAAGTCTAACCACAGATTTTCTATTAGATTGAGGTCTGGGCTTTGACTAGGCCATTACAACACATTTACATGTTTCCCCTTAAACCACTCAAGTGTTGCAGTGTGTTTGGGGTCATTGTCCTGCTGGAAGGTGAACATCCATCCTAGCCTCAAATCACGCACAGAGTGGTACAGGTTTTGCTCAAGAATATCCCTGTATTTAGCACCATCCATCTTTCCATCAACTCTGACAAGTTTCCCAGTCCCAGCTAATGGTGTTCTTTGGGTGATGTGAGGTGATGTTTTTTGCTGAAAGTAATGGCTTTCTTCTGGCCACTCAACTATAAAGCCCAACACTATGGCGCATACAGCTTATTGTCGTCCTATGTACAGATACTCCAGTCTCTGCTATGGAACTCTGCAGCTCCTCCAGGGTTACCTTAGGTCTCTGTGCTGCCTCTCTGATTAATGCCCTCCTTGCCCGGTCCATGAGTTTTGGTAGGCGGTCATCTCTTGGCAGGTTTGCTGTTGTGCCATGTTATTTCCATTTGGTTATGCTAGATTTGATGGTGCTCCTGGGGATCATCCAAGATTTGTTTTTGTTTTTATAACCTAACCCTGACTTGTACATCTCAACAACATTGTCCCTTACTTGTTTGGAGCGTTCCTTGGTCTTTATGGCAGTGTTTGGTTAGTGGTGCCTCTTGCTTAGGTGTTGCGGCCCCTGGGGCCTTTCAAAAAAGATGTGTATTTGTAATGACAGATCATGTGACACTTATATTGAACACAGGTGGACATCATTTCACTAATTATGTGACTTCTGAAGGTAATTGTTTGCACCAGAGCATTTTATGGGCCTCATAACAAAGTGGGTGAATTCATACGCACATGACAATTTTCTGTTTTCTATTTCTAAAAAATAGTTGTATGTATATATTTTTCTCATTTCACTTCACCAACTCAGACTATTGTGTTCTGATCCATCACATACAATTCAGAACAACAAAACATTGAACTTAAGGCGGTAATGTAAAAAAATACTGTAGGTAAAAAGTCAAGGGGGGTGAATACTTTTGCAAGGCACTGTAGTTCTATAAATACTTGGTAGTTTGGAAGAATTTAAATCACATAATTTATCACATATACAGAGGCTCAATTTATATGAAAAAAATAACAGATTATATAACTGCAAATGTAGAGTAAAATTATACACGACTAGGATTTTGATATAAAGTTCAAACAGTTGCCAGTGTGAAGTGAATTATTGTACTGGCACAACAAATGATGTTTCCAACTTTTTTTTTTGTCGTAGAACTATATCTCAACCACAA